>OX418220.1:6865828-7109681 GCA_948455865.1 Conomelus anceps
AATAAATCAATCACCGATCTAAATTCACAATTTTCGTTTGCAACATGCGATATTTTGGGCTGAATAGAAAACCAAGATAAAGTCGATCTGGGTCCTCGAAATAATGGTGTATGTTGAATATATACGGTAATCTTTTTTCGACCAACAATATTCCGTCAACGAATGCCAACATTTCCGGCGGATAAGGTACTAGGACAACTCTGCTCCATTTTCGTGAAACAAATTTAAATAGATCTTCCATCGTTATTCTCGGCCTCTTCTTTGTCATCGACTCACCACCATTGCTATCTTTGTCTACTACGTGAAGCGAGTCGTATAATAAGCTCAACGCATTGAATAAATAATAATGTTCATTGTGTCTCTTGCTAACAATCCAGGCACCGTTCTCAAAATATACAACTTCTCTCTGTTGTCCGATGGTCGCAAAAGCTGGACAGATGTATGTCGCAAAATCATACAGTGACATTTTGTTTGATTTAAAATAATCAAGAGCCAATTGAGAGAATTCAAAATTGTTTACATCATCGTCCAATTTAAAAGTGCCCCTTGAAATGGAGTGTTGTGTTAAAAAACATTTAATGAACAATATAGGTTTTATAGACCGTGTTTCATTCATCTCAACAGCATTTTTAACGGATTTTATTATTGGTAGAAATAATATTTTTAATTTCTTATATTCCTCAATAATTTCAACATTCAACTTACACGAAATATCGCTCATATCAAATATGATTTCTTCACATTCTAATAGAACCAATAGAAATACAAACAAATTAAAGTTCTTTTTCTCTCTGAACAATGAATACAATTCGTGTATGATATCGTCATAGGTAAATGGAAATAGGTCGTTATTAATTGCATTTCTCATGGTTTGGAAAAAGAAATTACAGTCAATGAAGCGATACTGTATGTGTTCACCAAAAGGTAGATCTGGGTTTAAATAAATATTATTACTAATATTTAGATTTAGTTTGCTAGTATATTTTGTTATCAACATTTTCTTTTTGAATAATTTCTTTCTCGACTCATCATAGCCGAGCGTAATCATAAACTCGTCGTTAATCGATAACTCGCTACCCACACACTCATAAATGGGCAAATGGTCCATTTCACAAATATTAGAATATTTACCTACAATCAAAAATTTATTTAATATTTCAAATTTACTAAGCTTTGTGATGTCATCGTTTCGTAGATTTAAAACTGGATAATAAACCGCCCCTATTATATTATCTTTGATTGACAGTGGGAACGACCAATTTCTTGTAATATCTATCACATCAAACCCAAAATTACGATGAATATATCTTTTCAACGCGACCAACAAAACTACATTATCCCCCCTACTTAATAGAGAACTTGGAATTTCAATATGAATTCCATTTATTGCTTTATTGATTATTAAACCCAAATTTTTATTAAACTGTTCATATTCTGTCTCTGTGAATTTTACAAAGACAAAAATATCGGGAAGTACATTTTTGTATATTTCTTTAAAAAAAAACTTGAAATGTTCTAGTAAAATCATGATATTCTTTTCAGTTATGTATTCTTTTCGACAATCCCCATTTTTTGTTTTGAAATCTATATCAATCAAAATATGATGCTTATTTAAACTATTCAGTTGCAAAGTTATGAAATACGGTATAGATTTTAATAGGTGTTGTATAATTTCACATCGATAATTATCCAAATAATCTATATCAAAGATTAGAGAATCAGTATACGTCTGAATTTTATATAAAACATCTTCATTGTTTTGCACGTAAATATCTGACCTATACAGGGTAGATATAGTCTTGAGAAAATCCATCATTGAATGTTGATTAAAATATAACTTGTCAGCTTTTATATCATTAGAAACAGTTCTTATGATTTAAAACTTAGGTTTCTAACTTTCAATAACAAATCTCATTTCTAATTTGAAATAATCTCCATGAATAGAGGCGGCAAATACTGGATTGGTTAAACTTCAATCGACTAAATTTTTTTTGATTTCGTTGACAGAACTGTGGAAGAAAGTGGGTCAATATTTTTTTTTGCTAACCATATCCATATGAGTTCGAGACTTGTGTGTGTGTATATAATGAGACGAACGATAACACATATAGATGTGGGACGGTTGAGCGGTATTTGAATCCACGACCACTGAAACGACAATAGGTCGAAGAAGTTGTGATACCACAACCAACTTCATAAGCTAAGCGGCACCCATCTTATTTAAAATTGAAATGTTTATTCTAATAAAATTTTGGTAAAGAAAAATATCCATGTTTACCCACACAAATAAATATATAGAAAAATTCATACAAGAAGAAAATTATAATACTCTACTGCTATCATATCCGAATTAATAACTAAAATGGTAAACGCGATAATTCTACACAATGATATCACTGTCACCGCCGTCGAAGCGAACGAAAATGGTGAAGGTCAAAGCATAACACAAAATGTTGTAGACTATTTACAGGATAATAAGATTTCGTATAAAGACTATTTTGGGAAAATTAACTCCCTCAAAAGTCAACCTACCGACGAAAAGATAGAGCAATACATACAAATGTTTATCAATAATCCATTACTAAATTCAAACGATTCTAGAGAATATATACTTTTAAATATGATCAGAAATAGACGCGATTCCCATTATGAGAAAATTGTAAGAGAATATCAATTGATTTTAACTGAATACGAAAATCAAATAATTAAATTTTATCAAACTGATAATATTGACGAAATAAAAAGGAAACATGGTCAGGAGCTGAAATATGTGAACATGGCAGTTGATATGCTAAGAGATCTTTTTAATTTGGACAAAATAAGAACCTGTTCTGAATATGTGATACAACAAGGTACAAATCTATCAGAATCGCAAATTTACGATGAGTGTGAAAATATGGAAAGGAAAATTGAAAATTTGTCTCTAATTAAAATGCAGAAAAGGAACATTGAAGAACTGAATTATGAAATTCAGAATGAAAAAATACCGAATCTTGAATCTAAAATAAATACTTTGGAAAAAGAAAACATGAAACTGAGTCAAATTTTTGATAAATTGAAACGGATATCTGTCTTTCTTGGAAAGAAATATAGTAACATACACGACGTTTTACTGAAATATATTTAGACCTTTTTTAATCCTCCACCACAGCATTCTCTCTAAGAAACTATTCCTTGGGTAGTCAATTATTATTTGTCGAATGGTCATCAAAAAACTAGTATAAATGATAAAGCAATTACCCGTTTTCATATAGTAGTATATAATCTGCAATGGACAAGACACTCGGCCATTTAAATAAATTATCGAAATTAAAAAACAATATAACAACATTATTTGAAACGTCCGCCAAGTGCGTTATGATAAATATTACCAAATTGTGTCAGATTTATAAACTGTCAAATGTTTTACCATTTATAATTTTACAACATTTGAAAAACAATTGGAAAATAGAAAAAATTATTTGGTTAATACGTTTGGTCGAGATTGATAATAACCGATATATTGAGGACGAACTGTATAAATGTATTGATCATGAAGTCTACACATTCAAATTTTTGGCACTTTTATATCATAATAAATTTTTAAGAAATATTGCCTGTGTTAATCAATCAGTGTGTTGTGTCAAATATGAATATTATTACGGCCCACACGCAACCGAATTTAGGTTTTGTAAAAATTGTACTAGTCGGGACTTGACCGATAAGTATTATGTTCGTATTTATGGTCATATTAAAACATATAATTTATACCAATTTATCAATTCGTTATGTGTGTGGTGTGATAATTGCTTATTTGAACCCTTATTTACTGTTAATGATGAATTGTGTTGGGAATGCCGTTATAGAAATAAATAACCGATACCGTATTATAAGAAAATATTAAAGATTTGTTGTAAAATAAAATTAAATAAGTGTAGCGAGTTTTCAGTTTTGGTCCGCAACTTTTCTATAATATGTTTTGTAGACTTAGACGATAAAACTTTCTAACAATTTGACCGATAAACACATATTCATGAAACCTACATACAGATTAAGTTTGTTTAAAAAACGAAATTGGTATATTCCCAGGTCCTCAAACAATAATTATGGTGTGGGATAAAATAATACAATGGAAATTAACGGAACAACGATAAAACGATCAATGATATAAATTATCACAATACTTAATGCGATACCTTGATATTTGTTGCAGAATAGATGAGGAGGTTGCTCGATGAGATTGAATCGACAAGGTTGCTGAATGTTATGAACCGTGCCGGTGTGTTGTGTTTATATACTGGGAGGATAGCACACATTGTTAGGTTTTGGGGGGGGGGGGGTATCGTAGATTTTAATATTGAAATAATAATATGGTGTATCAAAATTGTGAAAGAATTATTACTAGTTTCATAATTCTTTTCAATTTTTTATTATCGTTCGATACATTACTTAAAATATCAGTTCCCATAATATTTTGACAGTAGGCTAAAACTCTACAATTTATTTCGAATATTTTAAGTTCCTCAAAATACGATAAGAATAGAACAATTCTATATCACCACACCTTTTACGAACGTCTTGGTCATGTAGGTATTTCAAAAAACAATAAATTTATACAGGAAACTTTTTATATTAAGAATTGTTACCGTCAAGTAGCAAAAACTATTAAATACTGCAAGACGTACTGTCAATTAGTAAAAACCGCAAATGAGAAACGATCTTTAGAAATGCATACAATTCTTGCAGAAGAGAAATATCATAAAGTGTTTGTCGATGTTTATGGAGAATTGTCAGGTGGTTGATACAAATGGGTGTATATTATACATGATGGTTTTACAAAATTTACTAAATTATATCCTCTGATAGAAGCAAATACACGTAGTCTTGTGAAAGCTGTAGAAAAGTTCATCAACGAATTTGGAAAATTTGAATATTATAATTAGCGGCAATGGAACATTTTGTCAAAGCAAAGTATCCAATCAAAATACGGTATGAAAATCACGGACGTAGGGCAACCTATGTTGGTGTCTAGACCAATGGCCAAAAACGAGCGTAGGGCCGTATGATTGACATAACTGTTGTTATGAGAAATAATAACAACTTGATGCGTGATAATTAATGCGAGAGAGGGGAGTGGCCTCCTTTGAGGAACAGTAAATCTTATTTAAAATAAAGGCTAAATTCTGAAACTAATTAGTTAATTGAACTTTGATGAGGTATTACAATATTCATCAACCATATTCATTATATAAGACTTATACGATTATTTTTATCAATCATCATATCCAATTTTATAAAAAATACGGAATCTTGCTTATTCTACTTGTCAGTTAATGGGCTGTATTGTGTCGGTCACAGCGAATAACACAATGGTTTCCAAACGACCGTAGGTAAAAGTCCTACAATGTTCTATTCTAAAGCCTAATACTTGGCCCTACTATTTCAAGATTCAATGAATTACTCACCTATTATCTATATTCTACTCATTTCTGTCAAACTCTTCTTTCATGTAAAAATATTCTTCTGGTAATGCTTTAGAAAATAGTACTCTATTCTTTGGTTTCCTGTTTTCAATAATAAACTCTTTTTCTTCATTTCTTCAAATTAAAATAATTATATAAATCTTATTTAATAAATATGGTAGGTTAATATTGTAATATTTCATCAAAGTTCAATTAACCAATTAGTTTCAGAATTTAGCCTTTATTTTAAATAAGATTTACTGTTCCTCAAAGGAGGTCACTCCCCTCTCTAGTATTAATATACTGTCACATATCAAGTTGTTATTATTTCTCATAACAACAGTTATGCCAGTCATACGGCAAAGCTCTGGCATAAGATAAACGGGGGTGTCACGGCCCCCACGCTCGTCTTTCGCCTTTGGTCTGGACACCAACATAGGTTGCCTTACGTCCGTAATTTTCATACCGTATTTAGATTGGTAATATGCAAGGTATGAAATTTTTTCCCTTTCATGTCGAAAGTAGTTTCAGGTGTCTAGGTGCGGATTTTAACAAATAACAATTTAAAAATTCAGTGACATAAGGAAAAAATTCTCATTCTGTTAATTTTTCAATAATAACATTTTTTAAGCTTCTCTTTCATTGTATACTATGTGATTTTAAGTAGTCGATAAACTTAACTTGCAACATTTACTTACATTTTCTGATATCGTCAACATTTGGGTGTATTGTTGATTGCCTTGGAACTTATCCTGTGGATATTTTAATTTTTTAGACATCTAGTAAATTTACCTTTAACCGACAATAGTTTTTTTATTTTTTTTTAATTTTGTGAATATTGATTAAATGTGTAAATTTAATAAAATATAATCTTATACATAATAATTTAATTTGGTTATAGACGACATTGTAAATATCAACTTAATTTTTCTTTTAATAGCTTAAGATTCAACTTTCAGTTTCAAAGTAAAAAATATTTTACAATTCATAAATATTTTATTAATAAAATGTATGGTAATTTGCTAGGTATGTTTAGTTGTTTTTTTGTTTCATCAACGATTTTTAATTTGGATAATGGACCGTGAATCCATAATTGTGTCAACCGCTGTTATAATTAATTTTACGAATGACATGAATTTAAATTTTCTAAAAAATATTAACAGCGGTTGAAACAATTATGGATTCACAATTCATGTCATTCGTAAAATTAATTATAGCATTGCAAATTAATACCATCGGTAACATGGGGTAGTGAATCATCATAAAGAATTTATGATTTTGTTAACTTGAATATAATGCTAATCTTATATCAAACTAGCAGCTACCCGTCCTTCGTACGGATTATGTTTAGAAATACGACTAAATATGTTTCGGTTTTTTGATAGCAAAGATCATGAAGTTGTTAGCAGCTTAGTTAACAACTTAGGACGTTAACAATTCAGTGACAGTTATCAGAGAGAATATTTGAGAACAGCTGATTGATATATCATCATAAATTACGTGATTTGTTGTTGTTCTTATGTTGTAATAATAGTGCTACCTGGCGAATTCCCAAGAGCCTAGCACAAACCGCACCTTCCTAAAATGTTAATTTTTGTTTTGATAAATTATTGAAATTAGAAAATTTTGTTTTTTTCAACAAAGAAATAATTGATAAAACATAAGATGAGCTTTGATTCACCAGACATATGTTTCCTAAAATACTGCAATGCTCCGACTACACAAGTCTGCAGACAGCGTAAATAACGCCGCGAAGGGCCCACCATTTATATTTGAGAACAGCTGATTGATATATCATGATAAATTACGTGATTTGTTCTTATTCTTATGTGGTAATAAAACTTGGAAGAAATGTATCCAAAATCGCACAATACTTGGTTTTTAAACGTTTATTATTCTGTTAAAAAAAAAGTTAATTTAGTTTTTTATAGCTAAAGACATTGTCAATAATGTTTTCAATACTGTTCAATAACTAAAATCCCGATCGATGCTCTCGTTTTTGAGGAGAAGGCCGCGTAAAATGTATCCAAAATCGCACAGTACTTGGTTTTTAAACGTTTATTACTCTGTTAAAAAAAAAGTTAATTTAGTTTTTTATAGCTAAAGACATTGTCAATAAAGTGTTCAATACTGTTCAATAACTAAAATCCCGATCGATGCTCTCGTTTTTGAGGAGAAGGCCGCATAAAATGCCTATGGGGCCGTGACAGACAGACAGACAGACAGACAGACAGACAGACAGACAGACAGACAGACAGACAGACAGACAGAAAGTGAGATAAGACTATTTTCGGCTTATTTAATGTATAAAACGTAAAAATAACCAAAAAAATATACAATTCTGATAAATGTACAGACAAAACTCTAATTTTATTTATATAGATAATGTCATGAATATAATTTTTTTTGTTGTAGCCATTATTTTGTGAATAAGGATGAAATTATTAATGAAAATTAACGAACAATAATAAAATTATTAATAATGACTAATATAAAGTTTACCATAACTGGTAAAATAAGTATGATAATTACAATAAATGATTAATATATACAATTTTGGGATAGAAATGTAATAAAAAGTATCGCTATTTGAAATGAAATGAAAATAATAATTAATAATGATGATTAATGTATGCTGCTCTGAAGTAGGGTATTAGGCTATATAATGTAGCTTTTGTAGGCATACTTTACAGGAATTTGTAAAGAAATTTGGATATGATTGAACGAAGATTGGATTTTTATGAGGGAATAGTTGGAAGGTCGATTGTCATTTAATTTTGTTAGTATTAGTGTATCTTGTTAGTTTTAAGTGATTTTGTCTTGAAAATGTGAGAGAAAGTCTCCACATAGACATAAATTGAATATCGAATTGAATGATTATCTTGTATTATTGACATATATTCTGTCTTGATAATGTGAGAGAAAAGCCTCCACCAGGACATAGAATTGATTGATTATTGAATTGACGGCCTTGTATTTCTTGTGTTAGGGACTTGTATTGTTGACAATTGGCTTAATGATTACACTCATGTTTATGTCCATGAATTGTTTGTGATATCTTGATTTCTTGTAGTATATTGAAAATAAGTATTGAATTTTTATGGTAGTTGGATTTTTATAAAATATGTATTGAATCTCATTGAATATTATTATGTTTGATTTTTTTTATCTTGGTACTGTTGAGTTTGTAATGATTAAACATGTAGTATGTATCGTGTATTTGAATGAAACGTTACAAATGAATGAATTAAATAAATAATTAATTATATTTGCAGATTAATAAAAATATGACAACAATTAATAAATTTACAAATTAATAAAAAGTATGATGGCGTTTATATAAATTGAATTTTGTTATAACAATTGAATTAAAATTTTACAGATTAATTAAATACTACATAATCGTGGTAATTTTAATTAAACAGTTGAATTTTATTGAAGATGGAATGAAATAAGGTTAATTTTTTGAAATATTTAAATTTTACTTATAAAAAATACTGATGTCGAACTTTTATTACAGTTAATTGAAACTTGAAACTTAGATTGTGTTTGGATAATCTATTTGATGAAAATTTTGATAATTTTATTTTATTTCTATTTGTAGCTGAAAGTTGATGTAGATTTAAATAAAATATGATACTATTTAATTTTAAGAAATATTTAGCTTAAGATAGTCTTAAGAATTTGAATAATGTTAAGTAAATTATTGTATATTCTATTCTAGCTGATATGCATAGCAGTTTTGGAACACATATTCTTGTTAATATTTATTGTAATATATTATGTAATTATCCTTGTATCATTGATTTGATTTTAATTAATTTGATGTAACATGTCACTAATATGATTTTTATATTTTGGATTATATAACTTATAAAACAGATTTCAACGTGGGATATACATATTAACATCGAAAAACGACGGAAAAAATAATATTCATAAACGAACATTTACGACGCATATAACATCGAATAACAACGATGAATAATAAGACGAAATTGTCACAACTACATTTACTTGTAATATATGTGGTTGTGACAATTTCGTCTTATTTTTCATTATGGACACCTTCCACAATATCACCTTCGCCATTACTAAGAAAGAATAACAACGAAAAATAATATTTACGAACGAACATTTCCGGCGCAAATAATAATAAATAACATCGTAAACATCGATTACATAGTGAAATAAACGACGCTTTTTTCAAAATTAAAAACTTTTCCAGTGCTACAGTGACTTTGTGATGTCAGGACTTAATTGAGTACATTTTAGTAACAAATGTCTTGTCAGAGTGTGATGATGAGTTGGGCTAAAGTTTTACGAGTTCTACTACAAGAGATGGGGTCGCAACTACAACTGGGATGTGTCATGGGGGCATGTTCGTGCCTAATCCAGTTCCTGCCATTCAACACCGTGAATTGCCTGGTGGTAATTCAAGCTCATCTGTTCTCAACTTTAGACTCATACATCAGTCACAATTTTCTATTCTTTTCCAAATTAATCCTGACAAGCAGCAAATCTTTTCCAAAATTTTTTAATTTCTGTCAAATAACAAACGATGACAGTAAAACAATTATTCCTTTTCCAAAATTAATCCCGACAAGCAGCAACTATATTTCTTCCTAAAATCCTAACATACTGGTATTTCATGTCAGAAATATTCAGTAAATATAAATTTATGTGACTATGAGTGAACACAGCACAATAATGGCAGAGAGATGTTCAATCCAGTCCCAGCCATGATACCCAGCCATGATGATGTCCAGCAAAAAACTTATGCCAAACTTATCAGATCACAATGATAAAATTTTGTGAAAAAATGTCGGCGGATTTCAATGAACATAAGCGAATTTCAATGAACATAATTTTCAAATCAAACTGGATGAATAATCAACCAAAAATATATAATCTGTACTATCAAACCATGATAGTAATAAATCTGTTATAATATTGTGTATTGTAGCTATAAATTTGAATTCTTATAAATAAGTATTGTTTTAAATTTTGTTTTACATAATTTATAAATGTAATAGTGAAAAAATATTCCTGTGTTCGAATTTCAATTTTTTTGTTATAGTCAAACTATAATTCTTTTGCTAACATAAAAAATTTCCCTTTTTTCAAATTCAATTTTTAGCATTTTTCAATATAAATTTTTCGAACAGGAAAATTTTTATCACGGAGTTATTTCTTTTATTTTTGTAATGTTGAAACTTTAGTGGCAAATCGACCACAGCATTAAAATTGTATGTATCTAACAAACCAATCTATTTCATTTTGTCCATGAGCCACCCTTACCTACTATGAAAATTGAGGAACCGATAGCTTTTATTCATTAGACACAGTGATCATAGGCCAACCCATACAACAGAAAACCTATTGTGAAAAGGGGGCGTGGCAAGATAAATGAATAAAATTTATTTATTTATTCATTATTTTTTTTTATTATTCTATGAACATTCTTATTACAACACTGAATAGTTTTATTGGTATCCATATATTATTGATTGATCTAACAACGCGGCCAGTGATAATAATATTGGTGTTACTTTTCATTCTACCAGCCGATGGTTTGGGCGTGGGAAGTAGCTCATGATTATGTAAGACAGTATACACTTTCATAGGTACAGCCAGACTCTGTATAAAGATAGAAGCGAATTTTCATGTATAGAGTTTCATAATTATTCGCTTAAGTAGGTTTGAATTTATATTTTGTAGAGAAGGCAAGACCAGACCGGCAGCAGAAAGTTCAAACTTCATTTTCTTCCTGGATTTCTTGTTCCATGACGAACTGCGTTGTTAATATCAACTTTTCATGTTAAATTTAACGACTTGTAGTCAAATATTTGACATTCTCAACGAACAATTAAATTTTAAATCTCACAAACTTTTTGGCCACATTTTATGAAAACCACAACACTTCTAACAAAAAAACTGACATGGTGATCTAGGGGCCTCTGAAGATGGATCTCATAGATTCGAAAGTGCTCGGCCAGATTAAGTGAGTTATTATACTTATTCTTAACAAATATTTGACTGCGAGTCGTTAAATTTCACATGAAAAGTCAACTTCATTTTCTTTCATTCTATCAAATTTCTAAATTTAATTTTTATTACACAATATACAAAGAAGTGTAATTTACAATTGAAGAAGTAATAAGATTTGCGTGAACACTATACCATCCTGGTAAATGCTGTTATGTTGTAGGGGCGAATTGTAAGGGATTGGCAATCGGACCTCTCTCTGTTATACCAGACCGTTATTGATAAAAATAATCATAATGGTCCCAACCCTAAAACTAAGTTGAAACGACAGAGGGTGGTGTTGAAGCTTGTCTCTAAATGGTAGACCCCTTTTCAATTCAAACAACGTTAAATGATCTCACAAATTATCATTGTTTGAGTAGTATGAAACATTATATAGCTTAAATATTGCATTTTTTTACGAATTATCAATTTAAAATACTTTCTGAAACAACAATAACAAGATTGGTTTGATTTCAGAGATCTGTAAATAGAGTGGTGATGTGTTTCTTGGTAGTGACTTCTTGGCAGAAAAGAAGAAGATGTGTCATGTCAATGAGAAGCCTTGTCCTTGAACATTGGTGGTAAGGCTTCTCTTTGGTGTGGACAGTCTTCTTCACCATCTTCAGACCAAGGGCGGATTAAAGGGGGGTGGGGGGGGCGACGCCCCCCCACCGAGGGCCTAAACATTTTAAAAAATTAAAAAGGGTAACACTTGTGACATGCGCACGGTTTAAATTTTAATTGTCCCGCCACAGACGGAATACCTCCAACTTGTCTTACCACTCCGCCTCCGCCGGCCGGGAATTATGTTGTAATATTTATTTTGTCTTATTTTCTATATTACCTTTACTTTATCTTTAACTGTTGACATAATTTTAATTCAATGACGAATTAACAAATGACAGAGAATGAAGGAAATCTTATATCGAGTGAAATTAGTTTGAATAAGATTAATCTTTTATAGAATAGGTAGGGGCATATACATCTCTGTTTGTTTTTGACCTAATACATATTTATTGTAGTACTGGTATTATGAAACATGAAAGCATGTTGAGATTAATTTAAATATATATATATATATATGTCTAAAAATCATCACGATCACGAATAAATTGCTTAGACTCTGTTCATTTCTCTGTAAATTTTGATAAAAATTAAGCTAGCAAAGCAATTTTTGTTTAAGACATATTGTATTGTATAAAAATTTTGTATTCCTAATTCCACACGAATATACAGAAATAAAGTACTAGAGTGGTGTAAAATGCGGTTAAAGGCTATTTCCAAAAATTTTATTCCATACCCCCGACCAACGGGTATTTTTGGGGTATGTCGCCCCCTCCCATAAAAATTCATTAATCCGCCACTGCTTTAGACACTTTTTGGTTATTCTTTCACACACCTCAAAAGGATTTCTCGGCTTCATACTTATCACAAATCTATACACGCGCACATCAATGAGCTGTTTGTATCAAGAGGTTCTCTAATTTATCTTGGGGTACAGTACTGTATTATCATCATCGGTAGCTAACGATTTAATTCTATACTTTATTATAACATCTGACATTTTAATATTTTGCATTTTAACTGTTGATGAAATATGTATGTGGTTACAATAAAGTAAAGTGAAATATTTTTCTATCGTTATTACGACCATACTATCTGACATAGCCTAGTTTACTGGAATGATTATATATAGAATAAATACACCCATTTTATATTAATTGTATCATGTAGAGCAGACTATTTGTCTGTTATAACAAAAATTGACGATAATAAATTTCTTGAAATTAACCTATTATTGTAAATTTAACTATGCGTGTGGTCAATTTTAGTTGGGAATAAATTTAACAATAATTAGTCTTATTTGCCATTCTATGCCCCAGAAACGTTCAAGAATGTCAAAGTGGGTAGGAGTATTATATATTTCCAATTAAAATTGACTAAAAGTTGTTAAATTTATGATAATAAGCCAATACCTTAATAACACAGACCACGTTGTAGAACAAGGAATCCAAAAATTCTTGAAATTATTAAACCTACACTAAAAACTGTGAACCAATTCAAAAAAGGACTGGATTGTGTAAATGAATCCGACAACACTATTAGAAGAAAAATTCTATTTATTTGAAAATAAAACTATTATAATATTTTTCATAATTGGACAACTAGGTTAAATAATACTTATATTTTTTTTATCTTTACAATCTTTCCTTAATTCTAAAACCATCGTTTTTAAATTTATCAGATTTGATAATAGCCAGATGTAACATAATTTATAAATTGTTAGAATAATAAATGTTAAACAATTTTTCCCATTTATATAGAATTATATCCCTCATCTTCACTACTCAAGTTATCCTGACCATAATGCAAATTTTCTACGTATTCAGTAAGAGGTGTTTTTAAATGAGCCTCTACAATTTCACACCACACACGTAATTCTTTCAATTCTTTGTCCAATTGGGCATCTTCTGGTATATAAATCGCACTCATTTTCACTATAACAAACCCAGATAGAGAATTATCATATAAGCAGAAAAAATTTAAATCTGAAGAATGTCTAACGTTTTTATGACTTTCATAATGTATAATTATTTTGTTGTTCTTGTTTGGCTTTAGGCATAGATCGTTGTAAGTGTGATTGTTATGTACTGTATTTGATAGGAGACAGATAGCATTATATGGCGTCTTTGTTCCATTGATGGTCAAACTATGCATTTCGTTGAAATGTCGATTTTCCTTGATACAGTTTTCATGTGTACACAGCTTAACTCCAAAAATGCGTAATTTCACGTCACAATTTTCCTGGAAAGTATATTCACCCTTGAATTGATTTTCAAACGCGTCTAATATAGTTTTTCTCAGCCCATCTCTGACGTCATCGTTCGAAATTTCGGCATACCCTTTCAAATAGATCAAGTTTCGATCATTATGATCTCTCTCAAAAAAATGCATATTGTCTATCAATAAATATTCCATTACGATGGGACTCTTGAATAGATACATTTTCCCTTTCTTCGGACGCGACCATTGTAGAGGTTTGAAACTTATTTTTGAATCTTTCAATATCCGAGCAATAGTTTTCTGATATTCTTGAATTGAAATAGTCATTGTGTTAGCCATAACGTTTCAATAATGAATAAGTTTATGCGAGTTTATACAGCCCCATTTATACTAAATTTTTGTGAAATTATTACTTTCATTTTATAAAATTTCAACTGATTTTATTATATAAAAATCATATAATGATTGTTTTAAAAATAAACTTATTACATTAAATAAGTAAATCGTCTTTAGTCGGGACCAAGGATAATATAAGGTTGGTCCAGAAAGTGGTGAAACTTGGAAGGGTAGTATAAAGAAATAATATTACGATTGGTGGGAGTTTTAATGTATTATTAAACATTTTAAAAAATGTTTTGTTATGTCTATGTTTTTGATCTAGATGAGACGTTAGTGTTTGTTAAAGACAAACGGGTGAATATCAGACCATATTCTCAAGACATATTACGTTAATTATCAAACAAAAGTAACGTCTTAGTAATATTATGGTCTGCTGGAACAGAAAATTACGTACAGAATGTTGTTAACCTTCTCGGTTGGAACCATTACTTCTATAAAATTCTGTCAAGGCATCAGTGCGAGGTTAGTTTTAATTTATATGGAGTGTTCAAATCAAAACAATATTTAGAAAAGATATTAAATCCATATATTACGAATTTCAATAGTACTTTTTATGTACTTATAGACGATTTAGCATTTCAAAATTCGGATAGGGACTATGATACAACAATACAGATAGAACCTTTCCTCGGGGAGTATAGAGACACAGGTTTATTTGAAAATTTCAAACGGAATCATCATTTACGTTGGATATGTGGTGATAATATAATATAATTTTTTAATTTAAAGAAACACCCCCTTATTATCCGTATAAGGTGGTCCAATTATTTTATATTTGTGAGAAATGTCCAATAGAATAACTGAAATCTGTTCTAAAAATTTCTCTGAATTCATTGTAATTTTTTTATTGATAAGTTGGTTAAATTTATTGAATGATTAGTCTTGAATAGCCGCCCATATAGCCTATAAATTCTCAACTATTGTCAGACTAATAATAGTGTGGGTCAGGACATATTCGTCGTGGTTAGTGGTTATAAAAAAATGGACCATAAATATGAATGGGATGACAATTATTATGATTCTCAAGAGACGGAGATAGATTCAATTGAACCAAGCTCGATTGAATCGGACAATAATTATGATTATGAAGATTATGATGATGATTATGATTATGATGGTTATGATTATGATGATTATGATTATTATGATTATGATGAGGAAAATCACAATGAGAAATATCAGGATATTATTATAACTCCAAAAAAAATTAACGTTGAGGAATATGATTTGCAATTATCAGAAGAATATTTTAATATGATAAAAAAATTGAAAGTTGATTTACCGAAAAATGAATATTTTAATTGGATAAAACTTATACGGGGTCTTCAAAATTATACCATTATTAGGCATGAATTCAAACCGTTTCTTTTCAATTCCAAGGAGCCCAATTTTATAAATATGAATCAATTTCTTATAGAACTAAAAAAGACAGACGTTATATTTGGAATATCAAGATCGAACATAGATAAATTATTATTGTTAAATTGTTTTATAATCAATGGAAACCCGGACACATTGAAAAGACTAATTGAACTTATTGTACAGAGTGTTTATGATAGAGAAAATAATATAGAATAAACAAACTCTACCCGGGGATTATAAAGATAGGTTAAATTTATTGAATGGGAATTCTTGAATAGTCATTCATAAATAGTCTATAAAATCTTGATTGTTAAAAATTATAATTTGTGACAAATTCAATCAATTTGTTTGCCACTGAAAGTAGAAGAGTCCAATTTTTGTTTAAATAAAGCTTGACGATGTAAATAGAAAAATATTAGCGTATAAAGCTAATTATTGTCACAGACGGATAAATTTACCCGCATCTTTTTCTATTGCAGAAAATTAATAGTAAAAAAATTCATACAAGAAAGGTGTTTTATTGTCACTATGGAATATGTTGGCAGAAGAAAGTATCTTAAATTTAAACCAAAGTAAAAAGAAGAAAAATTTATTGAGAATTGTTTTACCGGAAAATGGATATTTTAATTGGGTAAAAGTTATGCGGGTCTTCAAAATTATACCACTATTGGGTATGAATTTAAACCGTTTCTTTTCAATCTAACAATCCAATTTTATAAAATTGAATGAATTTCTTGTAGAACTAAAACGACAGTCGGTTATATTTGGTATTGACAGGGTCGAACATAGATAAATTATTATTGTTGAAATGTTTTCAATGGAAACTTGGTTACATTGAAGAAACTAATCGAACTTATTATACAGAGTGTTTATAATAGAGAAAATAATACATAATATATTATAAGACCCGGCCGAATAATAAATTATTAATGGTCAACTGCACAACAAGTTCCTTCTGGGGGCAAAATTACCAGTCTATGACAAATGAAGACCTGGAGTAAATTATGATCTAATTTTAATTTAAAATTAAATTATGATCTAATTTTTAATTTTGCTGTAAAATAAAAGTTATCATTTCATCTGTCCATGGATTTTATTAGACCCTTAGTAATCACCTGACATAGGAGTTTAAACAGACGGCCTAGTCCATACTTTAGAGATCGGGTAAAACCTAGTCCAATTTTTTTAATTATTATAAGCTTTTATATCATTTTAGTGAAGTTAAACTGTAATGCGTGTGTTACTTAGATCGCTATTTGCATTTAAAGGTTGTAGAACTTCGACCACTTTTTACTTTTAAGGTTTTGGTACATAGATCTTTATTTACATTTGATACTATGGACATTTACCAGTTTTGATTTTAGATGTTTACTATTAAATATCTCTGGAGTGGAAATAGATTTGATAAATATTTCACTTGTACAGTTGCTTTTGGTCTAGATATAGTCATTATTAGTCCATTCTAAATATTTAAGCTTAAAAACCCTCTTCATAAGGAAAAATTCTTATTATCCCAAAACTCATCAAATGGCACATAGATCGCAATTGAAAACCGGTAATTGTAAAATTTTATAGTGAGATATATTTTTTTTCATGAACCAAACCTATTATAAGTAGACATTTCTGTATTTACGTGTTCAGTCTCAGTTCAGCCTGACATAATGTCGCTTCACAACGTTATTGATTCACAAAATAGGAAAAGGGGGGGGGGTGGATATTGTCACCCAGCATGTAGGAAGGCAAATTGTTCGACTTGTGGGGCGATTAAAACTTATCAACAAAATGTTCATACTATTTGTGAATCGTGTAACAAAAAGGCAAATTGTGTGGACTTGGTGAGAAGTTATTATGATGACTGGTATCGTGTATGTTGTCGTTGTATTTTATTAAATGCAGCCTTTTGGAAATATAAAAATAAATTAAATACGTGTACACATACCATCTTATAATATTATTCTGTAACTATCCGAAAACCTTTTTTTTTTTTAATTCATAGAATTCTGTGATGGTGGGGGGTGGGTGAACTTTTGTACTTGTAATTTCAACACATTCAGTTTTTCGTGCAATTTAAATCACTTTTCAAAATATCTTCACGTTCTCAAATAAATCAACAAGCAAATAATCTACAGGGATACTTTCTGCAAAAATAGCTCTGCGTCTACCGCCTCAACCCCGAAACAACAGCAACCTCGACCTTCGAAGTAGTCGGGGGCGGATAAGACAAACTGTAATGCAAACTCCTCCATTACAGGAGGAGAAGAGGTTCCCACTGTAACCCAGCCGGCCGGATATTCGTCGTTATCCCAAACAGACCTGGAAGTGATTTCGGACATTATCAAACGGATAATTCAATCCCAACTGTCTCCTACTTTCTTTCCTTAACGATAGTGTGTATATGGAAATTTGAACAACCATTTTATGTTAAATTGAGAAATGATTGTATATTGTACAGGAACATCTAAACAATATTTTACGAAAGGTTAAGACAGACTACTTCAAGTGTAAACTAGATGAGAGTAAAAAAATAGTCCTAAAAAGATATGGGAACAACGTACTGATGAAATGCCAGATAGAGAAAAATGGTAGTCCAGCCAAACATAGAGTCTAATATATATTAAACAGTCATTTTTCAAAAATTTTTGCAATTTGTGCTCATAAAATTTTATTCTAGTAATTTTCATTAACAACTTTTACTTCTTTATGTTTTTCTAATTGTGTTGGCAAATAAATAAAATAAATCTCTTAATACAATAATATTATAAGATAATATGACAGTATGTATTTGAATTATTTTTACATTTCAAAAAAAATACATTGCCGGGTTATACCATAATAAAGTCTTGGTTTTTTCCCTCATTGTTGAATAGTATGTGATTCTGGTATTTTGATTCTTATTTCGTTTTTATTATGTTTGATACGAATTACATTTTTATATAATATTTTATTTACGAATAAAAACATTTTTACTAATACTATTAAACATAACAGTTTTAGTTTATATTTGCATTATTTAATGAGTACATGAAAATTTTTATTGTTCAATAAATATCGATTTCAATGGTAAATTTTCTCGAAAGTAAGGGAAAGTGGTTTAGAATGTTAGTGGTTTAGAATGTTCTTTTTCCGAGTTCTTTATTTATGAATTATTTGTTATTTGAACCGGATAGCCTTAAGAGTCTTCCAGAAGGATTAGAATATCTAATAAAAACTCTTATCTATAAGACGTTTATCTAAAAATCCATATGGATTAAAATCATCATCCTTTGTGATTAGGGTTCCTTTTTGACACATGAAAAATACGACACTGGGCCTAACATTTACTACAGTCCCATTAGCACACGTTATTGTAAAAAAATGCAACTCGTCAACAAATTCACCCGAGGTATGTCCACACATCTCTTGAGGAATATTTGTTTGAAAAGGTTTCAAATCTCGACCACACCTCACCACTTTATTCTTAAAATTAAAACCAACTGGATGACGAAATTCATTGGCAAATTGCGCTTGAGTATATGTAGAGTAGTCCGGATGCGGTGTTCCAAAAACAATTCGAGTACATTGACTATCTGAACAAACCCCCTTGTAATATTTACTCGAACTAACAGTTTTAATGTTGTCTGGGCATTTCGTTTTTAATTTTTTCGGCCTAATATAATCCGATTCATTAATCTTTATATGGTTCAAACATGTATAAATTTTATTATTAGACTCATCTATCTGATTTATAATTAAAAGACTATCTTTAAAGTTTTCTTTTAAATCATCCGCCCCAGGCCAATTCCAATTACAAATAGTTTCGGGTTTGTGTTGAATTGTTATAAAATCGGAACCTATATAATTTAAATAAGCCACAGATGGATTTTCTTGCGTGATACGATTTTCCAATTCGATTGAACCATCTTCAAAATTATATTTAAAAAGTGGAAGCCCGTTCGCAAAATTACCAAATGGGGCTGTATAAATCAATGGAACACCCCCTTTATAATGCTGCTTGTAATCAAATTGTACACACTTTTTTCTCTCGGTGTCAAAAACCATAGTATGTACGTGTGGAAACGCGAGATATGTCGACATTGGATTCTCCTCAAATGATAAATGTTCTATATAATTCAGTGAGACTTCGTCTTGACAGATTTCCAATCTATTCTTAGATTTATCGCTATCTCTGGTATAATAAAATCTGGAATATTTCCACAATTTAGGTGCCTCAGTTTCCGTTGTAAACGTTTCATCATCATTTATATTTTGATAGATTTTACTAAACTCAGATTTGTTATTTATTATACAGATTGTTTTCGAACGTGTGTCATATACCACTTTATTTAATAAATGATGTTTATTGATAGCATTCGTACATTTCTTAGGTATAGCGTTGCAAATTTTCATATTAATATTAAAATAATAGAACCGTTCATCACAACTATTTAATAAGCCGATACCATTTCCTGAACATTCGACGTAATTAAAAGTTGAATCCTTCCATTGTAAAATTCCCGCATTCTTATTTAGACAAATGTTGTCTGTACCGCATAGGAAAATCTTTTTTTCCAACACAAATCGATTATTTACACACTCTATACTGTTCGAGATTCCATTTTTTCCGTCACATACAAACAGATTATTATTTAATAACACAAACTCTGAATGATATTTATCATAACATATATCTTTTTCAATACAATAATTTAAAACAGGCGAGAACACATACCCGTCCATACAAGAACGTTTCAGTGTTATTGTTTTGTTCTGTCTATTTTCATAATTGATGTGTAATTCAAAAAGATTATCTTCTTCATTATCTGCCGATAATTTAAAATCTGATACAATTATTGGTGTGTTTATAGTTAGTTGTTTAGCATTACTTGAAATTCCCATAAACCTTATTTTAAATCTAATTAAATGAAATATTTTCAATGTTATAAAAGCAATTATAAATATAATTATCACATCAAACATTTTTTTAAAGAGTATAGTATAATAATTATTATAAATTATACCATTATGACATATTTATCGAAATAATATTAAATTGGTCATTTTTGTTGAACGATTTTATAATTTTTGTATATATTTTGATTGTTAATTGATTGTCGAATATATGAATAATAAAAAAGTCCAATCGAATGATTGGAATGGGGTAAAGAAATCGAGTAAAATTAATCTATTATTACACCCGGTCCCAACAAATTTATTTGGTTCATAAAACATAAAACACCTGTTAACATACAATCACAATTATTATTTATTTGACACCATTATCTGTGAATCTATTAACACTTCTTCAAGTTTAGTGGAAATGTTGATTAATGTTCATTGATTAGAGGAACATAGCAAGCAAACGGATCGAAGAACTGACATTTCATCTAAACTCCGATTATTTGAGAATTGCTCCACGGGCAATTTAGAGCGGTTACATCGTTCACAAAGATAATCCTCATTATCCTTTTCTTTGTTATACTTGGCCATTTCTTCTCTATTACATTCAACTAAATAACTCTCAAATTGTTCCAAGGTCTTTTTCACATCTATTTTACAAATATCCCTTTTTTGGTTAATGATATGCGAAAAATGGGTCTCTATAAAACTAGGCTTGTATGAATTCTTATTCAATATATTTTCGATTTCAATTTCTGTAGTTAACAGCCTCAACTCTTTCAAATGTGGATATTTTAATAGTATTATTAAAATCTGCGCACAAGTCAACTGTTTATCAACTACAAACAATACGCCTTTGAATGATTCATTTACTAATCTTCTAGAAAGTATATACTTTTCATATATTTTTTCATTAAAATCTATTCCATTTAGATCTTCAGAAACTGATAGTTCATCCTCTCCTAGTATATCGGTTACATATTTATAATCACAATTACAGTTTTTTTCGATCGACTGTACTACTGACAGTTTCACCTTATCGAGAACCGACATAGTTATGATTTAATATGTAAGATTTCACAATTATTTATATAACATTCCAATAAATTAAAATTGTTGAAAAAGAATCGACCACACCAAACCCCCTTTAGATCCTAGTTTAAATCAACAGTAGTTTATTATAAATTAAATGGTAGAATTGACATTTTGAAAGTCGAGCAATTTTACTTGGAAACGGTCCAATCGTTCATCAATTCTCTGGTATATGACCCCATAAAATATTTTGACCATAATACAGACCATACTACAACAGGAACTACTACCCATACAGCTACCCATTCTCTGACAAGAATGTGAAGTATGGTGACGATCGATGATGAGTTTGGTCTACAGAGTTGTACAGGTGGGTTCCAAAGCACCGAGGGAGAGATTTGAGAAGGGGGTTATATGCTGGCCGATTCAATCAGTCGCCCCCACAGAAGGTTTTATCGCTTATCTTATCGATTTATTAAAATCAAAATATTTTCAATGATTTTCTCACATGATATTTTTATTTTAGTTTTCATTTCCGTCTCAGTCGAATTATCAGTTTGGTCAGTATGTAAAATAGTATAAAAACTGAAATTGACAGGATAGTCATGTTCCAGTTTAGTAATAATACACTATTAATTATCTATAAATTAATTATTAATTCAATAACTGAACGGAAAACGTATAAACTGCCAGTTCGACTGAGATGGGAACTGAAATGAAAGCTGAAATATTAACAGGTTGAATATATACACGCTAGGTTCTCTAGCAAAGACAAACGAAAAGATGATAACGATTTTTTATTCTTGTAATAAATATAATATTGTAATGGGTAAAACAGTAGAGGCTGAACTCATATTTTTTAAATCAATAGTAAGTAATTTATTATTACAATCGGTTATTGTTGTCATCTTATCTCTATCCTCCCAATTTTCGTTCATTGTTGTTCAATTCCCGTTCAACAATCTGTAAAACAAAATATAGGAATTTTTTAACAACATACACGTTATAGTTTGTCACACATAGATTAATCGAACCAGTTGTGGAAAATAATAGTTGAAAACTAAACAAGCCAGTGACAAAATCAATAAATTCCCTCTATATATCCAAAAATTTTATTATTTTTCAACAGATACATAAAAGTAATAATGAAGTATAATATAGTGTCCCATCAATAATGCTGAACATATTATATTTTAATGGGTCTATATAAATATTAAAATTCGGTATATATGATGACAAGTGGGTATAACAAATAGTGGGTCTACACAAGAAAATCAACATACATTATTTGGTGGATAGAATACACCCACACACCCTTACATTATCATTCTATCATAATATTATATCGCACTGGAGGGATAAAACTTATACCGCTTTTTCGCAAAACACCTACCAAAAACCCGCTATCCATTACTAGCCTAATCTATTAATAAAATCGTTCAGAGGAAATAGCAACTGTAGAAAGAAAAACTCACAAAATATAAATACTGTATATAAAAGTATATTATTATGATATGATGGGCGTGTTTTTTTTGTACATATAAGTGTAAACTGTCAACTACTCTCAGATTAGTCGTTCTATACGATCAAAAAATTTGTCATTTCAAACTCAACCCTATCCCCATCGCTATCATTATAATGATACCTTTCCCATCCGCCACTCTTTGAACAAATCTTGTTAATTGACATTTTACCTTCTTCAATTACTGCCGTCCCCATTTTATCATATATGCCAGTAGTGTCACTCCCCACACCCATTCTGTTTTCCTCTTCAATAATGTTACCTTCAATTGACAGTTTGCCTTCTTCAATAGGTAGTTATTACTGCAGTATCAACCCCCACCCATCCTACTCTCCCCTTCAATATCAATAATTACTTCGATAGAGTTATTTTTCTGGGTTTTCAGAGTATGCGGCTTCACTCTCTTCTTTACCAACCCCCTTTCTTCGCCAATGTTATCAACGGTCGATCCCCACCAACTTCTTTACCGTTATCCCCTTTACCTACAACAACTATTTTCCCCTCATCGATGATATTTTTATCCTTTCCGCATTCACAATACTTATCGCTATTGACACTGTCTAAATTATCTGCTGTTTGGATACAATCTTTTGATGATGATAACGGTCCATCCCCCACAACACCAATTTTATCGTCCACATCCATGTCAGCGGGGGCACGAGAATTGGATACCATGTTCATATGGTGGTTACTAACAGTATACAGCCCACAGATCATGTACAGTTTTATATAATTGTCGTGAAAGGGTATAAAATAATTTAATTGGTGTTTCTTATCCGTCTAAATGAAAAAGAAAATAGAATTCCTTGAAAGAGAGAACCGTTCAGATAATAATATTTTATAAAATTGGTCGATTTAGTGGACTATTAAAATTTCAAAAATAAAAATATTTTTTCTAAAATTATTTCTTTGATAATGATGTCGGGCCATCTGATAAATTTTGAAATAATTTTACTGGCCAAATATTTGTAGGCTAAAACCGTTTTGAAATGTTTTGAATATTTTATCAGTTTTCGATACAAACAGTGATTTTGAGAAAGATATATTATTAATTATTATACTATTTAATCGGCCAATGAAGTCTGTTGAAATATGGAAGAATAATATTATTGATCGAGCCTTTATTCAGTTTGCACAGCCCTTTCGGTGTCACGGCCAGCCCTCTCTAACAATTAAAGGTTTAATCGTCTGGTATACTTCTTCAAAGTCTTTTTTTTTAATTTATTGAGAGTTATATTTTAGTTTGTTGGAGGATATTGTCAGTCCAGAGTAAATTTATTTGATTATGTAATTCACCCCCCAACACAAGCTTGGTTTAGGGGGTGGTGAAGAATCTTTTTTTCATTCTTAAACCATTATTAGTCTAATATCCTATATTTGTTTTGTCTTAAATATTCTATAATTATTCAACCAGTAGTAAACAGTCTCGACATTGAGCGAGTGAGATGTACTGCAAAACGTACTACTCACACTCACTCTGTGCAGCTTTATTATCTGAAAAACGTTGAAATGATCAATTCGTCGGTAGAAATGCTTGATCTGAACTAAAATTATTAATTTATTATTGTTATGGGTGGCGAGACATTTTATTATAAGAATAATTTTTGCCGACACATTTATTCTTTCAAAGAATGGACCAATATTTTTTCTAGAACGGTCCCTCTGGATTGAGTGAAATAAAAATAATATATAAATGATCGCTATTTCTTTAGATTCGATGAAAAAAAAAAGTTAAATTCTTCATGATATATTATTCTTTGAATCACTCACCATCCATGTTAACTTTTTACAAAAATCCAAACAATGCCACATAATAGATTGTATATAACATATGTAATGATGAAGCTGACACTCTCATAGTTAAACGATAATCCAAACACGTATAATAAAAGGTCAAGAATCAAATTTAATGAAGTATTAAGTGTGGAATAGACTAGACAGGCCAAAAACATGCCTTTATTACCACCATCCATTACAGATAAGTATTTTTTATTATACAACACAGGACCGGTCTAGATTGTGGCCTACGTTATAAAAGGTCTTGGGACTAGTCAATGATATAATCTCATTTGGTGTTAATATCCAAAATCGTATGGTAGAGTTTATTAGCTGAGCAATACCCTATCCCCCCACTTTCCATAATTTTTGAACAGGGGTTTACAAAAAATCTATCTAAATTTATATCATGATGAGTGTATTATTTGTTCTTTTAAATAAAAAATTAACAAAAAATAATTATTGACAAACTTAGATATATTTACCACTTGTAAAAATTGTACAAAAATACTGTACAAAATACCAACCACCACCGGGAATCGAACCACAGACCCCCCCCCCCCCCCAATTGCCGGTCGGGCGCCTTAACCACTTGACTATGGAGACCTTTCTGTAAAGCAGCATTCATTTTCAACTTGGTCATATCGATTCGTATCATTATTATATATCTCATATATTCTCCCATTATTATTTATACTCTTTAATCCATATTTATGTTTATGATATAGATGAAGTAGAAATGTTTGCGCAATTTGAATCAAACTCAATTGGTTCAATTTCTGTGTTCACATATTATGTGACCTTATAAGGCATATAATATCTTCTTTACAGAGAATGTTATTTATTTCCAGACTTGTTCTTTGCCCCCCATACACCTTTCCCATTAATGCCTCCATATATTCTTATAGCACATTAAATAATGCATATAAATTGAACCCACACCATATCAACAGTTAGAATAATAATATTTTCTTTCTCAGACAATATTTCAAGGATGGAGAACAGTTCAGGAATGACGAAAAGAAACGAATCACAGATAAAAAAGGAAAACGCTCTTACCAGGAACAAGACCCGTCACTACAAAACCTTTGCATAGATTGAGTTGGAAATCTTAAATTTTTCTACTCTTAACCGTATCCACCTAATTTTAAGTTTCAAAATGAACTTTTGGGGTGAACCTTCATAAAATACATTCACTTTGACAGCTCTATTAGAATCGATGAAGAATAAGTGGCCTTCTATTATTTCTTAATTATTTGGATATAAGAGGTTGGTCTGTATTAGAATATATTATATAGTAATGATAAGTTTATTTAAGATGTAATAATTCTTTATTAAAATTAATGATGTTAAAAGACACTGTAAATAAGTTGACATAACCTCTGTGTATAATGTATCAATAGTGTATATCGACATATCGACTTATTATAGTAAACATCGACATATCGACTTAGGGTAATCGATAATAAATAGGTTATGTTTTTTTTTCTCATAACATATTATAGTATAATTTCGTTATAAAATTTGTACATTAAAATAAGCATTTAATAAAATACAATTTTAAATAATATAATTTAATTCTGCTATCGACATCATTGTGAATATCAACTTACTTTTTCTTTTAAATCTGTCACACGTGGTAAATTAATTAACTTGACTAGAGTAGTTTGATGATGTGGAGATTTTGACCAGGGTAGTTTGGGTGGGGTATCGTGGGAAGGGAAACTATTGTTAGGAGGGGTGTATACCAACTGGACTACGACCAACTGGACTACGATCTAAAATAAAATCAGCTGTAGACCAACTCGCCACTAATGGAATGCGGAATTCACAGATTCATAAGAAATAGAATGAGGAATGCACCAACCTATAAGAGCATAAAATCCCTCTCAGTGATATATTATCAAATAATAATGCTACTGTTAATAATCAATATTGAATGATAGCATTTTTTTAGATATGTGAGCTGAAACTCATAGATTGTTCACACAAAATTAATTCATTTGACTTTCTGAGACTTCTTTCATAATCGCAATAATGTGTCAGCAGAATTTTAATATATCGATCTATCTAGCATATTATAAATTGAGAGTACACTCGCATTACTTTGTTTTACTCCTGATGGATAAAATTCATTATAATTATCATTTTTTAAATAAATAGAAGATAATTTGTGAGCTCTAGTGCGGTTTGAACGGTTTTAGCCTATGGTTGAACAATATTAACCGAAATGATTGATACGTTGGCACACTGAGCTGTGTGAACTGGCAAATTTGAAACTCAATTTTCAATGGTAATTTAAAACTATTATTAAAATTGAGTAGGACAATTTGCATTATTTGAATCATGAAATATGAAGCATTATGTTGAAACCAGTGACTTTATAACCAGTTTGCATGATATTGAATCGTGCTTAAAATACTTGATGTTACTTGATTAAACCAATATTTTATGATTTGTACGATCCATCTCTTAGTTAACTTATTTCAACGTACTTGGATAACAATCTATGGTACCGGTACCATTATCTATTGCTGCACATTGTACTGCATAATCTTTCAAGAATAATACATATTTCTAGTACATTTATAGTGTCTGATTCAGAACTAGAGAGTGAATAAAAAATAAAACAGTGTACAAACTAGAGTGAATAAAAAACTAACAATGCATTGTACATACTTGTGTATGTGGGTTTATTGAAAAGACGATTGCAAACAATGTTTTACAACGCATTATGCATTGAATAAATTTCAACATGAGTACATAAAACTTATGCTTCTCTTGAAAACATGTTTTTCTACCAACCTAAGCCTTTACTGGACTAGCTGCAACACTCCCACCCCAGCTCACATCATCACAACAAAGCAGGCGCTGTTCATTGGTGACCATCTCAAATTCAAGCACCTTTACAAACTGTTTTTACTAAAATAGGAGCGCTAGTTCAGTTTTTTCTACAACTGTATACTCTGTCACCAATACTATAGTCTCAAGGAAGTTGTTTATTAGGAATTAGAAAGATTAAACTGTCAGTTGTAGGAAATGAAATTGTATTCTCAGTGAATTTGTTGAATACAATACTGTATATTGATTTGTTATTTTTCATCTTCCTATAAAATACGCCCAATAAATTTTGCTCACTCTTTAAATCAGAACAGTTATTTGCACGCGCAGTTTATATCAGTATTAGCGAGTGGAAGTGTAGAATGCTACACAAAACTCTTGATTGTTGTTGTAGGATTTATCAGTTCAATAGTCAAAATAGCTCCAACATCTGTTTAAAGGTACACGCGCGTAACAATCACAATATTGAAAAAAGTAATAACTTGGCTGAAAACATTATCAAAAAATCCAATCACAGTTATTTATTTGATCAACAAATCAATCAATCATGATTGTAAATTAGTGATGGTACAAAAGTGGAATCACAGCTACTTCCATAGTTGAATTATATTATTAGCATTCCATTAATGCAATAAAAAGTAATTGAATGATACCAAAGCATATTAATTTTATTGGAAGAGTTTTTGTAGCCAGGAATGGATAATTTAAGTAACAAATGTACTCGTTGCTGATATAATCTGGACACCACTGCTATTTTCAATAAATGTTATGAGCAAGGATATTTTCCCAAACATTTTAAATCGGTTAAGATAAAACCACTGTTTAAATAAAGAGATCCCTCTAATCCAAACAATTACAGACCAATCAGTCTCATTATTAATTTTGCTAAAATTATGGGGGAAATAGTTAAGAAAACAGTATTATAATATTCTAGTAAATATGAAATAATAAACAGAAACTAATTCGGCTTTCAAATCAATAAGAATACAGAAGAAACCATAATAAAATTCACAAAAATACTGTTTCTCTGAACCTAAACATGAAATTTTTTTTGTATTTCTCCATAATATAATAACAGAAAAGCTTTCGATACTATTCTTCATGATTCCTTCTTTAAAAAAAAAGGAAAAAAAACTAGAGGTAGACGGTTTTATAGGAGTATTATTCCTGACCTCATTAAGAGCTATTCCTACAGGATAGAACACAATCACTTTCACAGAAAATGGAATTTTTTCATTTCAACTTGCTAATAGGCTACTTCTGTAATCTGAGCTTTTTCTGTTCAAGAATCACCTCATCTTCTGAGTCTCAGTATTTTCAATATCTCTGCAGAAATAATGTTTAATTCGAACTCTAAGGCCATATATCTGACGTGAAGGGTATTCAACAGCTCACGCCTGAACTTCGTTGATAATTTATTTAACATACATGCTTAATCATGTTTCTTTTCAGGAAATTCCAATAAGAATGACTTGAAGACAGCTATTAAACCTAATGACAATTTTGAGTTTATCAATTGATAGTGTTTCTTTCCTAACATCTCTGTCAATGGGTTCCAGCGTCACATATTGCCAAATTGCAACAACATTTATGCCAAGTTTAGATGACGTCTGTCATCTACCTCATTATTGGAAACCGACGCTTTGTATAAAAGCGGTCTAATGAATTAAGCTGCATACACACAGAAGTTCACAGCTTTGAGCAGGTCTTCAATTAAAAAAGTAACTTTTTGCAAACTGGTTGAGTTTCAAACAAAATTCTCGTGTTGCAAACTGAGTTTTGTGTGTAACTGCAGGTACGTCCTCCACTCTCCACAAATTTAAGATCACTAGCCATTCAAATAAAAAGTTTCAAACACTTTTTAAGCTCAAACTTGAGCTAGTTTGCATTTCTCTGTTTCAGACTAAAAAGCTGCAAACATTTCTGTAGAAAACAGCGACTTGTAAACTAGGTGACATGTTACAAAATACTATTGTCAATTTGTTTATTGAGGATGGTAATTCTCTACTATCAGCTGCTGGCATCGTCTCGTATCAGGCAACACCGCAATATTTCATAGCAACCTAATTTGGGGGCGTGAACTATATACATGAGGCCCCCATTGTACAGATGCGAGCAACAATTTAAGATAAATTACATCAGCTGAGTGTCTGATCGAGCTCAACTATGAAATAGAACACAAAAGCATTAACATGTTTGGACAGCCATCAGCTGAATTTTTAATCAAATTTAACCGACTGATGTAATTTAGCCATAAAGGTCGCGCGCCGTTATAGAAAAATGATTTGCTAATAAAAATAATTCATGACGACTGAACGCCAATAGCTAATTGAACACTGCTTTCTAGCTGATGCAGTACCATTACATAATATTGAATTAGAATATGGGTATGATGTAGAAGACCACAACAGTAAATTGATGTATTTATTCCTAATACACACATACATATATATATACTGTGCGAGACTAAGCTCCGTGTCCCTGACGGCTGAAGAGGAGAGACGAAGAATACTATACTGGGCAGCGCGGAAGCATGCACAGAGACGCACAATTGCATTGCTTTTGCGATGACATAGTGCATTCCTCCGAGGGATACGGAGCTCAGTCTCGCACTGTATATATATATCAAATAATTATATATATATATGTGTGTGTATCTTTGAGCGTTCCCAAGGAACGGATTACTTGAAAATTAAAAACTAGAGTCAAAGTTTTTAAACGCTAAGAATTTTGACAACACTTCAAAGTTGTTGCATAACATTTTTCAGGTTTGTTTATCTTCATAAAATTAGCTCTGCACATGCATAGGTTAGACATCAATTTCACGCAACCTGTCAATTGTGATGAGTTGATGAGATATATAATGTGATATATTTCTTAGTTGTATTTCTGAATAAGAACAATAGAACTGAAACATTTCAATAAGAGATTTATTCCAATAACGTATAAATGTTATTCAACAAAACAAGATACATCATATAAGATTATATTGAATTATAACAAATTTGTAACTTATAAATCGTAGTTAGTTAGTCTATGTTGAATCAACTTTCATGAACTAATATACTATTCAATGATAATAATGGCCTTATAATTGACATATAAGGTATACAATGGTATAAATTTGACAATAGTAAAAATATATCAATATAATAATACATTTGTTATAATAATATATAATAAAATGATAATATTAATAATAACCGATTTCATTTGTTCTAAAATAAGAATTTGTTGTTGGTAATAATAAAACATTTCAAACTTTTGATTAAGATATAAGTCAAGGTTTGCTTATTTTATGCGAAGAAACTATGATGGGGTGTCCATGCAGTTTAAGATGAATTATCAGGTCTGAAAAAAGAATATAAAAAAATTAGAAACAAATTAACATGGTTTACAAGCAGAGCTGGCTCAAGGGTAAATTACTACCTGTGCGAATCATGGCTGGCACGCCCTTACTAGGGTGCTAGAAGAATCATTTATAATTTATGGTATTTTTTGTAGTTCCATGTCGAAGTTCTTATGAGAAAGTTTTTATCTTAAATCAATTCAGTATTCATAAATGGACGCTATCTATGCCCATATGTAACCACAATAAATGTGATTTATTTGGTACAGAGGCGCTTTTCTTTAAGAAACATAAGGAAAAGTGAATATATCCTGAAGTTCAATGTGCATATTATTATAGCATAATAAAAAATATTGCCATATACATTTTCCATGTAAATTTGTGTGTACTCACTATGTGTGTGTCGTACTTACATGTCCCTTATGATCAATGTCCTTCTCAATGGCTTTTTATGTCCAGGTGAAGCTTTAGACACACGTTAATTCTAATAATTTCATTTATTTATTATAGATGTGCAGAGTTCAAAAAGGTAGAGTTTTATGGACAACTCACTATGTGTGGGTGTGGGGAATGACATATCCCATACAGTCAATGACTGTCACATTGTTGAAATGCTGGATAAATGTTGGAGAAAATCGTAACTGAGATAGCTGTTTGACAATGCTATGCCAGAAGAAAGGGTGGATTTCATTCCCAGAAGCGGCAACAGACACTCATGAAAAAGATCATGATTTTTAGAACGAATCTTATAACAGCAAGCAAAATACACAGAAAAAAGATAAAAGGTGTAATTTGAAACAGTTCATAAAAATTAGTTTGGGACAAAAAATTCAAAACTTTAAGATTATAATCGATCAATCCTACTTTGCAATATTGATAACTTCCAAGCATGTGTGCCTCAAAAACTAAGAAATTATTGTGATATCTTCAAGAATTTGTGCTTGAGAGAATGAACAGTGATTGTGATTAGCAAAATATAAATTAAGCAGTTAAAAATAAGAGTAAAACAGAATATACAAGCACTTCCAAAATCCTAACCTCGAATTTGGCTACCTGAGTCCTTATTGGATATTACTCATCACAGATGAGCAAATATAGCCTACAGAAACTAGATGAGTGAATGGATTTCAGGTCTCATTTTATAATTTCCTTTTATAAATTTTATTAAAACAATAATTGCTCAAATTAATTATTTTGAAGCTGAAATACGTAGTCTTAGCTGCTATTAACTTATTATTGTCTATTATTTGTATGGTCACTATCTCAATACGTTACATTGACAGTAGTTAGCTGATAGTATGACATTTATTATTTCATAACCTAGTAATTGCAGTCTTTGTCTATTTAAATTGATTTTTCAACAGTATTTCTCAAATGAGCATAATTGTGTCTTACACTACACTAATAATTGACTCACAAGTTTGAATGCTTCAAGGCTTCAAGTTCAATTCAAGATGTCATATAATAGAGTCAAAGGTAATTGTGCCGCAGATGTTAGCAAGAAAAAAATCACTTGAAACCTTCACCAAATTGTAGTATTATGTCTCCTGATCACAATTATCAAGTTTTTAAGTGTTGGTCTCAATTAATTTATTATTCAATATTAAAAACTCACCTTTTGAACATAACTACGGCTCTGTAAAAAGCCTTTATAGTGCCTTAAGCATAACATCATAAACGAATTGTTTTAAATGTTTATTTAGGCTAAAAAATATTGATTTCTTTCACCAAGAAATTAATTGGTAATAATGGGTGTGCTATGGGTTTGCATTGGTTCATTCGAGCCTTTTACCGTTTACCGGTAAATGAAAATCTACAAATATTTAATATCAAGTTTTGGTTTTAAGTAAAATTCCATTTACCGGTAATGATAAAGATCAATGTAAGGATGGAGTATCAATACCAAAATTATTGATATATCATATCAATATGGAAACTGGTATTGATATTTATTGTGATATAATATCAGTATATTCCCAATATTATGTCACTATATTAATTAATTATAGTGATCATTATTATGTTTTCATTAATTCCATAATGCATTCAAAGTAAAAATCTCTTCAATAATTTTTTTGTTATTTTAAAATTTTTACATTTAGAAATAGCCTATATCTGTGAGTTCAGAGTGAAACAAAAGCATCAGTTTCAGATTCTATAGCACTCTATGATATTATCATCCATCATCGTTAGTCACAGTCGGCAAAATTCATAAGCTAAAGAAATAGAAGGCCCAAGCGCCCAAAACCCAGGCTGTGGCGACAGATTATGCAGAAGTATGTGCAATGCATCAAGTGATAAGATTATGGAACAAATTGAAAATGCTTTTATTATTGAATAGATAAATTGTATGAGTAAATAATTCATAAACTAGAATGCAAATTATTGTGTTGCAATGATTTAGGCATTCTAAACACTCAATTATTCAAGTTAATTGCTAAAGATAACCATTTTGGGGTTCTGTTCAAAATGTGAGTTTTTAATATTGAATAATTAATTAATTTATTGAGACCGACACTTGGAAACTTGATAATTGTGATCAGAAAACTTAATACTACAATTTGGTGAAGGTTTCAAGTGATTTTTTTCTTGCTAACATCTGCGGCACAATTACCCAATATATATATCACTTATTAAATCTACTGCATTATTTCTAAACCTTTATGTATGGTATTACATATTCTTCTGGATTTGGTAAGAATGCAATCAATTGGAGCATTCAAACCTCTTGGTTGTACCACATTCTTACATGTAAGTATACAAGTGGCTGGAAACTAATTATCATAGTTTTTAGTTTTTGTGCAACCTCAAATGCAAGAACCAATTAAAAGCAATTTTTTGCTCCTTTGAAATATATTAGGTTGATATTTGAGAAGAGAGCTCACCTGATACTTCATAGATTGTTCACAAGCTGTGAATGATGCTTGAATTATAAATAAACAATAATCCACTTGCAATAACATTCAGTAACTAGTTAAGAAATTACAGTTCAGCCATCAGGTGTTATTCTCTGAAAAAAAAAATTAAAATGAATATATTATATATATTCTATTGTAGACCTGTTCAAATTATAAACACATGGAACATACACAATTATGTAGACATATACTTCAAGCAACTAAAAGTTTATGACAGGGATAAGAAACAAAATGGCTATGAATAAAGGTATCTCTGATATGGAACGGTGCTATCATCCATTTACCAAATTTAGTCAGTTAATAAATAAAAAAATCGAACTAGTGTGAGTGAAATTTACAACTGATGATATTAAAGCTTGATTCATATAATTCATTCATCCATGACAAAACACAATAAAGTGAAGATACAACAGGCATAGGCTAAGGTGATTAGACGTCCCGTTTTCAACAGGACAGTCCCGTTTTTGAGAGGCATGTCCCGGTGTCCCCACCATCCTTGTCAGGACACCCATTTGTCCCGTTTTGGAAATATTAGTTACTAATATTCTACTTCATGAATAGGTTTTTTCATTTATTGAAAATTATTATTGCTCTAAATAATCTAAAAGTTGAACTTAAGTTCTAATTACAATAAATTGAACCTTAGCTCCAAAATCCCTCAATATTATGAGCAGACTTTTACTATTCTTCGGTCATCTTTGATGGTATTGCGAACATTGATGGCATGACATTAAAAACTACGGTTTCGTTTTAATATAAGATGTGTGAGAATGACTACAAAAATATCTTTGTATAGAGAAGAAATAAAGTTTTTCCCCTACTTTCTGATCAACTTTTAAACCCCCCCCCCCCCCCCCGACCTATACGTTCAGTTGTCCCGTTTTGGGGTTTCAAAAATCTGGTCACCTTGGGCATAGCCCACTACTGCTTTCTTTATAAATTTTTAAATGAAAAAAATAAATTTTTATATCAAATGTCATAAGGTTGTCACATAATCGCCTTATTCATTGAAAGTAGCTACTTGAACATGTGTGAATCAACCTGCAGTTTTTCAGCTGTGAGGCCTGTTTTATACAGACAGAAAAACGCAGCAGGAACACGAAAAAAATTTGATTGTGCTCTGCCTATGTTGTCTACAGTCTGCACTACCATATACGAGTACTTTTTTGGCGCCGAATATTTTATGCTTTGAAATGCTCTCACATACTTTGCTATATTTATGTAGAATTCTAATAATGTTGGCGCACCATGAGAATATATTTTGCCGAGAAGTGGACAGAGAAATTTAGTGGCAGAATTAATGTCCAGACCTGACATACCTAGACATACCGATATTGTCATGTGTAGCAAATACTATCACGGGTTGTGCAAAGGACTCAGAGTTAGCGAGACTGCTATTACACTAACATTTTCAGCCAAGGAAGCAATCGCACATGCATACTAGCTATTTCCCCTTTCATGCCACAGACAATCCAGAGTTATTCTCATGGTACGGTGACATCAACAATGATTGCCATTACATTGAAATAACTATTACGGTATCTCTAATGTAGCCTACAATAATTTGGTGGGTCAATTATCATTATCAATTCCAAGGGGTGAGCACACCTAGGTGTACCCACACAAGGGCATTCAAGGTATACTAGAAACAATTAGTCTGGGCGCGCGGCCTTTGGTAGTCAGCAAAGGCGCAGGGTGGAGAAGGGAGTGTTTATCGCTCATTTCTAAAAACATTAGTGTCTTCAAGGTCACCATTTCAGCCGTTAGTGGAGCGGTAGAAAGGAGTGGAGTGAGCGAACCAACTTTTACAGGACGGCCAGTAGTGACAGAGCGTAGTGTGAGAGCCATGCGCCCAGAGTAATTGTTTCCACTGTAGATTGAGGAGCGCCAGTATGGCAGAACAAAAAGCTTTTGATGAAACACACATAATGTACCAGCATAAACTGAAAAAATTATAGCTTTGTAATTAACGATCTTAAAAACATTTTTCACTCCAACTCATGATTGAAACCAAGGTAATCAAAAGACAATGTAGTGTTCAACAGCATGATGCGCAGTAGCAAGTTACAGCCAGCTGATGCAGTGACATCATGCAGGTCTCTTTTCATGATTTCGCCTATCTTTTACATGATAAATTGCATAACTTTATAAGTCTTTTTCTCAAAATATATATGATCTTCAAGAAACTTGGACGTCTCCTATGGTTTATGATAATATATTCAACTGTTGACCTACGGCATTTTTAATATGATCATACAATTACCTATTCAATTCAGATCACTCGATAATGTTATAGCATGTACATAATACAAGGATAGTAGTTCTCGGGTATTTAAGTTATTTTATTTCTCTTCAAATTAATTTATAAGTACTGTGGAAAATTAAATATTCATTTTTTTTAAGAAAATTGGAGAATAGTTATACAATTCCAGTAAGCACATAATATTTAGTTGAAGGTCAATTATTTTATTACGGTTAACTGAATATATTTTTCTCCAATCAATTTCAACGCTCTTCCAACTACAGAAGTATACTGTTAAAAGTATTGAAGGAAAACAGCATCATGTAAACAATATATAAATTATTACAATAAAAAATTAACACAATTCAATTCCATTAAACAATGAATATTTAACCTTCCACAGTACTTGTAAATTAATTGGAGTGAGTTTGAAGACATAAAATAACTTAAATACCCAAGAAGTACAATCCTTGATGTTATGTGCATGCTATAACATTAACAAGTGCTCTGAACTAAATAATTGTATGATCATATCAAAAATTCCGTAGATTAGCACTTACATTTATACCATAAACCAAAGGAGACATCCAAGTTTCTTGAAAATCATATATATTTTGAGATATACTTATAAAGTTATGGAATTTAACAAGTAAATTATAGGTAAAATCGTGAAAAGACACCCAAATGACGTCACTTCATCAGCTGATATGACTCAACAGATGAGTGGAGATGTGCGAGAACACTACCTTGTTTTCTAATTACCTTGATTGAACAGGGTTGCCACTCTAAATCCATGAACAAATTCAAGGTTTTTTCAAGGTTTTCAAGGTTCAAATACATTTATTTTCACGATCAGAGAATAGTGTCCGACCATGCCACATAAATAAAAAAGGCATGAATGAAGACCCCCTAGAAGATTCCCGGGTGCATTACTTCGTCAAATTGATATTTTTAATATTTAAACTTCACCTACTTCTACTAAAAACATTTTAAAAGAGGAGAGTACTTTCAAATTTATTCTTTATTCTGTATGGAAATGAATAAATACAACTAAGTATTGACAGGGGTTATTGCTGACACTAAATTACACCAACTTCAGATGGAAATAGAAAACATGCTTATAATAATTAAAGTTTGTGAACATATAAAAAATACTCACTATTTTGCTGCTTCATGTCAATGGAATTCATCAGACATCACAATTTGTTCCTTTTCGTATAAGTTTAATAAAACACTGATAATGGACTATAGTTTCTATGTGAATTATAAAAGGTAGGCTATCAATTTTTCAAAGATCAAGTAGATTAGAAGCAGTATAATGTACACGACGAATAAACAGTTATTTTTTATTAAAAAAAGAAAGAAATGCAGTAAACTATAAAACATTCGGAATTTTTTACAAAAACATCAAGAAAATCTATATTATTACTTTTTTAATTTCTTGCCAATTTCAAATTTTCTTGTCTAATTCCGCTGCTCTCTTTCTGGCATCAGATAATAATTGAAGTTTTTCTGCTTCCAGTTTTATCCACCTGATAGCGGTAGCATTGGAAAAGTTATGCAAAGAATCAATAATCCTCTATCATATTTTCCAATCAGTGAAATGTATAATCATGGGTTTCAGTGATGAAGAGTTACTATTCAGAAGACTATCTATCATTTTCCAATTTCTCAGCTCACAGCTTGCATCTCCTATCTCTCCAGATGTAGGATTAATTAATTAAATTGACATTCTAGTAATGTGCACAATAAATTATAAGTACCGTAGTAAGAAAAAATGTGAAAATAATATTCTTACCTTCTTATGTAGATGGAAGCGTAGGAGTAAGTTACCAGTAACAACGAAAACAACCAACTGACTAGACTACAATAAAATCACTTCATACTATTCAATTGAGTTATTGGAGTGGCAACCCTGAATTTTATTATTAATGTTGATGACACATAATGGAAGAATTCGCTGTGTAAACAAAAAGCATGTCTGGGCGGAAATCGTATTCAGACACATTTGCATGTTTGATGGGTTTTATGCCAGTTTAATTGCACTCCTCTTATTTGTGCTATATTTAACGCGAGTGAATTTCTCTTGTTCTCCCACCATAACTCTATCCATGTGACACGGCAGGATCAAACCATATAGAAAGCATACTTAAGAGAGAGAGAGAGAGAGAGAGAGAGAGAGAAAGATGCTTTCTCTATGATCAAACTTACAATAAATTATTATAAAGTAGAGTCCAAACAGAGCGCAGTTTTATTCATTTCTCACCCATCTTCTAAATGGATAGAAACACCATTTAATTTATTTTTTCATGTTGACATATTCAAATTCAATTATTGTGGTGAATTCGTAGTTTTTAAGGTTTGTACCTGAAAATCAAGGTTTTTTCAAGATTTTTTCAAGGTTCACCAAATTCAAGGCTAATTCAAGGTTTTCCAGGTTTTCAAGGTTGGGTGGCAACCCTGTTGAAACAATATAATTTAGCATATTTATAATATAATATTATTATAAGGACGCCTCAGCCAGAATGAAAAAAATATTGGGCTGAGAAGAGGGAAAAAGCTAAGGAAGCCAGAAGAAAGTAATAACTGGTCCTGCGTGTTCCAAAGATGAACCAAACGAAAAAAATATTATTTCTATGACTATAACATCAACTAAATTATTTACAATGTTCATAAGAAGAGAAATATTATCTTCTTCTTATTCTAAATTCAAATTAAGTTCACCTAATTGGTCAAAAAGGCTCTGGGTAACCGATGTCAATCACCCGGCATAATTAGCCTACAATGCATCATATGATTTCAAAAATCGGTGGGTGAAAGAGCTCCATATCATAAAATGATCAGTCTGGTAAACGACAACGGTTGGTTACTCGACTGCCAGTTATGTATGAAACTATCCTATTTGAACAAAACTGAAATGAAGACATCAATGAATGCTCCTTTTTGTTTGATATTGGGCTAAGTATTGGGCCGATCCTTGTAAAACTTGGATAGAACTACCGATGAATGATGCGCATTCATTAAAAAAAATTTAATCGGTTCAATAGTACCCCAGTAATTGATGAACAAACATGAAAAAACATGCCTAATTGAGAGCCTCCTCCTGTTTGGAAGTTGGTTAAAAATTAAAAAAAATAAAAAAAAAATAGCTTGGTTTCTTTCATATAGCGCTTGTGACCAGAGGGTTGCATGTAAACAAACAGGGGTATTGGTTATAAATGTACGCTCCACTGCACCCCTGCCATAAAAAATTTGAAACGCTTCAACTACCATTGATAAAAAAAAATGATAAAAATGATATTTATTACCTTAAAGCTACACTTAGCAATTGGTTCGTCAAGATATTGTACAAATAACTAAATTAACAGAAAACATAAGTCAATAAATTATACAAACAAAATGTACCTAACTCAATATATGCAGTTACAGAAAAAAGTCAAAAGTCTCTGTAAAATTCATCCACTGTGCTCTGAGGGATTTCAGAGAATTCATTAATAGTGTACAGAGGTTGGCTTATTAGGAGTTTGTGGGTGCACTCAACGAATTTCTTAGTTGGCAGAGTCCTTGCAGACAGAGGGAGCTTGTTGAACAGTCTCAAATTCAGGTGGCCAGGACTGTTCCTAATTTTGTTAAGTCTGGTATAGGGCAAGTCAATTAAGTGCCTGCTCCTAGTGTTTAACCGCGATCGACTCTTAGTCAATTATTTCGGTGGATCAGATACGGAAATGCAGCCCCAGAGCCGTCTAAGCTAAGCATCGCCGCCACTATCAGCGACAAAAATACTTTGCAAAAAATGCCACCACCAATATAAAGGTAGATAGATAATCTATCAGATGATTTACTTTAGATTAATAACTGTAACTTATGCAATGAATTCAGGTATGAAAGTTGTTGACGAGCAATTTAATGAATGATTTGCATTTGACTCTACTTACCGTAGTTTAAAAGTGATGTAAAACAGCTCTAGATAACATTTCAACAATTAGAGCGGTCGGGTTATTTCACTAGATAGAAATTCAAATTACTATAGGTGGATCGGCCATAAGAATACATGTAAGCTGATGCCATTCTCGTGGCGATCCACCGATATTTATTTATTAAGTAATCTACGTTATTAGATTGATAATTTCATAACTTGAACATTAACTTAACCAATAAAACTAAACCGTTATGAAGCTCAGTAGATAGAAAAACAAAATTACGCACTGATGGTGATGCTACCAACGTATAAAGCATAATATCTCTGGTAGATTCCAACACCGATTTTGCAGACAGTTCCGAGTTCAAACGCATTCCAACTTCGTTAATTCCGCATTCCATTAGTGGCGAGTTGGTCAACAGCTGACTTTTTTCCACTGTTTTTGTCAGTAGTCCAGTTGGTCGTAGTCCAGTTGGTACTCCCCCGTTAGGAGAATTGAATGAATGGATGTGTTAAAATTTCTATTAGCTATTTTCTGTTGTAGTGCGCGATACAACTTAAAATTATTAATGTAACTTTGTTCTTTGTTTTATTTAATTTCATTTTGAATTCAAGAGGTATATAAAATCTGATATGGAACGCCATGAAATAAGGTACATAGCATTAAGGTATAATTGTGTGTGAATTATGTATATTAGGGCGTAATTATTTTATTTTCTAATGTTGGAATTTTTTGGTGGCAAATTGACCACTGCATTAAATTTTTATGTACATAACAAACAAATCTCGTTCTTTTTGTTCATGGGGTACAAAATCACCCTTACCTACTCTGGTATCGTACGAAAATTGAGGAACAGACAGCTTTATTTGTTAGGTACAGTGAATTAGACCAACCCGTACAACAGAAAACCTGTTGTAAAAAAGGGGCCGTTGTAAAATTATTGGCCGACCTCACTCCCCGCAGGATGAATTACATACATCCTATTTTCTGAGGATGTATAAAGTAATGTAATTTAATTCTGCTATTGGCCAGTTTATTTTTTCTTTTAAATATGTCACACGTGGTAAATTAATTAACTTGATTCAGAGTTTGGATAAAAGTGATTCCCAATAGTGTAAATCAAAGACTTTCTCATATCAGGACAATTGGGACAAGCGGTGAATAATATAGATCTTACCGAATGGCAAATAAAGGAATGTATAAAGACTTGATATTATTTCAATAGATCTTAAGAAACTTATATATATTTTCTTTTATATATTGTATGATTTTTGGCAATAAATAAATTCAAAAAAATATTCTTTCCAATTCAACAAGTGGTGTTGATGTTGTGGCTAGAATGGCGTGTGGTGGTATACCAGTCCTGAAAAGGGCCGTTGATTGTAGCCAAAACATCAACACCACTTATTAAGTCTTTATACATTCTAATTACTTTTCTGACTTTATATGAATAAGAGTACAAGTGGATAAGCCTTTGATCCATAATCTTTCTTCAAAGAGGGATAGAATTCTTCTTGCCTCAATAAACTCAAAATTGTTACAACGCTGGTGAGATTTTCCAGATTATTTACATTCTCAATCATTAACATAATATATAATATAATTAAAATTCCAAAGTGTAACTTTGAATGAATGTTGTGGGTGGTGGTTGAGGAATAAGAGTAGTTATAAAATAAAATATAGAATTTATTTCAATTACAATAAAAGATAACTTATATGACAATAGTATGATACATGATACAATTAATTGATACATGACAAGAATTAATTGTTTATAACGAAATCTTTACAATCGTATTATAAAATAGGAAAAAATATAATATTTATTTATTTGTTTTCATTCATCATTATTAGGGGATTTATATCCATCGTTATCCCTCGTACAGGTTTTACGGACATAAACTCTAATTCTTTGGTGATTACTAGCGTGTATTTACAATTTTATAAACATCGCCCCAAGTCATGCTTCCGGTTTACAATCAAAACTCTATTTTCAATTCTATGAGCTAAATTTGTAGAAGTGTTAGCTTATACGGTGTCGGAATTAACCCACTAGTTGGTTAGACTCTACATTTGGGAATATAAACATGCAAAATTCTTTGATTTTTTGTTACATGACGAACCGCGTTGTCAATACTAACTTTTGGAGTGGATTTGACCGCAAGTCGTTTAATTCACTTCAAAAGTTAATACAATGTGATCTCTACTGTGGACCCGTATCCTGCCTTCCACCCTAGACTACCGATCCTCTCTACCAACCAAGACCCAAGAGACCACCCCAACATAATCATGAATGGTTAGGGTTGCCATATGGTAGTATGAGAAAAAGAGGAGATTTTAGCGTGCGACCGCCAACCGGGGGGTCTGGGGGGTATGGAATACCCCCCAGTAGGACGGGGGGTCCGGGGGTCCTCCCCCGGAAAATTGTTGAAAATAGACATTACAAAACCCTATTTTTATAGCATCTAAGTCATAAAAATCTGTCGTAGGATTGTTTAGTTTGCTACTAAGATTTTTACTTTTTTCAAGCTAAGGAGGAGTAAAATGCAAGTTATAGTTTTTTTAATAATAATAATATTTAATACATACAATAATACTAAATAGTAATAATACATTTTAAAATAGTTTTAAAATAATACTTAAAACAAAAAACTAATTTAATAAAAACAAAACCTTTAAATAAGTACTTATACTTCCTATTATATAACAATACATTTTAAAATTATTAGTTTAAAAAAAAGTTACTTAAAACAAAACAAAATCAACTAATTTAATGAAAACAAAACCTGACTTCACTTCAAAATTAAAGACAATCATCAAGTCTTAGTGTTAAGTTCTCAGTGTTAAGGTACCTAACTTACATACTGTCATCACTGTCTGAAAAGTCACACTCACTTATGGAGATCGAACTAGTGCTAGGGCCAGGGGTCGATGGGTCAAACCAACTGTATTTTTGTGTGGAACCAATCTGTTTCAGTAACTCCTTATTTGCTAAAATATGTTTGTAGAAATCTTGGCAAGTGTATGACTTAAAATTATACTTTACACATAAGATGCCTTTGATCGATTCTACTGTCAGTCTATTCCTTTCTTTTGTCCACTGAGCAGACATAAGAGAAAACAATCTTTCTACGGATGCATTATGGCTGGGGATACAATAAAAGTATTCAACTATTTTCAATAGTTCAGAATAGCATGACTTATCTGGTAGACTACTAAAGTACTTTACCCAGATGTAATTTGATAATTTTAGACTTCTTTTTTCTGTACGTCTTACCTTTTTGGGTTTATCTTTATTTTTTTCCTCTTCCTCATATGCTTTGACTTCATCCAGATGCTTTCTCAAGAACTTTACAAAATTACAAAATTGGTCATGACATAAACTGTCATTAACTTTGAAAGGTGCATTTTCATTTACAAACAAAATTGATTCTTCTACCTGGTCCCAAGTAGGAATACTATCCAGTTTCATCCATTTAAAAACACTAAATTCCTGGTATTGGGAAAGCCACTTAGGTACAAAATTGAGCCCTCGTAAACCTTAGAAAATTCAGAGACTACCTCTCTACATTTACTGCCAAGACCATCATTTTCCATTTTTTTCAACATACTTTTTGCAGTGAAAGGCACAAAACTGTTAGTTTTTCTGTCATTTAAGATATCAAGGATTTCATCTAAAATTGCAATTGTTTCAGCCAAACTGTTCTTTTCTTTTTCCAAAGAAATAGTTCTTTCGTGAAATACGTACATCAAGGATTGCACAAAAAACAATCTTATTTCATTAAAATCGTCATCAAAAAAGTTTTTTATGATGACTGGTACAGTTTCTTGAGATTGGAAATAAGACTTGAGGGCTGGATACATTTGCAGAACTCTGTTTACACAAGGAAACAGAGACAGCCATCTGGTTTTGGAATGATAGAGTAATTGCCTATATTCGACCTCCACAAAATCACAAAAGCTTTTCAACTCTTCAGTGCGAACAGTATAAATTGAAAAGTAATTGAAAATTTTCAAAATAATTGACTCAACATCAATTAAAAGTCCTTTATCCAAACCATTTTGGATACAGTTATGAAGGACATGAGCAGGGCATCCGGCTCCTAGCAACTTTGGGTTGAGATCATTTTTCAGGAAGGTAAATACGTTGGTCCCTTTACACCTGTTAATACCCCCAAAGTTAGTGTTTGTGTTGTCGCCAGCAAAAGCAACACACTTGTCTTGAATTTTGAGCTTTTTCAATGTTTCAATTATGTAGCCTGATATTGTTTGTACAGTCTCGTCAGGAGTGGATTTGACCTCAATTAATTTGGTAGTAAGACCGTCTTTGACAGGATCAAAATACTGAATTAAAATGGGAAATATTTTGACTGCCCCATGATTGCTGCCATCTGTGGCAAGCCCAAAACAGGAGATGCCATTTAAAACATCTACAGTTAGATCAATTGAATGAGGAGAAATTACAGAATTTATCAAAGCTTCAGCTTAGTTTTAGCACAGGTTACTTCTTTTGCAATTTTAGAATCAGGGAATAATGTTTTTTCTAACTTACTGGAGCAGTTTAAGGAATTGTACGAATGGTGATGATTGACGGAGTGAAACGCCAAGGTAGCTTCTGCAGCACGCACTTTTTCTTCATGTTGAGTGTCCTTCGGCTTGAAAGATGACTGTATATTTTGTGTAGATCCAACTGATTTCAAACTGGTTTTGTGTTTGTTGGTGTTAATATGATATTCCAAATCCAGTGCTCCTGTGAAACAAACAGACTTCTTAGTGACATTGTAATAATTCACTTTTACAGTAGCCTACGGTACATGATAGGGCCCTATGATAGGGCCTAACCTAAAATACGATATTTTATGTAATTGATTAAATTTACAAGGATCTATTAAGAAATCTTGAATTTCTTACCTTTGTGAGAAATTGAAATGTATGTTCCAGCAGGACAAACTTTACACTCAGCTTCTGTGTCGCTCCTTCCCTTCCTAAAACTTGGAAACCTTTCCTGGAGTACTTCATTGAAAGTACAGCTATATTTTTTACGTTAAACTTTTTCTTTGTCCTCCATTTAAGCAATTGTAGCATGTAACAAATGAATTTGGTCAACAATAATAGAAAAACTAATCAACCCAACTCTCACGTCCCATACAAAGCACCGGTTACGGTTACCGGTTACTGGGCGAGGTTATGTTTACCCTGACTGATAGACTGATAGTGATCTGATATCAGTCAGCCGCTCACCGTTCGCCGTTCCGTTTGTTCCTTCTCCTTCGGTCCGGGTCCGCTGGTTCGCGGTCTCATTCGGATTACTTCGGCAACTTCGGCAATTGTCGCCAATCTCCGTAGTTTGTTGTTATTGTAAGCGCTCTAATGACAGGGAGCACAATCGAGAAACGAAATTTCCCATCAATAAAATGCAAACAAAGCCTTCCTTAGAGTTAAAAAAATTACATGGCGTTAAAGCTGCGAATGTCAATATTTATCTGTTCAGAAATACAATTTTAACTTGATATTAATAATTTTTAAAGAATTTCTGTAGTAAAGCCCAAAAAGAGGAGATTTTACGTTTCGGGTTGAAATCCCCCGGTGGTGAAATTTGACTCTTAAAATCCGGTAATCTCCGGGGAAATCCGGAGATATGGCAACCCTATGAATGGTGAGTAAACCTCAAATTTCTCAGCCAGAGCTGGTGAGTTTAAATCTACAAATCATCTATAATCACATCAAATTTCGTGTTTTCGCTTCTCGTTGTACCATTTTTACGAGAACATGATAAGTTATTTGTTTTAAAATTAAATATATTTACACGAATGTGTTTGAATCATGAATCTTAATAAATTGATGATTCAATCATCAATAAAAATTTTACGGAACGTGTGGGCTGGTAACCTAATTGCTGAAATAATTTTAATAGTTTGTGGGTATATGATGTAGAGAGAGAAAAGTTCGGTGAGAGAAAAAGAGAATAATTGATCCAATGAGGATTTACTTTACTTTGCCCAGGTTAGTTATTGTGGGGGGGGGGGGGTGAACGTATTCGGGATATTCAAGTTTCTCTTTTCTTCCATTTTTAAAACTGTTCAGCCAATCAAACAAACTAGTTTTGGATAACATGGGTGATGGTCAGAAAAAATATCCTGACCAGGTTAGATGTGGAGGGGGTGGGCGTATTCGGGAGATTCTAGTTTCTCTTTTCTTCGATTTCTAAAACCGTCCAACCGACCAAACCATTTTTGGGTGGAAGCAGACACTATTATTATCCATACCAGAAAACATCTCGCATTAAACTCAACCTTCTTCTGTTCCACAGATGGTGAGTTAGTAAAACTCAAGTTTCTTTAGAATTGTACAGTAAATGATAATTATATATTGTTAGTTTATATATTTCATAATCATACCGTCGATAGTGTGATTTCATTGTTAAATTCTATTAAAAACCCATCTTCGACAAAATGGGTAGTAATGTTCTCAGAACATTTTCTAAAATCGTAAAAAATTTTAAGAAATTTAATTAGTTGTAAGTTTGATGAAATTTTTAAATTTATATTGGGTGGAGAGGTGATTAAAACATTTATTTTCTCAATTTTATGCTGATTTAAATAATTATTACTTTCAGTATAGGAAAACCTTTCTCCATTAGCATGTCTTAAGATATAATTATTATCGATGAACATCAATGTCTGTTTAAATTTTATATTCCTATGTTCCCAGAAATGGTATTTAAATTCGGCCAACTGTTTAAAAATAATCTCGTAGAAGAATATATACCTAAAATTATCTTTTTTAACAAGCCAAACGTTACCGGTAGTAAATTTCCTCCTTAAATTATCATCCACATCCTTCATCTGTTTTCTGTCAAACTTAGTTAATAAATTACAAAATATGTTACATTGTAAAATGTGTTTCTCGACAACCAGTAGGAAATTAAACACCTTTCTAACAATCCCGACCTTGTCAATCGTCAGATTATATTTAATTACATTTTCATAAAATTCGAAAGATTCCTTTTTAGTTTTTTGACAACTCTTATATATATTATAGCTTTTAAATATAGACTGTATTATACAATATTTGATTTCATTATCACAATCTGATGACTTGTTGTAAAAATTTGCATAACGAAAACAAATTTTAGCTTGCAATGAAGATGCCGAACTGTAATATTGAAAGGGTTTAAACTTCAATATTGTAATAAAGTCTTGTGGTTTGGATTTCTTTAACAAATTCGTAAAAAACTTATTTATAAATTCGGTATAAGATGTGATAAAGTTAGCGGATGGGTAGCTTTTCGAAATCAGGTCCATAAATTTGACTATAAAAATATCCGCTTCCTTTAGGAAAAAGGGGCTAATCTGTTTGCGCTGGAGACCCCGCTTTACAATTGAATTACATTTTTCCAATCTTAAAATATACTTTTTCTTCTCAGCTAAAAATATTAAAATATTGGCAATATAATCTTCACTCAATCTAATATAATTGAAACCCAATTGGTCTAATAGAAAATTGTTAATCTTCTGACACGTATTAAAATCTTTATTGGTAATTATAAAGAAACTGTCCGTATCACCATATAATAAATTTAAATTTAACGTCTCTTTTATATACCTTACAACCTCACCATGTATAAATCTTCCAAGTTTCGTAATCAACATTGCAAGATGAAAAGTGTTTTGCCTCAAAGCTAAAATCCCATAAATGCTGTTCGCGACAATTTTATATGCGGCCGATAATGACAAATTGCCAGATTTTTTACATTTCTCTCTATTAGTTAATAAAATATTAATAATAACACTTGAAGGCGAATCATATTCAGATTTTAATGTATACCAGTCATCGATTTGTCTGAAATATGTACCAATATTATGACAATTATTATTTTGTGATAATATATTCTGTTTATGGAATACATAACCAAAACTCAAATTAAATTCTCTGATAATATTTGGATAGAGGCTAACAAAGTCCAGAATATATATTTTTTCATCCCTACCACAATAATTATGTATAGCTCTATCAGCTTTCAGTACAGTAGCACCCTCGTAAGATCCACTATTACGGTAGGTTGAGTTTTTCTCAGTATAAACCTGACAAAGCATACCATTTGCTGGAAATTCTACCGTAAAAAAAATATTTATTATAGAACTGATATTTCTGTGATAGTCTATTGCATCACAGAAAGTCACATTCAATAATGGAAAAATGTAGCTTTCTATTTCCAGCTTTAAATATAAATTTACACACAATTCAGAATCGCATATAGCATATTTAATTAAAGTTTCGATAAAATCTGAACAGTTGCTGTGGTTGGACTTTTTGCCATAGAAATAATTCATCTCTTTGAAATTCATTTCACGTTTTCGGGTCATGAGAATATGCTCTGATATGGAATTTAACGAATATGATTCAAATTTGCCCGGAAATAGTGATTTGATAGATAGGAATAAATCTATGATTTGAAATTTATCACCAAACAAAAATGATGCTTGCTGTATGTTGTTTGTCAATGCATTATTAATTTGCAGAATACTATGATATTTAAATGCGATACCATAGAAAATTAATCGGTTCATTATTACTGGTAGGTCAAAATTTATAATATTGTATCCAGAAATAACTGATACATTAACTATTTCATACATAAAATGGCAAAAGTTTTCAAGCATTTCCCGCTCTGTATGATAGTTGCGAATTTCAATATCATCCATTTTGTATATGTTATAATCAACATATTCTGGAATAAGGATATAACAGATCTTTTCTAGGATATTACAATTTGATGTAAAAATGATCAAAGAAATGGCCACAATTCGGTCCTGTATACCGAAACCATCAGCGATTTCAGAATTGTCCGGGTTTGTACAAACCTCGATATCAATCATACATATTTTATGTAATGGGATTTGATTATCTTTATATTCTAAATGCTTCTGTTCGTTAATGTTGAAGAAAGAATACGGTTTAAAGTTTTTTTGTCTACATTTTTGTTCTATAAAATATAAAATATTATCGCTGATTATACTGTTTGAAGATATTTCACAAATGTGAAATAAATTTTTATTAATACTAAGGAAATATTCCAACGGTTTAAAGTAGGACAGTCCCAATTCGGTTAGGAAAATGTAACAGGAATGTCCTCTGAAACTGGTTTTGTCTAGATCTGTTGTTATTGATATTATATTTTTTAAGTTTGGTAAATTATCTCGGACAACAACATCCCTGATATAGCGGAATAAATTATATTCAAATATTTTATTATTGAAAAAGGGTGGGTCGTCTACTAGAACTTGTATATGGATGAATTTTGAATAGTTGATTACGAAAGATATTGATTCACCATTCTGATCAACGCCATAAACTAAAGAAGAATGTTTTACATATTTTGTAATAAATACAAGCTCCTGTACTGGCGGTTCCATTGTTATGATAAGTTTACTCATTGGGTTATTATATTTATGTAAAATGTTTCAGGAGGAAAGGTTTAAACTTTAAAGAAAATTAAAAATAAACATAATTATGTTCAGAAACGCTCCACATTTAAATTTAAATATATACTTTAAGGGGAGTTGAACAGAAAACAATTTTTTTTTTTCACTTTTTTTGTTTTCTATTTCATTTTATAGTACATCTTTTCCTGAACATTTTGATGTAATTTTCAACTATCTAAGATGATTGGAAATATTTTTTTTTAATTTTTGAAAACCCATCTGCTTCCTATTTTGAACAATTGCATGTCTGATTTCAGCCGACTGCAATTTCATCTAAGTTACAGCAATATACAGCTGCTAAGTTTGTAATTGCCGCTCATTGATAAAATCGATCTCACAATCAATCTTAGATTCATAGTCGATTCATATAGTCGACTGCTCATTCTTTTTGAATTGTTTTGATTCTCGATTTCCAATCAGTGTTTGATGTGCTGTTTCCATAGAGAAAAGAGGTTAAGAGTTCGAATCGGTTCTTATTCAGTTTTTATCGGCTCTATCGGGTTTTCTTCTATCCAGTACAGTATTTCATTTATTAAAAATATACTGAGGGCTAAAAAGTGGTGTGAAAAGAGAAAATTCACAGGTATTATGTATGTGAAGTTTGATAAACCAAATGCGAGTACCTTACTCGAGAGAATTTTGAACAATTGAATCCAGGACCTCCTACTAGTGCTTCAAAGAGAAAAATTTACTCGTCTCCCACAGTACAATGATTTTCTAGGGACAGACTCAAACATTATTATTATTTCAATAAATACTTTGTGAAAAATGATACAGTACAGTGGAGATGAACATTATATATGCACCTGGCGCATTTTGAATGGAAATATATTCTCGTAGTTCCAAACATCTCTTTTGTTTTCTTGTGTTTCCCAAAAATCTATATTTTTTACCTTTAGGTACCATTATTTTAAGAACTAGAAGAGATAATCGTTCAAAATTATAGTATGTTATCAATCCTGATGTATTCTATCTATGGTGAACAAATTATTCAATTTGGTTTAGAAAAACATTTTTGGTATTTATTGAGTATCCGAACTTTTCGAATTTTTCAACAATTTTTTCCCCACACACTCAAAACACACTAGTAAGTAATAATACACTGATATTTTGCGGGGGCAACGCTTATTTGGCATTTAAATTAGAGTTTTCTGATGGAACTATTTTTCTTCCGCGTATGAATACTTCCATCACACTGTAACACTGCCAGACTAGGCAAGGTTAGGTTAGGTTTGGTCAGGTGGAATTCTAGAGCTGAATTCAAGTAACCAATCAATCTAAAAATATAATAGTTTGAAAACATATGTTTTCAAATTTTTATTTCGGCAATAGCTGATTGTTTTAATTTATTATTACAGAGTGCAGCCTCAAATTTTTAGAATCTGTACTTAGCGAATATAAGGAGGTGATCGAATTTTTATTCAGGCATGGTATTTTTAAAGAGATTACAGTGTGTTTGAAGTGTGGTGCTGAATTAGTTGTCAGTAAGTGAAATCTTACATTTCGCTCTCAAATTTCGACAACAACAGTGGTTGACTGGTATTCATTTTGCTTTATGGACCCAGAAACCCAAGCTCACACGAATACGGTTGAGAGGAGTTGGCGCGAAGTGCGCTGTACGATTCCAAGGTTTGGAGTCAGAAAAGCGCATTTCGCCGGCTACCTTGCTGAGTTTCAGTTTAAGCGCCGATAACAGCGGGAGGAGCGTGTACATTATTTTTTTAAAGCGGCTGCGGAGTTGTATCCCCCGAAGTATTGAAAGGTTAGTAAGCTTAGTTTTCTTCAGATATGTGATTATTAATTTGATTTATATCGTTTTATGGTTTGGAGTTCATAATATGTTTGCAAATTATGAATTTTTTCAATGAAAAATAAAATTTTCATCAAAAAATTTTTTTTCGAAAATTTAAATTTTTGTGTGAAAAAGACGCGACCCCCAAAAAATTTCAACGGATTATTGCTTCATGGGGTGTGTAGATGTCACAAAAAAAAAAATTGTTGGAAAAATCGAAAAGTTCGGATACTCAATAATTACCACATTTTTTTAAAATAAAATTTAAACTTTTTTTGGGGGAAAATTGGTTTTGGAAAAAATTTTTTATTTACTTACATTTTTGAACTAGCTGTATAATTGGTTCATTGTAGTCTCTCCAAGAATGTGGGAGTAACCTCTAAAAATTTCATCTCTCTAGGGTCAATAGTTCTTGAGAAAAATGTTCCTAAAGTTGATTAATTTAACATGGGCGGAATAGGACTGTTCAACTCCCCTTAACGTGTAGGCTTTTTATTATATTTTTAGAATTATAATCTTAATATATATATTAGTCAAACCCAAAACCATATAATTAAAAATAGTAATACGTCAATAATAAAATTATTAGTGAAATTGATAACCATTTTCTTGTACGTTGTGGGTGGTATGCTGTGGGGAGGTCGCTGATGCTGTCGATAACCATTTTCTTGTACGTTGTGGGGGTCGCTGATGCTGTCGATAACCATTTTCTTGTACGTTGTCGGTGGTATGCTGTGGGGGCTCGCTGATGGTAGTGGGGGGTCTGGATACACTGTTGAAAAAAAATATATATAATATATTGGTCAAATCCAAAACCATATAACTTAGAAGAGTAATACGCCAATAATTAAATTATTAGTAAAATTGATAACTGACAGTAAAACGCCAATAATAAAATTATTAGTAAAATTGATAACTGACAGTAAAATTTATTTTTTATTCTGGCACATTTTTCTAATATTTATGTTTTTTCTTATTACCCCCATGAACAATTTCATAGGCAACAAACTCTCATAGAAAGTAACTGTTAATTAATTTTATACAATTATATTTCTATCATACGGGAGAATAATATATCAATAATAATAGTAATAAAATTAATATGAATATTACAATGACACCGATTATCGGTTGTTCTGGTCTATTGTCCAGTACTCGTTTTCTTTTAATATATAACAATGGTTTGGTTTCTGAGATTGGTATAGCTAGTATTAATCAATAAATTGTTTGAATATCATTTCGTAAAACTCATCATCAAAGCTTCATTCTCATGAGGTGGGGGGGGGGGGGGGGGGGTTTTGAAAAATGTTTTATTTTATCTATTCCACTTCCAACCTCAAATTTAGACCTGAAAGTATCAAATAATAAATAACAAATTATAGATTTTGATAAACACTTACTTATTGATGATGATGTTAATAATGACGATATGGTGTCTGTGGGGGGGCTCTGGATACACTATTGGAAAAAAAAATATTAGTCAAATCCATATAACTTAGAAGAGTAATAATATGCCAATAATAAAATTATTAGTGAAATTGATAACTGACAGTAAAATTTATTTTTTATTCTGGTATGTTCCATGAACAATTTCATAGACAACAAACGCCCATAGCGGGTAACTGTTAATTAATTTTATACAATTAAATTTCTATCATACGGGAGAGTAATGTATCAATAATAATAATAGTAATGAAATTAATATATTATTACTGTGACGCCGGTTATTAGTCGTTCTGATCTATTATCCAATATTTGTTTTCTTTCAATATATAACAATGGTTTAGTTTCCGTATATTTATTTCTACCATTTCCCATCTCGGACATTACCGTTTCAACCAATCCTATATCCATATTATTAAATAATAAAAATTTCTTCACTAAATTAGTTTGTGATTTATCCAAAGAATATTCATCTAACATCCTATATCCATTCATCATTTGCATATACAAATCTGGTGTCAATTCGATAAGATATTCATCGTCATTGTTATAGTTTGAAATGTTGACAGAATTATGAAAATACTCCTTATATTTTTCAATCGACCACTCGCGTGCTTTATCTAATATCGTTTTACTGACTTCCCCACTCAAACCAAGTGGATCGAAAGCGTCTACTATTGTGCCCAGAACATCAAATATTGCCAGAACCCACCCAACAGGCCCGCCTACTATTTTTAATGCCTGTTTGAAACCTTTTTTCGTTGTACCCTTTATAACTGATTTAAGTGTTATTTTATCGAAAGGTATATCGCGAGGGCTTCTACTATACCTGATGGGTATACACTTGAAAGATATATCACCCTCCCTTTCAAAGAGTCCGGTGGGGTTCTTTATACTGCGTAATACAGTTTTACCTGTCCCATACTCTTCAATTAAGGTCTCAAATGTACCGACATCACAAAGTTTAGTTTTGATATCAAAATTGTGGAGGAAATGTTTACAATATTTTTCTGTAAAAGAGCATGTAGATTCAAGATTGTTCCATAATAATGGCGGGCTACCTTTAGATGGGGTTAAACAAAATGCTTTGAGGAATATATTGGTTATTATACATTTTCCAGAAGTTTGGGACCAGACAAGATCTACGGAAGGTTTGTCGTCGCGATAGCAATCTTCTTGACATCCAAATATTGATTCTTCCAAAAAGAGACTTTTACACTCGATGACGCCCTCTTTCTCATCACATAAACGATTTTCTAGGTTTACACAAAAAGATGAAAGTTTTGCACATTGTTCATTATTAAATTTGAACTGATAATCGTGAGGGTATAATTTTTCAATTTGCTTTGGTAGAAATTTTAAATCCCATTTAATTGGTATGGATTGTATATTTGGAAACATTTTACGTATTTCTCTAACAATTATAATTCTATACATGAATTGAGCACATTCATCAAAAATTTCCTGTGATGGGGGCATATTTTTAAAAATATTATTAAAAACTTACATTGGGCGGCTAATATCGCTGCAGCCAGACAATTGTATGGTGACGATAACCCATACCCCGCCACATCGTTACCAGCATTCTTTAAAGTTATAAATATACCACCCTTTTTTATTATAATAATATATTATTGATAATCAATAAAACTATAATGTAATTTTTTATTGATAATCAATAAAACTATAATGTAATTTTTTTATTATTTAATGAATATATTAACAGTTCAAACAATCTATGAAATGAATATTATACGAACTTCCTACTCAACGAACTTAATTACAAAATAGGTGAATAATAATTTAAAATATTTCATACCCCCTCTTAGCCATCACATATCATTAAGCTTGAACGAATGTATAAATTTCAAACATAATTTATTATTTTAGATAATTCATACTGGATAGTATAATAATAACTTTATGAATCTGTTGATATTAATTTACATTGTATCTAGATATTTCAATTACGATTAGCAACTATTCTAGCCATTAGCATGAGCTATTCGCCCACCGTGAGTGAAAAATCTTTTTTACAATAAAAAATAAGATGAAAATAAGGTTGGATGGTGGTATGATTAGAAAACAATAAATAAAATTATATCTTACATTATTGGTCACGTGTCCTTCATCATCAATAAGGGGCATGTCACGATAAGCCTGTAACAGAATAACAATCACACTTATTATCGGTATGATTGACATTGATAATGGTGTAACAACCGAAACTAGTTTCTCAAAGTTTTAATATATGTAGTTGTAATTAATTTCGTCTTATTTTTAGTGCTGTATGATCGACCAATCACATTAGAAGTACAATAATAGTAAACTTTAAATTAAAATCAATCTTATCGCCGATACGGTTCAAAACGCTATTCGATTTAATTGATTGAACCTTTTGGCGTAAAACTGTTGTGTGTGTGTGTACATATAACAGTCCAGACCATATAAATTAGAAATCTTTTTAGTAGAAACTAAGGCTTTTCTTTATAACAACTATTCTAGCCATTAGTATGAGCTATTCGCCCACCGTGGGTTTAAATGAAAAATCTTTTTTACAATAAAGAAATAAGATGAAACCTCTTATTGGTAAATTGGATATTATGATTAGAAAACAATAAATAAAATTATCATATCTTACATTATTGGTCACGTCCTCTTCGATAAGGGGCATGTCACGATAAGCCTGTAACAGAATAACAATCACACTTATTATCGGTATGATTGACATTGATAATGGTGTAACAACCGAAACTAGTTCCTCAAAGTTTTAATATATGTAGTTGTAATTAATTTCGTCTTATTTTTAGTGCTGTATGATCGACCAATCACATTAGAAGTACAATAATAGTAAACTTTAAATTAAAATCAATCTTATCGCCGATACGGTTCAAAACGCTATTCGATTTAATTGATTGAACCTTTTGGCGTAAAACTGTTGTGTGTGTGTGTACATATAACAGTCCAGACCATATAAATTAGAAATCTTTTTAGTAGAAACTAAGGCTTTTCTTTATAACAACTATTCTAGCCATTAGTATGAGATATTCGCCCACCGTGGGTTTAAATGAAAAATCTTTTTTACAATAAAGAAATAAGATGAAACCTCTTATTGGTAGGTTGGATATTATGATTAGAAAACAATAAATAAAATTATCATATCTTACATTATTGGTCACGTCCTCTCCTTCAATATAGGAGGGTGTGACGTTATCAGGGTGAACGTCGCCAGGGTGAACAGCCTGTAACAGAATAACAATCACACTTATTATCGGTATGATTGACATTGATAATGGTGTAACAACCGAAACTAGTTTCTCAAAGTTTTAATATATGTAGTTGTAATTAATTTCGTCTTATTTTTAGGGATGTTGATTGAATCAGGATATAGGGAAGTTTGTTTTTATTAAATTCCAAATATCGTTGTAATGAATAGGTTCTCGTTGAAACTGTAAAGCACCAAAATGGTACACATCGGGTAGTTTAATAGAAAGTTTAATTCGAACTTTTTGGAAAATGGTGAAAGGTTTTCCGTGCGGGTAATGTCACACTCTCCCGACACTGCCGGCGGTCACAGTTCTGTGGCGGCTACTTATCTATAATATTCAGCACCACAATCTCAACATCATTCAAACAAGTTATACTGGTACAAGTCAACTTTTTTCAATTCAATTGTTTATTGTTACAACTTTACAACAAAATAATTTAAGGGTTACAAATTAACATAATATATTAACATAAAGGAAATAAAAAACCCAACTAACCAGAAAAACTAAAATTCATGTTCAGACACCACCAACAAAAGAAAAGACTTGACCGCTGGTGGGGGTCGCAAAAAGTCCGATTCAAATGACATTGAAGATAACAATTTCAACTTAAGTTACCACCATTCAGCCCCCAGAGAAAAATAAATATTTTTCCTTAATCCAAGTTTTTATTGCTTTTATATTAATTCTTTGTTGAATGTCAAAAGGAATTGTATTTATGAATCTAGCGCTCATAACTTACCTCTTCAAATGAATAAAGAAGGTCGTCGACTCCCCCAATTGTCAACGTGGTCAACAACGGCGGAGGAGTTGTTGAGGCAGTTGGAATTGGGGTTGACGCAGCCGTGGAGGCGGTGGAGTCAGTGGAGTCAGTAGAATCAGTGGAGGTGGTGGGGGTGTCGCCACCCCTGGGTTGAACAGTCTGTAACAGAATAACAATCATACTTATTATCGGTTTGTTTGAGATTTATAATGGTGTAACAATCGAAACTAGTTTCTCGAAGGTTTAATTAATGTAGTTGTGACAATTTCGTTTTATTTTTAGGGATGTCAATTGAATCAGGATATAGGGAAGTTGGTTTTTATTAAATTATAAATATCGTTGTAATGAATAGGTTCTCGTTGAAAGTGTAAAGGACCAAAATGGTACAAACTCGAACCAATCCCATTCTATTACACTGTATAGAGTAGTTCAAATAATAAAAGAGAAAAAATACTCTTCGAAAGGAAATCAACAAATAAAATGTACTTATTAATATTAGCGTGCTCGAAAAACAAGAGGAAGTAGTGAAGGCATAAATGGTCAAAAATAAGTTGCCACCATCCAGCTCTCAGAGAAAAAAGAAATATTTTTCCTTAATCCAAGTTTCTATTACTTTCATATTAATTCTTTGTTGAATATCAAAAGGAATTATATTTATGAATATAGCGCTCATAACTTACCTCTTCAAATGGATGAAAGTGTATGGCCGCTGGAGGGGCTGGACAAGCGTTGGCTGCGGGGGTAGGTTCAACTGAGGAGTCTCTAGGGGCGGTAGTGGGGGCGGGAGAGGCGGCAGTAGAAGCGGGGTTTCCCCGATTCAAATTTAAAATGGCCTCAACAGCCGCAGCTGTTGGGTCCATAATGGAACTTGCGTCAATCGTTGTAAGATCTTGCAAGTTCTAAAACAGAAAGAAAAATAGAAATGTAACCATGTGTGATAGCCCACAGACATATTAGATGGGGTGTGGTGGATGGTGGGTGGGATTAAAACATTTAAGAAAAAGGTAAGCAATGTTCTAAAATGAAAAAATAATGAATAAAATCAAAAATAAATAATCAAAGTCATTATAATTAGATGTTTTGTTATAAATCGAAGGAAGTTTGATATTAAAATTGCTAGTCGCATAAAAATTGCTAAGAATAATATCAAAAATAAATAAGCGAATACTGATAAGTCATTATAATTATTAGAGGTTTTGTTATAAATCGAAGGAAGGTTGATATGGAAATTGCTAGTCCCATAAAAAATGCTAAGAATAATAATAATAATTATAATCTATACTATTATATATTAATATAATCTATCTTAACAAGTTTATGGGTTAGTCTAGTTTACTTTTATATTAAATTATGTCCAATTGTAAATATCCACCCAAGTCAACAAAATTTAAGTTAATAACAAAATACCAACTTACCCTTTTTTTTGAAACGGGTGGTTGACTCCCGCTCGGGCCAGCTACGGGCGCCGCCTCCATCGTTGTTAATGTCTAAGACAGAAAGGATAATAAAAAATGTAGTCTATTGTCAAGTGTGATAACATATTAGATAGAGAATGAGGATGGTGGGTGGTGGGTTAAAACATTCAAGAGAAAAGCAAGCAATGTTGTAAAATGAAAAATTAATGAAGAAAATTGAAAATAAATAAGCAAATATTCCAATATCAATAAGTCATTATAATTAGAAAGTTTGTTATAAATCGAAGGAGGTTTGGTATGAAAATTGCTAGTCGCATAAAAATTGTTAAGAATAATAATAATAATTATAATATGTTAACCTTATACTATTAAACGAGTAAGGAATTGTATACATATATGTATGCGCCTATTACAGTTCTACGAGCTGGTAAATTCGAAATTCGGATTGTTGTCCAAAATAGATATATGTAGTGTCTAAAAGAACATTTTTATCAATTGGAATTAACATTATTATTGATTTGCTTGTGTACTAGCTTATGGTGGAAAATGAAGAAATGGGACGCGGCCGCTTCACAGCACTACGCGTCACTAATCCCCTTCCCACAGCACCATCTTCGATCTCCAAGATACATATCATTGTCCAAAACATTTAAGCCCCGAGCGGAGCTCGGTCTCCCGATACTATAATTTATTCTAATAAGTTAATGGGTTGAATTATACCCAGTTGTGGATATCTACTCAAGTCGACAAAGATTAAGTCAATATTGATATTTTAAACAAAACACCAACTTACTCTTTTTTTTGGAACAGGCGGTTGGGTTCCGCTTGGCCCCGCCATTCCTACATCGATCCCCCTTTCCTATAAAAAAGGAAAGAAAATATTATATTATATTGATGTCGATATTAAAAAATAATCGAATTTTCGAACCGTCGATGTCAGTATCCCATCATGGGAATACTGATTCATACGTTTCTAATCAAACGTTTCTAATAATATGTTGTGTCGAAAAAACGGTACATATTAAGAGGCCTTAATACCTTTGGAAAAAACACTAAAATAAGCACTTCGTAGTTTTCTGTTTCGGACGCTATTTTTGAAGCTAGAGATACGTGAATGGTGTCAAATTGTAGATAAATATTGCTAGAATGGTCGTATAACCTCGGAATTTGAATATCACAATTTTTTTATAATTACATGTCAAAGTTTATAAAAGTTTAACGGCTCATACGACTGTAATAGAGTTAAAAATTCGAAAATCGGAGGTTATACGACCATTCTTTAGATCTTTCTGCACAATTTGGTACCATTTTCGTCTTTATTGGATTGAAAATAGCGACCGAAATAGAAAACTACGAAGTGCTGTTTTTGACTCTAGAGGAGACTCTTCATCGCAAGACCTAATGCTGCTTGCTACTAACCATTCCATCGAAAACCGAGTATTTCACTCACACACTGCCATGTCGGCCGTTGTGTAAACACACACAAGCGCATGCGGGCATTTAGGCGCCAGACAATGTTATCTCGGCAATAATTTCCTTATTGTCGTTATAATAGCAGTGAGACAGAAATCGTCCTTGGATATTCACTATACAGCTGCAAAGTTAGGGTCGTTCGATTGAGGTAAAGTAGGCTCTTACATTTTCGAACAGTGTATCTTCCTTTGTAATATTTTATTCAAAATGATTTTTTTGTGAGATGTAGTTGAGGTGATTCTGTAGACGTTCTTGGGAGAAAAGCTTGCCAATCCATTTTTTTTTATGTTTTAGAGTTACTCAAAATGTTCAACGTAGTTGACATCTTTGAGAAATTCTCTCCTCTGATTGATAGCGCTTTTTAAATTGGATATGATTATATATTATAACTTTACAAAAAATTACTTTTCAACAATTAAATTCTAGAAGCAAGAGAAGTTCTATTTGACAAAAGTTGCAACTAAAAAAAAATAATGGGATAGGAGCAGGCTATCTTGAATAATTTTTAAACGTTGATCAAACAGTTTACAAAATCCTCCCTTTTGGAGGAGTGTAGTATGGCAAGGCGGAGTGGTGGGGGAAAGACTGTAGTTTTCAGAACGGCACAGTCGCTGCCCCGTTCTCCACCTCTCGCCTACCGACTATGACTCTGACTCCACTGAGGTCGATTACAAGAATCTGACTCCACCACCGAGTTTTGCGAAAGGTATTAAGGCCTCTTAATAGAATAATTATTTAAACCTAATTTCGGAATGAATGAAAACGTTACAAATTAAATATTTGGGTCTTATACAACCATTACGGAATTTAAAAACATAACAAATAAAACATAATAAACTACATTACAAATATTGGTCAAAATATAATGTTTGTTATACCAAGTACTTTTATTACTTTTTAGAAATATATAATCAAAGGACTCCTCTTAAAGGACTTGAACCAAGGATGTTTGGAAAATTCTGATTGCTGTCATGGCTTAGACACTTTATGGAAGGGTGAGTTTAATTTCGTTAATTTTATCCGTTAATCAAGTATTACCAATAGCCTGACCATTTTTTATCTTATTGCTGAAAGAAAATTTACTCTTAACCATACCAGTTTCAGTACTATTGGTATATAATTTTCACTTTTTATTGATACATAATTTTGAAACTTGAAAACACCACCCTAATATTTTACAGTTTGAACAGTATACAAAAATATATATTTCTTTTCATTGAGACCCTAAACGCAATTCACTAAATAATGTCTACACAAAACGCTGGAAAAACGTGAGCTTGGGAAAAATAATTAATCATCCCATATAACATGATTATTTGTAGTCTGATAATCAACCTGAAGGAAATTTATAAATCTATTGGTTGAAAAAAGTTTCAATCGAAAAGTTTCACGTTCTTGTAAACACACCCAACCCATAATATTTCAAAACCAATATGATTAATGCATAATAATATACTATTTAGGGGGCTCGTATAGCCCCTATACTTGCAATGTTATTTTTCACCATATTTAGATACGGTTTTCTCAAGCATTATAAAATATATCTCTACGAGTCTAGTTTCATTCTGTTCATTACACCATTCCGCATGTAGCTATGTCGTTCATTTTTCAAATTGTCAAGAAAAATAAATGTTATAAATTTTTATCCAACATGTCAAAATATGTTCACTTTTTTACAGAAGTTCTACTTTTTATAGTTTAATCGAACAAATTATCAAAATTCTAATCCCATATCAATAAAGCGTACAGTGTAAGGAACAAGTGGAAAAAGAATTCTTCAAGACATATTGTCTGATTGCCGAGAAACGTGTACCTAAAGCTTGAAATTTATGATTTACGGGAAAATGGTTTTGAAGTTCTCGTACCTTGACGAGCCTTTTCAGTGTATTACTACACCATTGGCAAGGTCATTTTTACGTTTGTTTAATTTTTCAATTTAGGAATTGTTCAATTGGAAACTGAACCTATAAGGAAATAATATACTATAATCACTGTAACACAACTTTTTACTTACTATAAACTTCCACTAACTAGCACTTATTAGAATGGTAACTTTTACAAAACTTCTCCGTTGCCATACCGTATTAGTTTTTATTGATATGAAACATAATCACAACTGTATAGAAAAAAGACTATATGACTTGTCACTGTCATATGAATTGAGCAATGAAGCGTGTAAACAGAAATGGAAAGAATATATTAAGTAGTAGGAGCTTTGCTAGTAAACTATACGAATTGTTGTCATCGGACATAAATAAAAATGTATAGTTTCGGATAATAATATTATTTTTTCTGATAGAAGTCCTACTCTTTCAATCAAGTGCTACATATCATTATTGTAGAATACACATACAGAGCAGTTTAAATCATTTTACGTCATACCCTATATGTTTTTATATATTTAATTTATATTAGTTTATATTTATTTAGCTTGGAGGGGGGCATTTCCACCCTCATGGATACAAAATGGGAGGTCTGTCCAAAAAAAGATCCCTACGTTTTTACTACAAATATTTATATAATTTGTTTGAGAAATATATATACAAATAATTATAATGTATAAGTTGGTAGATATAATGTATTAATATAAATACCTTGCACATTCGCACCGAATCGTCGATGACCGTTTGTAGGTCCGGCACGAATTGGCTCCTCCTCAGCTGATAAGAAAAGAATTTTAGTGCATCCGGCCACGTCTTCCAGATATAAAAAAATCTTTTCTTCAGGCTATCCGACAGCCTCAACCCCCGCAGCAATTCCCCCCGTCCTTTCTTGGGCGGAGCCTCCCAATTTGTGTTCTTGAGGGTGGAAATATCACCCTCGGAACTGAAAATAAGAGGCTCCAACGTGATAGCCCCAGAAACTAGGAGGATAATGCGCTTATCCCTGCCTACGGTTGGTAAGGTGAAATCGCTCAGGTGTAATATCACCCACCTACCGTCTGCGCCCCCTCTTCCAACATACGGCGCCTCGTAAACGTGAGACATTCCGAATGAGGAAGTTTTCGCGGCCATTGTCAATGAATAACGAAATAATAGCGAAATAATAAAAAATAGCGAACTAATCAACGAAATAATAAAAAATAGCGAACTAATGAACGAATAACAAATATCGAACAGATCTTGGCTTTGGTCTACCAGAGAATATTTCCAATTGGAATTTTCGTAGCTTATATAGTAAACATTTAAGTAGGGCGGCAGGTGGGAGGAAATTAAGTTGGTTAAGTAATACATCACCCCGCCCCCCATCCACAAGACAAGTCAAGGACGAGATGTATTACGCGAACTGCAAGCTGCAGCTTGCATAAATTAATAAAGCTAGAAGGGGACAAGCTCCTTTACAATAAATTAAACGAGCCGGTTTATATTTTTCTTTATTTTGAAGATTGAATTTCTAACCAAAGGAAACATTTCAGTTTATGTTTCCTTTGGTCTCCGACAAAAATATCACCCTCGGAACTGAAAATAAGAGGCTCCAACGTGATAGCCCCAGAAACTAGGAGGATAATGCGCTTATCCCTGCCGACGGTCGGTAAGGTGAAATCACTCAGGTGTAATATCACCCACCTACCGTCGGCGCCCCCTCTTCCAACATACGGCGCCTCATAAACATGAGACATTCCGAATGAGGAAGTTTTCGCGGTCATTGTCAATGAATAACGAAATAGCGAACTAATCAACGAATAACGAATATCGAACTTAAGAACAGATCTTGGCTCTTGTCTACCGGAGAATATTTCCAATTGGAATTTTCGTAGCTTATATAGTAAACATTTAAGTATGGCGGCAGGTGGGAGGAAGTAAGTTGGTTAAGTAATTCATCACCCCGCCCCCCATCCACAAGACAAGTCAAGGACGAGATGTATTACGCGAACTGCAAGCTGCAGCTTGCATAAATTAATAAAGCTAGAAGGGGACAAGCTCCTTTACAACAAATTAAACGAGCCGGTTTATATTTTTCTTTATTTTGAAGATTGAATTTCTAACCAAAGGAAACATTTCAGTTTATGTTTCCTTTGGTCTCCGACAAAAATATCATAATAGTAATATTCTTCCAGTCAGCTTATAATATGGAAATATTGCTGTTATTAAAAAAGTAATATTTTTTATACTATATAAAAATATATAACAATGCAAACTATTACCTCTTCAATTGTAATTATTGGAATTTTAGCATTCATTTTTCAACTTGCTCGTATCTCACAAGTTATTTTTAAGTGACCAACTGTCAAACAGAATTTATTGATTTCGAATTCCTTTAATTGCTATTACTACTTTATATTGAAGACTTCTGCAATGGCGGATATTAATAACAGCTTTGAATGACTGTGGGAAATCAATGAATATTACTATTCAAAAAATATCAATCACCACCGGGAATCGAACCACGGACCAATTGCCGGTCGGGTGCCTTAATCACTATACCATGAAGACCTTTCTGCACAGTAACATTCATTTTTCAACTTGCTCGTATCTCACAAGTTATTTTTAAGTGACCAACTGTCAAACAGAATCTATTAATTTCGTATTTCCTTTACCTACCAATTGTTGGTCGGGCGCCTTAATCACTATACCATGGAGACCATTCGGCATTGTAGCATTCATTTTTCAACTTGCTCGTATCTCACAAGTTATTTTTAAGTGACCAACTGTCAAACAGAATCTATTAATTTCGAATTTCCTTTACCTACCAATTGTTGGTCGGGCGCCTTAATCACTATACCATGAAGACCTTTCTGCACAGTAGCATTCATTTTTCAACTTGCTCGTATCTCACAAGTTATTTTTAAGTGACCAACTGTCAAACAGAATTTTTTGATTTCGAATTCCTTTAATTGCTATTACTACTTTATATTGAAGACTTCTGCAATGGCGGATATTAATAACAGCTTTGAATGACTGTGGGAAATCAATGAATATTACTATTCAAAAAATATCAATCACCACCGGGAGTCGAACCACGGACCAATTGCCGGTCGGGTGCCTTAATCACTATACCATGAAGACCTTTCTGCACAGTAACATTCATTTTTCAACTTGCTCGTATCTCACAAGTTATTTTTAAGTGACCAACTGTCAAACAGAATCTATTAATTTCGTATTTCCTTTACCTACCAATTGTTGGTCGGGCGCCTTAATCACTATACCATGGAGACCATTCGGCATTGTAGCATTCATTTTTCAACTTGCTCGTATCTCACAAGTTATTTTTAAGTGACCAACTGTCAAACAGAATCTATTAATTTCGAATTTCCTTTACCTACCAATTGTTGGTCGGGCGCCTTAATCACTATACCATGAAGACCTTTCTGCACAGTAGCATTCATTTTTCAACTTGCTCGTATCTCACAAGTATAAGGCGCTCGATCGGAAATTGGGAGGTCTGTGGTTCGATTCTGGGTGGTGGTAGACATTTTGTACAAGATGACCAAGAAGTTAAATTTAAAGGTGTTTGTGAATAACGCAGCCATGTTGAAGGGAATAGGTCCAGAATGTAAATGAATATCAAATTTTATGAACCTAAACCAGTATTTCTTCATCTTTTCAACTCTGAATATTTAATAAACATTGTGTGATTTATGATTATTATCGTGTCCCATCTCTTACCCGTTAAATTTTGACTCATAAAAAAATAACAAAAGGCGTTTTGACTTCACAGTGAAGGTCGGAAAATTATAAATATTTATAAATCAAGACCAAATTCTACCGTAAAATCAAGGTTTGGATATATTATTTAAAAAAAATAATAATAACATTAACAATTTTCAAATACACATTTATTTTTTGCAGCAGAATAATGAAATAATTATTATAATTAGAAACATATAACATTGAAAAAATAATAGTGGTAATTCTCTCTTTTTAAATATAGAACCACTTGACAAATGTTGTAATATTATTCATACAGTCAAAAATCTAACAGACACTCATATTGCTTCTACATCTCTAGTATACTCTTCGTCATTTAGTATTGAAAAAAATACTCGCATTACGTAATCAAACACTCTTATGTAACGATTCCTCATTCTTGGAGAAATCATTTCATCATTTTTGAGCAGCTCTTCATATAATGAAGGGTGTATTACGTTCAGAGTCTGGTAATATGGTGAATGTATTTTTAGATTTATTTTACCATTTACAGCATATTGATTATAACCCATGGTTAGGACCATCATCGAATATTGTCTATATACTGTATAATATGGTACGGTTTCTAAGATTTCTGTAATAAAGGAAGTTGAATACTCAATAAGCTTACTATATTTTACAGTTGAGTCTATATCGGATTGATTATACCTTTTTGGGATTACCAATGGTAGGTTTATAAATGCGATAACATCACCGTAAGATTTAAGTTTTTCAATACATTCTTTCAACTTATAATTATTAAAACATTGATATCTCGTATTTATCTTAAAATGTTTTAAACTTGTATTGGTGTATTTTTTCATGTCTTTCGGGTCGAAAATTCCAACTATTATGGCTCTCGTGGTAGTAAAGAATAATTTTGAAATTATCCCATATATATACTCGAATAAAAGATCAAACTCGCTTACACTAATTTCAATGTTCTTAATATTATAAATCTTCAAAACATTATCAAGATAATCTCCGCTGAACTTTTTGCAAATATTCACACTTCTTATCGAAAGTTTATCTGTTTCCATGTCGACTGCTTATCAATAACTGAATTGATAGGGTTAGTATGTAATCTTATATAAGTATTGTAGTCGGTGTTTGTCGACAAACCATAATGAAAATAATTATTTTTCCCGTAATTTTCTCATAAATGTGTTACATAATCTCACAGATTTAAAACTTAAACATTGTCTACACAACCCCACCATTCTAATATAATCTGAAGGCGCTCTATCGTCTTTGTGATAGATAATTGCAAAAGTATATTTTTTACATTTCGGACAATATGTTTTCATACTATTTTTTCTTCAGCATTGAAAATCATTAAATATTTAATATTAATATTTAAAGATACTTTTTTGTCTCTTTAGTTTGAAAGTTTTGATTATTATGGAAACATATTTTTATCTTATTTTTCTTCTACATTGAAAATATCGTTATAGATCGAATATAAATATTCGAAGAACCAATCGACCGTATCCTTATTTAAATCGCGAAGTTTCTGCTCCTCGTTCAACAACTGAAATAGTATATTTCTAAATTGTTCAATTGTTACACTAACATTAGACTGTGATTTTATTCTATCGGTAAGATAATGTTCGATTGTCGGATCTTTTAATGCATCATGAAATATTCCAACCCACCCAGATTTTCTTTTTCTATATTGGTCCAATTCTGATTGCTTTGTAGTTGCAAATATTATCAGAACAATGTTTATAAATAAATCCACATTCAACGCATCTAAACATAAAGATTTGAAAAGTGAATACTGTGGCCCAAATGAATTCAAGTAGGTGATTATTTCACCAAACTGTTTATTCTCCTTCAAATGTTCAATGTGATAATCTTCTATCATTTTTTTTTTATTTTACTATATCGCAAGATTGTCACTATTTATAACCCGTACTCTGTCAATGATGTCATGATTTCTTCAACACAAACATCAATTTCTATTATTTTATGTTTGATATGATTCATCCAAAATCTTGTTGTTGATATATGTAACCTTCCACCAGTTTTATTAAGCAGTTTAAATTTATAATTTCTAAAATTGGAGGCTTGAATATGTAACTACAGAATACTATAGAATACTCAATGACTAGAATAATGAACAAATTTAAGAAATAATTTCATTCTCTACACAAAATACGTTAAAAAACTTTTGATCAAGTTTGACACTTTTTTTCAGTAGCGTCTCATTTTCAATCTCTCGTATTATATATTTTTACCCATCTATGGTTTAAGAATAAAAAAGAGTCTTTATTTTGTTTCCAATAAATGCATAATCGAAGAAATAATAGAATTAAGAAGGGTAAAATAAGAGTTTAGAAACAATTTTGAATGACCGAAAACACACTTTAATACGATTGGGTAGACATATTTAGCACAAGGACTATTATCCAATTTCTATTTCTGTATGTCACTGTATTCGGTTCGCTTCAATGACCCATATGTGACCGTGTGTGTATCATACGGACTGTTTGTCGAAAGTTTGGCGGCCTGTATGGTCAGGAGTTTCCATTTACGTATCAAACAATAGTAATTTATGGGACACTACTATAACATGGTATAGTAATCGCTTATGAATTTTGGTAATATTATTAAACCTTGTAATCTGAAATAATAAAGTTATATTGGTTGGAAAAATGTAATAATTGTTTATGAAACGTTATCCAAATATTCAGTAATTTTTGAAACCGCTAGACCAATGAGAAAATATAGAAATACGAGAATTAAATTTGTTGTAGGTTTTTTACCACTTAGAGGCTTATCGTATCTTAGTCCAAACAACGAATCAAAGGGGCTCATATTTTTATTATATATCAATTTTGTTGAAAAAATATTTTCAATTGTGACAACATTATTGATTATCTCAATGATATTATTAACGAAAAATCATTGAATATTTTCCATTGGGGTATTATTAATTAATTAGACTGTATAAATACGGAGTGTTTGTAATCTATATCAGTTGGTGGTTAGGCATACAGGAGAATAATGTTGTGTTTCAGAAAATTATCTAAAAATGCGTTTGTACCAATTAGAGGTTCGGCTCAAGCTGCCGGGTTCGATTTGATGAGTGCATATGATTACATTATTACACCTTACCAAAATGGGCTCATAAAAACGGATTTACAGTTAAAATTGCCTTATAATTGTTATGGTCGGATTGCTGATAGGTCAGGGCTATCTTTAAAACATAATATTTCTGTTGGTGGGGGGGTCATTGATGCAGATTATACTGGCAACATTCAAATAATTCTATTTAACCATTCAAAAAAACCCTTTATTATAAAACGTGGCGATAGAATAGCACAATTGATTTGCGAAAAGATAATATATCCAGAATTGGTCGAAATTTGTGAAGAAGATATTGATCAAACAGAGAGAGGTTGTAAAGGGTTTGGGTCTACAGGGGTGGACTAATGGACAGAATATTTCTTTTGACCCTAACAAATTCATCACCCGAATTTCACACATTCCGCCGTTTTCCGGACGATATTACATCATATAATAATAACAACACCAAAATTTATAATAGTCCATCATATTGATATTAATTGTATGTCAAACTGCTATAGATGTAGCCTTTATTATAACCAACAGAACTTCAACATTGTATTTTATTTCGTTCATTCGATGTATAATAAAAATACAGGTTATATTGTATTGAAAATATATGGTTATATGTCTCAAAAATACCTCTAAACCAGAACCCCGAAACCCCTTGTATATTCATAGAAGTTCTTCTATGTTCAAATTATGTTGAACTAATTTACCGAATGTATATATAGAAGATAATATCAATTATGAATAATGTTCCAATCTTCAATTCTCTCATATATTATCCCACCTTTTCTTATGACTATAATATTTAAGTTGTAATGCAATTAATTATTATTACATCCATTCTTGTTTCTGGTGGCTATAAGTGTTTTATTATCACCTTTAAGCAAAAATCAAGCTAATGGCAATTATTATTCTAACCTAACCGTTCTATGCCTTTTCTCTAACTATGAATGAATGAAACGTGTTATAGAGCAGATTGGGACATAGAGTGGTTAGGTTAGAATCATCGTGGTCGTTGGTATAATTTCCCTCCTAACCTATCGTACTGAAAAACTGGCGATTACACTAGAAGGCTTATATGAACGATTACGTGTTGATTGCGTACACCGAGGATTGCGTACATGGGCGTGTCAGCGAGGATTGCGTACATCTTTTACCTGTGAAAGATGACAAAGGTCGGCCATGCATCAAGAACATTTTGACAGGCGAGGATTGCGTACAGCTTTCTCTTGTTTCCTAATGTCTGTCCTTGATTAGAATTTTCTCCTTTTCGCTATGACAGTAATTGTTCTTTTCTCACCTAACAGATTCAATCACAACGTCCGTCCTTAATAAGTTTGCTCCTTTCTGTTTATTGTATAAATCGATATGGCATTAATTGCTGGTTTTTCACTTATAGTCCTCACTTATAGCGTATTAACCTAACCTAACCTAACCTGACCTAACCTAACCTGACCTAACCTAACCTAACCTAACCTGACCTAACCTAACCTAACCTAGCCTCACCTAAATATGCTACTAGCTAGCTACAATTTGATAGGTACTCGAGATAGAAAGGCCAACTCAAACTCAAATTTTTGTAGACAACAAAATTCAGTGAAAAAAACCAGCAATTAATGCCATATTGATTTGTACGCAATCCTCGCCTGTCAAAATGTTCTTGATGCATGGCCGACCCTTGTCATCTTTCACAGATAAAAGATGTACGCAATCCTCGCTGACACGCCCATGTACGCAATCCTCGGTGTACGCAATCAGCACGCAACCATATGAACAACTTTGAGAAACCATCGACATGATAATCCACTTCAAAAAAATAATTATAAATTGTTATATTTTATCAATGTGTTATGGGATGATTTATGACATAACGTGGCAGCATGATTACTACCATTCCACAGCATGAGTTTGATTTTGTGATTGTAATTACGGTGGAGCGGCCAACACTGTATGATTAAAATCACTTTACAGTACATGCCCGTCGAATGGTGTAGAAATAGAGTTGTTGATGGATTGTAATTACTGTGGAGCGGCCAACACTGTATGATTAAATGCAACCAAATAAAACGCAATCAGCTAACGTTTGCGTTGGATAATTAAAAAAGGTTGAAGAAAAAATGATGGCGGGTAAGTGGAAAAGGAGATTGATTGGATGTGGCAGAATGAGGCTGAGGGATCGAGGGTGAGAGCGAGAAAGAGTTATTTTGAAAGAGGTCGGCAGTCTGCCAGGCTTCCTCTTCCACCATTTTATTCTTTTTTAGTTATAACTCTTAGTTTTTTTTCTCCTTCTGCTTCGCCAAGTAACATTCTTCTTCCTATTTCGTTTACTTTTCCATATTTCTCTTCTTCTCCCGTGAGACTCTGTAACATTTAGTGTTCATTTTACGAATATAAGATTTTTTATTATTACATGAACTTTCATGTATACATAATTACGGATTGATTAGGATTGAGGATTGATTAAGATCAGATTAGGATTGATTTTTATTCAAATTTTGGTTAGTTTGTGCAGTTCGGATATTTTCGACAGCATTCGGTAACGCTCGGCCAGTAGGAGTTGTCTACGAAAGTGTACCCCTTGACTCGGTATACAGCCGTAATGTTAAACAAAAAGGTGGTTCTCAGCTCGACCTGTTTTTTGTTTGTACAATTTATGTCCTACTAGAGTAGTATTGAACCGATCAATAATTTTTTAAATGAAAGAGTATCATTTAGCGTTGACTCCATCCAAGCTTTGCAATGATCGACTCAATACTTATTAACATCGTCAAGGAAAAGGAGTATTCATTGATATTTTCATTCGAATTTTGTCCAAAGTTTTACACATAACTGGCAATCGAATAACTGGTGCCGGTATCCCACCACTATAGTTTGCTCTGCAACATTTTCTGGTTCTCACAGTTCATGCAAACCAGCAGAGCAGCTTTGGACGATTCGTGACGCCAGAAATTTCAAAGCTAGACGTCGACTGTAGGACGTCTGCTTAATTAAGCAGATATCCGATTAATTAATTTCAAATAATAGATTAATATTATGCGTTTCAAAAATGTTGGTGGTTGTATACCTATGTAACCTGAACAGCGGCCGCCACTAGTCTGATATTATCTGAATAAATGCTGTCTGCTGACAAACACAACCCTTCTATTGGTTTATATTCTTCTAGAGAGTTCGAGTCGAGATCTTTCTATTGAAAAAATATTATCAAAACAGATAAGTTGGTATTTGGGGAACCATTGAAAATTCTAGAAGCATTCATTTGACCAACAAGAGTAAAAGGGGGTGTCGAGACAAGGAGAGAGAATCAACAGGCGCTGTAAATATTTACATAGACAGGGCCCTGTCCGCTATCTAATATAAATTATTAAATAGAACAATTACAGAATTATTGTGAAGGTTACTGTTGACAAACGAAGGCGATTGAAGGACGTTTCCTCTTCGTTTGAGTTCAGTAACCAACACCTTAATTGTTTGAATCAAATCTATTATTTTTTTTTAGTTATGATCAATTTTCATTTGATTATTATATATTAATTTATTATTATTTGATTATTCCAAATTCTTATAAACATTTTTGTCAATTTTCTTGGAGTTTGGGTATATGAAACGAAACAAAATGAGTGTAGATATGTAATAGTTTTATTTTTTATTACCAAAACAGTTTATAAACAAGGTTTGAAGATGAATTTTAAACAGTTAGACTATAAAATTTAATTGCTCATCTAGAGCAATAACTGTGAAATAATATTACTCACCAATCCAATCATACAATATGGTGATATAAAATATAAATTGGAACCTATAATACTGTACAAAAAACAGAAATTGTATCAATCCAATTTTCTCATAAATTACTCACTACTAGTTCTGTGAACAGTGGACCCCACCCTTCTTCATTATAACAACGCTATAAATTTTTATTATTGTAACTAAAAACTTTTACAATGCAAGCGATAACTATACCTAGATTATTAGTTCATATTCTCATTAGATATACAGTATAGCTCTTTCCTCTACATAAGACAGATAACAAAATTGAAAAATTAATAGGTTATAATATTTTTGGCAGATGATGATTCTGGTAGGTGTTTCGATAATGTGAATGGGTAAATAATGAGAAAATTTAAAGATCTAGTTTTATAATAGTAAAACAAAAGATAATGATATAACAACAGAAACTATCATCTCACACTGTTTTAATTTTGAAAGTGTTCAATATAATAAGAGTATTCTATATTTCTCCTTCATAAAACTGTAATAATAAATCTGAAACAAATTGATTATTATCAATAAATTGGTTTATTTCAAATATTACTATATTCGAGTCAGGAGGGAGACTTTCTTTGATCCTATTACCAATGCCCGATTTTCCAAGAATAACTATTATTTTATCTTTCATTGAAACATCTTGCAGTAGACGTTTTAGTGTAGGTTCCTCTTCGACAACAGGTATTGGAGCCCAGGTTAACTTGAAGAGTGATACCAACTCGTTACTAAGTCCCCTTAGTGTCCACGATTTTGTACAATAACTTGACAGTTCAAGATCCATTGTAATGGTGGAAGATGTTCGATGAACATCCAAGGGTATTTCTACTAGCGTAACAATAGAGCTCTTATTATTTGTTAAGCGTTCAAGAAAAATTAAAATCTGGAAGGGGGTGAATCTTTCTTCCGCTTGCAATGCCGACATGTAATCGTTCATCTTCATATACACACTAGTAATAGATACAATTTTGTCCTGATATATATCTACGCTTGTAGGTTATAACGTTGATATAATTATTCTCAAAAGTTGTAAAGTTCAATAAAAGAAGGCATTGCCATATACTGTATGATATATAATAATATATTTCAATTAAATAAATTATATTGTTTTATCGTGTAAGTAAAGATAAATAATAAAATTGAAATTTCGAACGAAATTATCCTTATTTTAACCAATTTCAAAATTCTGAAGTTTTATGGAATAATGTATTCAATGTTTTAAGTTATCTGTTTCATTAAATTACTAATTTATAAAATAGTTAATAAATATTTATTGAATTTATTTTATAATCTACCGAAAACCTTGAAAATTTAATTTTTTTAAACATTCGGTCGATTATTAATTATTGTTTAGAATATGGCTTTTGAAGTTGTCACAACCAGTGTGTAACAAAATGCAACAAGTTGTACCCAAGATGATATGGACTTAAAAGAGAAAAAATGACCACTTCTGTTTGGAAACAGGTAGTAATGTTTTTTAATATTATCATTAGAGAACAATACCAATATTAAAATTATTAAATTTGAGATTTAGAAACTAGCATCAAGGGCAAATGAACGCTTTGTTTTGGACATTATGTTAGATTTCTGATATTCGCTTACCCTTCTTTCGAAAAAATTAGTTTTACCAATTAGTGAAATATTATCCATAAAGTCTAATGGGTTTGTTACATTATAAATTTTTGGGTATCCAAGTTCAACTACTAATCGATCAGCCACAAACTTCACATATGTAGTCATAGATTTACAGTTGAGGCCTAAAATATTTACAGGGAGAGATTCGGCGATAAATTCTACCTCAACCATTACGGCACTTTTTACTATCGAATGTAAACGTGCTGTAGTTAATTTATTCTTCACATATTTCCTATACAACAGGCATGCAAATTCGCAATGTAACGCTTCATCGCGACTAATCAACTCATTGCTGAAGGTCAAACCAGGCATGAGGTTTCGTTTTTTAAGGTAGAAGATTGCCGCAAAGCTAGCGGAGAAAAAAATTCCCTCAACAATAGCGAAAGCTACAAGACGTTCTGCGAACGTTAATATTGAATCATGGATATATTTCATAGCCCATTCTGCTTTTTTCTTCACTGAAGCTATGGTGTGTATAGCATTGAATAGCTTATTTTTAGACTGTAAATCTTCTATATACGTTTCGATAAGTAAACTATACATTTCTGCGTGTATGTTTTCTATAGCTAACTGGAAACCATAGAAACATCTCGCTTCATAAATATTCACTTCCTGTATAAACCTTTCAACCAAATTATCACCAACTATCCCATCGGATGATGCAAAAAAGGCAAGAATATTCGATATGAAGTGTTTTTCGTCCGAATTCAATTTTTTCCAATCGCCAACATCTTTTGATAGGTCCACTTCCTCTGTTGTCCAAAAAGAGGCCACGGCCTGCTTATACTTGTACCATAAATCATGATAGATTATTGGATAGATAGTGTAACGTTTATTTTCCTTTAGCAGTAGTTCTTCGGCCATTGTAAGTTTGTAAATGAATAGATGAATCAATATGTAACGCTTTTTATATAGTGTCTGGGCTGAGAGTAATTTTGTTTTCACGATTGTTGGGCTCGGAAATATTATTTACAATTACGGAGGGAGTAATAATAATAATAATAATTTCTCTGGTTGTGGGTACAGTACTGTCAGAGAGCAGTTTATTAACAATAAATTTAAAAAATTAACATTTCGGAAAAACAAATTAAAGTCCTAAATCTAAAGTATTACAGTTCTGAATTTTGTTGTTCCAACTATATAAATATGTGTCGGGTTTCCACCATTTGTCCATTTCTTTATAAGATATTATTAGAATATGTAAAATAAATTATTATATCGTGAGAACAGAATTTATTAATTTCGAATTCCTTTAATTGTTATTACTTTATACTGAAAACTTCCGCAATGAAGGATATTAGGATATAAGGAATCGATGAGTGCTATTGTACAAAAATGTAAATCACCGCCGGGAACCGAATCACGGACCTTTCCATCAGCTGTTCAATGCTGTTGTCAATATCCGCCATTGTGGAAGTTTTCAGTATAAAGTAATAACAATTAAAGGAATTCGAAATAATTAATAAATTCTGTTTATGTATATTTGTCAATTTATTCAATTGTCTGCCATCACCACCCATTTCCTTTCAACCTGTTTCGAATTGTATTTTAACTATTTAGTAAGAAGGCGCTTTATTTGTTTTCATTCCACGATTCATTTAAAAAAGTTTTTGATTAATATAAACCAAACTAAGCAACCCTGTTAACGTCTCGCCGCCACCCACTTCCTCTAAACCTGTTTCGATTTGTATCAACCATTTTGTGTGGAGGTTTTATATTAGCCAAAAAAACTTTTTTAAACGAATCGTGAAATGAAAACAGGTTGGATGCTCTAACTATCCTTGGTCCATAATGAATTGATCCACTTTCATTTACTATTACATATCCATAACCACATGGTATATGTTTTTCACCTTTAATTAAACATTCAAAGTCGGCGTATATGGTGAAGGGGGTGGGTAGGGTGTAGGAGAAATTTGTGAACTTTAAAACAGTGTTTTGTTCAGGAATTTTAATGCGTTGTGTTTCGTGTGATGAGCACAATTCAATATGTTTTTCTAAACTACGTTTTGCATTTGATTTGGTGAATCTTTGGAAACAATGGGGGCAAATTTCTACTTTACCATTATATTTTGTTAGATGTGATAGCAGTCTGGATAGATTTTTAACAAGAGTGTAGTGTTTTTGTTCTTCTTTGTTAGATAACAACAACAGTGTGATTGTATGCTCTCTTTTTCTGTGTTGGGATGCAAAGACTGGATAGAACATATCTTTCTCTTCTTCATATGCAATAACATTAACAGCTATTGTTGTGTTTTGGTTCTCAAATTTAGGTATGTGTTGTAGTTTTAATGGGAAGCATAAATTTTCAATATTAATCATATGTTGTAGATTTCTAAGCGCAGATACTCGATATTTATTATTGGTGTTGAAATAGGAGAGGATGGACCAGACAAAGCAGAGTTCATCTTCATTTTTCACATTTATAACAGCTTTTCTATTTATAATTTTAACTGGAGTAGGAATGTATGAGCCAGAACCACTTATTGGTCTGTATCTAACCATATTGAAATTGAACTGCTTGAATATGTCTATAGTCCAACCACTCCCCAACTTTATGAATTTATCTAAACCTTCCATAATTTTTCCCTCTGCCTCCTCCCATTGCACACTAAATTTATCAAGATTCTCATAAACTGAGATTATAGACCTCGATTGCCCATGGAACGTGGGTTCTACAAACAACTCTTTATCAGCAGAAATCTTTTTCAATTTAACTGTTAAACTCACATACCATTTAATATTGTGGTGGAATTTTTCAGAATTTTCAAGTATTATATCAATTATAGAATCACGATTTGTATCAACCATTTTGTGTGGAGGTTTTATATTAGCCAAAAAACTTTTTTAAACGAATCGTGAAATGAAAACAAATAATAAAGTCTTCTTTACATTTGAATTTAAACTAGAATTAAGACCAGAAGCGTACTGGAAAGTCGGCGAGGACTATTGCCTTGTCTGTCTTGTTCATCGCAATGAATAAATTACTCTCGAAACAAGTCACATAAATAATATAGAAATGTGAATTATTGTCATTTGGTGGAAACAAATAAAATAAATAAATCAAATGAATAATTAAATTTATTAATCAATTTTCCACTTTCACCAATAGTATTAAAAATAAAATGTATATATATGTTGATTGAAAAAATAAATAAAATAAAGGTGATTGGGTGTCCGGTGTAGCCTAGTCTTGCAGCGTGAGTCCTAGCCCCCCGACGACACCTTCTGTGAACAGAATAAATAATTTTTTAACAACGGACACGCCAGACAGACAGTTGTTGCTGAGGATAATAAAATTTAAATTATATTTAAATTTTTTTTTACAATAATTATTAAAGACAATAAACGGGCTAGTGAGAAAATCTGTTAATGTTAATAGTATTCCTTGTACATCCAACATTGATTATTTTCAACAGACAACGATAATAATTATTGTATTATGTACGGTAATATTTGAATAATATGGGTAGGGGTGATACACGATACAAGACAATGGATATAAATAGAATAATTAATTTCAAAACAAGCAATATGGATCAATAATAATTCTGATTGTCAATGTTGGTGTGTGCGTCTAACGGTTAGTGATAAACAATATAGACTACAAATAATAATTAGCAACTCGAAATATCCATTTTCCTGACAGGATATCAAGACACTGGGAAAGGTGTAAATAAATCTAGCACTGATGTTTCCTGTAAAATAAAAAAATCCACAAAAATCAACAATATTATTGTAAAAATCATTCCATCATTTTATCAACTTTATGATGTAACATAAACTTAAAAAACCACTTTTAAATGGAAATTAACTCACGTTATGGCGTGACGGCCGGCATATATATGAGTGAGTGTACTGTGGGTCGTCTGACGATGCTCTAGACAACAGAGCGAAATGGCCGTCACGCCATAACGTGAACTAATTTCCATTTAAAAGTGTATTTTTTTTTCTCAAGTTTATATTGATCATATTATATTTAAAACGTATTGTGTCTTATATTAAAAATAAACTAAAAAAACGTATAATTATTTATAGTGACCCGTTATCATCATCAACAACAATATTAAAAATTTGATACATAAAAAAGGCCTACATAGATATTATAATGTGTATAGAATGGTAAACGGGCACAACAAAATAATATAATGGGTCTACACAAGAAAACCAACATACATTATTTAGTGGATCACCCTATCACAATAATTATTATTATACCACACTGGCGGAATAAACAAACACCTTCATCGCCAGTACATTATTATCATTATCATCAATAATATCGATAGTAATCAATAATAATTAATATTATTATTCAACAGTTTACCTTTTCAATATTATTGTGCTGTAGTTTCGCCGATTCCGTTCTCGACAGGATCGTCGATTAATTCGCCGTCTTCAATATTGGATATTGCAGGATCCTCGTCCATTCTACTATCCCCTTCAATAATGTTGATATTATGGTATTCGTATGCGCTTGGTTTTCGTCATAAGCGCCGGCTGTTGCTGAAGCAGCATACAAATTTGCGCTGACAAGGCCAACCCATTCAACACCATTGATAACACCATCAGTCATCGAAAATGTAGTGCTGGTTGAGTCGGTATATTGGGCGGTAGTCAGCCCGACAAAGCGTGCAATCCAGTCTGCGGCAGTTGTAGATAGGCATTGCTCTTTGGCACAGTGTAACTAATACTGCCACCAGAAGAAGCTTGCCACCATCCACGAACTGGTGCTCGCATGATGAGGCGTTCGAAAGCCAATCCATTTCGATCAATTCCTTGAAAGTCCGAAACACTAGAAGGTCCAGTGCATGGAAGGAAAGCCAAAGTGTAATACCCGGCTCGATTCGATTCCGGATTCTGCGGCTTCAAATTGAATGTTACGCTAATTGGGCGCACAGTACGAATGTTGGTAGTCGTATGCGCTTAAGATAAATTTGATGGCCGGAAGCTGCAGTCGGGCAAATTCCCGAAGAATTGTGAGGACACACCACTCCAGCTCAAACCCATACGAGAAAATGTCTATCCTTGCGGAATACAGTTGCGGGGTGATACACAGAATAGCTGTTATTTACGCCCACGCAACTATAACCCAACAAAGAGAGATATACTTAAAATCAGGAGTAATTCAGCTAAGTCCCTCTCGCAAGCGGAGATTGAGTGCGGAACATGCAACTCTTGCTTGTTGCACTCTCCTCGCAATTCACGCTAGCGAGGTGGAAAAGCTATAAGAAACACTCCTGATACAAATATCCTTCCAATAAATAATTGAAAGATTTAATGCTAAGTGTCCTTCAACAAGGACAAACCAGAATGTTGCTGAGGTAATATATCCCTCTCGGCTATACCGCTTGATGGTCCGCTGAAATAATATATAACTATAATCTGCAGCCAGGGTCGAGCAAGGATTATAAATCAGAACTAATGTTTAAAATTACAATGGATTTTTAATAAATGCAAATTGATATTATGGAATTAAAAATATAATGAAAGGTAGCAATTCGTGTGCGGAGATGCAACTCTCGCCTTCAATTCCTACCACTAATATTCAGAAATTAAAAATGATATACTTTATAAAATTGTTCATATGAGCATTTAGGTCTCCAGCCTAAGGATTTCTCAGTTCCAAGAGAGTAGCTTGATTGCAATTTACAATTGGATATGCCGATTATTTGTATAAACCTTGTATGAATAATATATTTCGCACATACCAGATATTTGGGCCCAATTTACGCGCACTAGTTGAAGTATTATATTTCTTCTTTGGCTCGTCACTAGTTGGCGTCGCCCTCAGACATCTTGGATTGATCCTCGTGGTCGTTTGCGAATATTTTTTATACTTTTACTGATACACTATTTAAATTCGGCAATCCTGGGGTTGCACTCAAACAGCGGGATTTTAAAACAGATATAAAAACATTTAAATTTGACTAGAACGGATTTCTTTAAAATTAAAAATTATTGAGTAGGGGAGGTTTAAAACGGAACCTCTCCCTCAGCCAGCCTAGATTTTCGTGGAGTCTCCTTCTTCAAGCTCTGGTCACAGTACTTGAAGAAGAGGCTGCGTCATGCGGTAAATCCGCCAATTGCAGTACAAGAAATTATTTTCCTCCAATGAGGAGCTTACACCCGATTTTTAAGTACGGTGTACCATACGTAAGAAAATTAAACAGATTGAAAATTGGAGGAAACAATAATTAAATTAAAGAAATTAATAATTAGCAGGACAAGCATAAGCAGATTTCCCAAGTCGATCAAATAACATAAATACAGGAAATAAATAACAATACGAATATTTTTTGTGAAAAGGAAAGTGACATTACTAACCGGTAACAGCTGTTTGATAAGCCGGTATTATCAGGACAGTCGACAAGCTAACCTTTCACTTAAAGTAAACAACTTTTGTATTCCAGCCCATTGTAGGACACTGTTTTATCAAATTAGGCAAATGATTGTGCATCCAAGTTTACGTAAAATTAAATAATATAATTGATGATTTTGAGTGAGTATTTAATGTTACAGATTAAACCTTGTTTCTCAGATTAATTAAGATATTACTGTTAATTTGGGGTTGGTGAATTTGCACTGTGACATAAAGCCCCCAAATTAGAAATATTTGAAACGCAAGTGTTTCTAATTTTCACCGTCTAAGGTGCACTAACCTAACATGAACCTTACAACTACTACGACTTAGGATCTACAACACACAAATATCACAGCCAATAACATCAGTCTGCATTAGAATGCATAGCGCTTATTGCAGCTATTCTCGACTTGTCGCCGCAGCAGTGGTGTCGGGACCACAACTAAAAGTCGTGAGATTTTACTCAGACAAAAAAAAAAAGAGGATACATTAGTGCAGAGGTGGATCTCTGCCACATGCACTAGACAGCCATGGGGTTACTGTAAATCCTAAATTCCCTACGATGACGGGATGGGTTAGCATACAAGCCCCCAGAGCCTCGTCACAGACCTAATAGCAGAGGTGCTTGGGTGATGGTGCGTGATCAGCATATCTGTAGTGCGGTGTCAGTTGGTGGCATCTATTGGTGTAATTGGCATTGCCTATGATAATAGCTTGTTTAGCTTATAATAATAATTTTTTCTTTGGTTGCAGGTTTGCCAGTTGTGCATGAAGGTGCTTGCTTGCTGTATATATTTCTCTGTTTGCTTTGCTTTTCCTTTTCTCAATAAATCTTTGCTTTCAACCTGTGCTTTTCTGCTTTATTCCACTTTATTCTGCTTTGCCTGCTTCAACTATTTCCTCTCTTCATTCATCATTGCTTGCTTTTCATTTTGCTTTTGTTTCTATTTGATTTGTTTGTTCTTATAATTTTCTTCTAAATGTTATTTTGCCATGTGGCTAGTAATTATTTCTATATATTTTTTCTTTTTATAATATAATATAATATAAAATCTCAAATAATAACGGTAAATAGAGATTTATCTTTAAGAAATTAGAAAATAACAATATAAAAAATATAAAACATGACACCAAATATAATATAATAACAATAAATAACGAATATAATATATAATTTACTATCACCTTTGGAATATTTTTTGGAAATTATCACAGACTGTTTATTTTATTCAATTTTGTATATAATATTTTTTTAGAGATTACATTTCTCAGTTTCTTTGACTATAGTGATTAATGATTTTTTTGTTTTTTTTTTTTTTTTTTAGTCTGGTAATTTTCTAAATTATATAATAATAAAAGTTAATAAAAAAAAAAATATTTTACAAATATCATCCTTTAAGGATGTAAAGGTAGATTGAGCCTTTAGCTCTATGCTCATGCCTTAGTTTGCTCATAGTGCATGATGCAAATCTTATTACGACACATAATATGACAATAAAACATTAAACCTAATTGTAACCATGTTCGTGTTGTGGGGTGGCGAGGCTAAGGATGATGATGATCATCGTGAAGCTCCAGGGTTCGATGGCGCGCAGAGGAACATCTCGATGCAGCAGGATCCATAACGATACGCCGGGATGACTTCGAATGCCGGGCTCACTGACAAGGACGAATACACACGGTGAGGAATGTGGTGGCTCGCTCCGCATCCAGCAATTAGTTTCTTGGGCACATCTTAAGTTTGTTGATCTACTTCTTAGATCTCAATGAAGTGTTGATGCCCCAACTCAAAGTTCTGGAGTTGGTTGCATCCAAGCACTTTTCTAAAATTTTACTTTGGCAGCATATGTGCGGCATTATGTTGTGGCAACATCATGTCTGTCCCAGTACTAAAGGATTTGTGAAGCAAATCAGATCGTTGCAGGTAGCATGGTCTACGGAATCCCATGGCAGTCATCAATGATGCTGACCTGACTGGTTTTTCTCACATCGATTTGTGATTCGCAGACATTTGACAAGTTGTGTCTTATGCTGATTTGTTGTGTCGCAGACAGTACGGTCTAAAATAATTGAGTTACCGTAGCAGTGAAGCTGGTCTGACTGGACTTTTCTCAAGTTGGTTTATTGTATCGCAGACAGTACGGTCTAAAATAGTAGTTACCGTAGCGGTGAAGCCGGTCTGACTGGATATCTCAAGTTGGTTGTTGGTTATCTTTGCCGTTTTCAAGAAGGTTAATGCCCGATGGTCGGTGTTGACATATGTCTTGTGACCAAGGAGGAGAGTCCTGTACTTCAAGCAGACTTGGACGATGCTCAGGAACTCTTTCTCAGTGACAGAGTATTTATGCTGGTTTGTAGATCGGATTGATATGTCGCCGGTTTGCAGGTCGCAGACAGTACGGTCTAAAAGAATTTTACTGTAGCAGTGAAGCTGGTCTGACTCGGTATCTTCTCAAGTTGGTTTTGTCAAGCTGGTGTGTTGTATCGCAGACAGTACGGTCTAAAAGAATTGTTACCGTAGCGGTGAAGCCGGTCTGACTCGGATTTTCGTCAATCCGGTTTGTTGTATCGCAGACAGTACGGTCTAAAAGAATTGTTACCGTAGCGGTGAAGCCGGTCTGACTCGGTATCTTATGCTCCATGAGCTGGAGGATGGAGTCTGTCGCTTGCAGACTGTGCTTCAAGAGTAGCGCTGGTGTGGTGGCTGCGAGTTTGGTAGCGCCAGTGTGACAGCAGAGGTATGCTTCTTCTCCACCAGGTGGCAGCATCTTCCCAGCAGCCGGGCCTAGCGCGACGAACACTCCAACAGCTGTTTGCCTTTTTCCGGACCGCTCTCGAAGAATAGTATTTGTCTTTTCTACCGAAGACAGCCGTTGACGATCGCCACTTGTCTTTCTCTCTCCGTGGGCCGTCTCCGATCCAAGGATTGGGAGGAGATTTCCGTCTGCCGCATCTGTGTGAACCGGTCGGCCAGTTGTTTGATGCAGAGAACAGCGGTGATGACGATTCAAGAGGCAGCGTCGACGATGATAGAGACGGTCTTGGACTGCTAGTGTTGTGGTTGTTGCAGTTTGTGTTGTTTCCTAGCCTCGTTTTCGGAAACCCAAGTTGAATTGGAGCGAATAAATTATTACATCTATTTATTCCTTGAAATTTATTTCCAATTGTTCTATTTTTGTGTTGGTGTTGGTTTCTGTGACAACTTGGTTTATTATTTTGATTGTGGTTATCTGTGTTCCCAGTTCCAGCTAACCTATCACCCAACTTATCGGCCGTTTGAACAATCGCTGTTTTCAACTCGGATTTTGTTTGTTCAACCTGACTAACTATGCTAGCTTTTAATTCTTTTGTAGTTTCTTCAAGCTGTTGACTTTGCTGTTCAGCTTTGAGAACCATATCCTCTCTTAATTCCTTATAACTAGCTTTTAATTCTTTATAACTAGCTTTTAATTCTGAGATGTCAGCTCTTGTCTCTTGACCGTGTTTCTTTATGGCTTCCAGGATGGTGTTCACATCTGAGGTGGATAAAAATGCATTATTATTATTCTGCACACACCTCTGGCCTAGTTTCCCACTATCTTCGTTCATTGTGTCCTTAAGTGAACTATGTGAAGATGTTTCTACCTCAACCTCAGTGGTATTTTGGCATATATCTTTAGTCTGAAGCTCTGGTAAGGTTGGCTCGTCATTAGTGGATATATTGATGGTGGATCCATTGTCAGCCATGGTATATTGCATGATGAGTCAGTGGAACAGCTGAGTATAGAATAAAAATAGTGAATTGTTGTGAAGTGCAGAAACAAGATTTGGATATCAAAATCAGGTCAGTCTGTAGCTGTAGTCTTGTAGTTAAGCCCCCACAACACGAAAAACGGCGAGACAAGTACCGCAGTTACAACGTACATAAAATTTACTACGCGAAATTTTCGGCTAGGCTGTGCGCATTAGGCGCTGATATTAAGATGACAATATAATAAAATAGTATCAAATATAATTGTATAATGACTCTAATCAAACTTAATGCTAATAACAGTGCAGGATAAATATCACAAATTTTTGCGAAAAATGCACATATAACGGTCAACCTGGGAAATCTGCTTAATTCGGAAATTCTTAAATTAATACTGGATATCCCTCGGCTTTTAAGTCCCAAACGCTCATACACTACTCGACTCTGGCTGTGATTATAAACTAAATCAGACAGGCACATAAGTTCGACGGTAGGCTGGACGTTCACCGGAGATGCAGTATAATTCTGAAATAGAAAAGCTAATTATCTCCTTCCAGGTTGCCGCAGATTTTCCTGTAAAGAAAATACATGTCCTAAATATCCCCTCTCTCTACTGAGTCTGTTGTTCCGGGCGCCACTTATATGGTATTCGTATGCGCTTGGTTTTCGTCATAAGCGCCGGCTGTTGCTGAAGCAGCATACAAATTTGCGCTGACAAGGCCAACCCATTCAACACCATTGATAACACCATCAGTCATCGAAAATGTAGTGCTGGTTGAGTCGGTATATTGGGCGGTAGTCAGCCCGACAAAGCGTGCAATCCAGTCTGCGGCAGTTGTAGATAGGCATTGCTCTTTGGCACAGTGTAACTAATACTGCCACCAGAAGAAGCTTGCCACCGTCCACGAACTGGTGCTCGCATGATGAGGCGTTCGAAAGCCAATCCATTTCGATCAATTCCTTGAAAGTCCGAAACACTAGAAGGTCCAGTGCATGGAAGGAAAGCCAAAGTGTAATACCCGGCTCGATTCGATTCCGGATTCTGCGGCTTCAAATTGAATGTTACGCTAATTGGGCGCACAGTACGAATGTTGGTAGTCGTATGCGCTTAAGATAAATTTGATGGCCGGAAGCTGCAGTCGGGCAAATTCCCGAAGAATTGTGAGGACACACCACTCCAGCTCAAACCCATACGAGAAAATGTCTATCCTTGCGGAATACAGTTGCGGGGTGATACACAGAATAGCTGTTATTTACGCCCACGCAACTATAACCCAACAAAGAGAGATATACTTAAAATCAGGAGTAATTCAGCTAAGTCCCTCTCGCGAGCGGAGATTGAGTGCGGAACATGCAACTCTTGCTTGTTGCACTCTCCTCGCAATTCACGCTAGCGAGGTGGAAAAGCTATAAGAAACACTCCTGATACAAATATCCTTCCAATAAATAATTGAAAGATTTAATGCTAAGTGTCCTTCAACAAGGACAAACCAGAATGTTGCTGAGGTAATATATCCCTCTCGGCTATACCGCTTGATGGTCCGCTGAAATAATATATAACTATAATCTGCAGCCAGGGTCGAGCAAGGATTATAAATCAGAACTAATGTTTAAAATTACAATGGATTTTTAATAAATGCAAATTGATATTATGGAATTTAAAATATAATGAAAGGTAGCAATTCGTGTGCGGAGATGCAACTCTCGCCTTCAATTCCTACCACTAATATTCAGAAATTAAAAATGATATACTTTATAAAATTGTTCATATGAGCATTTAGGTCTCCAGCCTAAGGATTTCTCAGTTCCAAGAGAGTAGCTTGATTGCAATTTACAATTGGATATGCCGATTATTTGTATAAACCTTGTATGAATAATATATTTCGCACATACCAGATATTTGGGCCCAATTTACGCGCACTAGTTGAAGTATTATATTTCTTCTTTGGCTCGTCACTAGTTGGCGTCGCCCTCAGACATCTTGGATTGATCCTCGTGGTCGTTCGCGAATATTTTTTATACTTTTACTGATACACTATTTAAATTCGGCAATCCTGGGGTTGCACTCAAACAGCGGGATTTTAAAACAGATATAAAAACATTTAAATTTGACTAGAACGGATTTCTTTAAAATTAAAAATTATTGAGTAGGGGAGGTTTAAAACGGAACCTCTCCCTCAGCCAGCCTAGATTTTCGTGGAGTCTCCTTCTTCAAGCTCTGGTCACAGTACTTGAAGAAGAGGCTGCGTCATGCGGTAAATCCGCCAATTGCAGTACAAGAAATTATTTTCCTCCAATGAGGAGCTTACACCCGATTTTTAAGTACAGTGTACCATACGTAAGAAAATTAAACAGATTGAAAATTGGAGGAAACAATAATTAAATTAAAGAAATTAATAATTAGCAGGACAAGCATAAGCAGATTTCCCAAGTCGATCAAATAACATAAATACAGGAAATAAATAACAATACGAATATTTTTTGTGAAAAGGAAAGTGACATTACTAACCGGTAACAGCTGTTTGATAAGCCGGTATTATCAGGACAGTCGACAAGCTAACCTTTCACTTAAAGTAAACAACTTTTGTATTCCAGCCCATTGTAGGACACTGTTTTATCAAATTAGGCAAATGATTGTGCATCCAAGTTTACGTAAAATTAAATAATATAATTGATGATTTTGAGTGAGTATTTAATGTTACAGATTAAACCTTGTTTCTCAGATTAATTAAGATATTACTGTTAATTTGGGGTTGGTGAATTTGCACTGTGACATAAAGCCCCCAAATTAGAAATATTTGAAACGCAAGTGTTTCTAATTTTCACCGTCTAAGGTGCACTAACCTAACATGAACCTTACAACTACTACGACTTAGGATCTACAACACACAAATATCACAGCCAATAACATCAGTCTGCATTAGAATGCATAGCGCTTATTGCAGCTATTCTCGACTTGTCGCCGCAGCAGTGGTGTCGGGACCACAACTAAAAGTCGTGAGATTTTACTCAGACAAAAAAAAAAAGAGGATACATTAGTGCAGAGGTGGATCTCTGCCACATGCACTAGACAGCCATGGGGTTACTGTAAATCCTAAATTCCCTACGATGACGGGATGGGTTAGCATACAAGCCCCCAGAGCCTCGTCACAGACCTAATAGCAGAGGTGCTTGGGTGATGGTGCGTGATCAGCATATCTGTAGTGCGGTGTCAGTTGGTGGCATCTATTGGTGTAATTGGCATTGCCTATGATAATAGCTTGTTTAGCTTATAATAATAATTTTTTCTTTGGTTGCAGGTTTGCCAGTTGTGCATGAAGGTGCTTGCTTGCTGTATATATTTCTCTGTTTGCTTTGCTTTTCCTTTTCTCAATAAATCTTTGCTTTCAACCTGTGCTTTTCTGCTTTATTCCACTTTATTCTGCTTTGCCTGCTTCAACTATTTCCTCTCTTCATTCATCATTGCTTGCTTTTCATTTTGCTTTTGTTTCTATTTGATTTGTTTGTTCTTATAATTTTCTTCTAAATGTTATTTTGCCATGTGGCTAGTAATTATTTCTATATATTTTTTCTTTTTATAATATAATATAATATAAAATCTCAAATAATAACGGTAAATAGAGATTTATCTTTAAGAAATTAGAAAATAACAATATAAAAAATATAAAACATGACACCAAATATAATATAATAACAATAAATAACGAATATAATATATAATTTACTATCACCTTTGGAATATTTTTTGGAAATTATCACAGACTGTTTATTTTATTCAATTTTGTATATAATATTTTTTTAGAGATTACATTTCTCAGTTTCTTTGACTATAGTGATTAATGATTTTTTTTTTTTTTTTTTTTTTTTTTAGTCTGGTAATTTTCTAAATTATATAATAATAAAAGTTAATAAAAAAAAAAATATTTTACAAATATCATCCTTTAAGGATGTAAAGGTAGATTGAGCCTTTAGCTCTATGCTCATGCCTTAGTTTGCTCATAGTGCATGATGCAAATCTTATTACGACACATAATATGACAATAAAACATTAAACCTAATTGTAACCATGTTCGTGTTGTGGGGTGGCGAGGCTAAGGATGATGATGATCATCGTGAAGCTCCAGGGTTCGATGGCGCGCAGAGGAACATCTCGATGCAGCAGGATCCATAACGATACGCCGGGATGACTTCGAATGCCGGGCTCACTGACAAGGACGAATACACACGGTGAGGAATGTGGTGGCTCGCTCCGCATCCAGCAATTAGTTTCTTGGGCACATCTTAAGTTTGTTGATCTACTTCTTAGATCTCAATGAAGTGTTGATGCCCCAACTCAAAGTTCTGGAGTTGGTTGCATCCAAGCACTTTTCTAAAATTTTACTTTGGCAGCATATGTGCGGCATTATGTTGTGGCAACATCATGTCTGTCCCAGTACTAAAGGATTTGTGAAGCAAATCAGATCGTTGCAGGTAGCATGGTCTACGGAATCCCATGGCAGTCATCAATGATGCTGACCTGACTGGTTTTTCTCACATCGATTTGTGATTCGCAGACATTTGACAAGTTGTGTCTTATGCTGATTTGTTGTGTCGCAGACAGTACGGTCTAAAATAATTGAGTTACCGTAGCAGTGAAGCTGGTCTGACTGGACTTTTCTCAAGTTGGTTTATTGTATCGCAGACAGTACGGTCTAAAATAGTAGTTACCGTAGCGGTGAAGCCGGTCTGACTGGATATCTCAAGTTGGTTGTTGGTTATCTTTGCCGTTTTCAAGAAGGTTAATGCCCGATGGTCGGTGTTGACATATGTCTTGTGACCAAGGAGGAGAGTCCTGTACTTCAAGCAGACTTGGACGATGCTCAGGAACTCTTTCTCAGTGACAGAGTATTTATGCTGGTTTGTAGATCGGATTGATATGTCGCCGGTTTGCAGGTCGCAGACAGTACGGTCTAAAAGAATTTTACTGTAGCAGTGAAGCTGGTCTGACTCGGTATCTTCTCAAGTTGGTTTTGTCAAGCTGGTGTGTTGTATCGCAGACAGTACGGTCTAAAAGAATTGTTACCGTAGCGGTGAAGCCGGTCTGACTCGGATTTTCGTCAATCCGGTTTGTTGTATCGCAGACAGTACGGTCTAAAAGAATTGTTACCGTAGCGGTGAAGCCGGTCTGACTCGGTATCTTATGCTCCATGAGCTGGAGGATGGAGTCTGTCGCTTGCAGACTGTGCTTCAAGAGTAGCGCTGGTGTGGTGGCTGCGAGTTTGGTAGTGCCAGTGTGACAGCAGAGGTATGCTTCTTCTCCACCAGGTGGCAGCATCTTCCCAGCAGCCGGGCCTAGCGCGACGAACACTCCAACAGCTGTTTGCCTTTTTCCGGACCGCTCTCGAAGAATAGTATTTGTCTTTTCTACCGAAGACAGCCGTTGACGATCGCCACTTGTCTTTCTCTCTCCGTGGGCCGTCTCCGATCCAAGGATTGGGAGGAGATTTCCGTCTGCCGCATCTGTGTGAACCGGTCGGCCAGTTGTTTGATGCAGAGAACAGCGGTGATGACGATTCAAGAGGCAGCGTCGACGATGATAGAGACGGTCTTGGACTGCTAGTGTTGTGGTTGTTGCAGTTTGTGTTGTTTCCTAGCCTCGTTTTCGGAAACCCAAGTTGAATTGGAGCGAATAAATTATTACATCTATTTATTCCTTGAAATTTATTTCCAATTGTTCTATTTTTGTGTTGGTGTTGGTTTCTGTGACAACTTGGTTTATTATTTTGATTGTGGTTATCTGTGTTCCCAGTTCCAGCTAACCTATCACCCAACTTATCGGCCGTTTGAACAATCGCTGTTTTCAACTCGGATTTTGTTTGTTCAACCTGACTAACTATGCTAGCTTTTAATTCTTTTGTAGTTTCTTCAAGCTGTTGACTTTGCTGTTCAGCTTTGAGAACCATATCCTCTCTTAATTCCTTATAACTAGCTTTTAATTCTTTATAACTAGCTTTTAATTCTGAGATGTCAGCTCTTGTCTCTTGACCGTGTTTCTTTATGGCTTCCAGGATGGTGTTCACATCTGAGGTGGATAAAAATGCATTATTATTATTCTGCACACACCTCTGGCCTAGTTTCCCACTATCTTCGTTCATTGTGTCCTTAAGTGAACTATGTGAAGATGTTTCTACCTCAACCTCAGTGGTATTTTGGCATATATCTTTAGTCTGAAGCTCTGGTAAGGTTGGCTCGTCATTAGTGGATATATTGATGGTGGATCCATTGTCAGCCATGGTATATTGCATGATGAGTCAGTGGAACAGCTGAGTATAGAATAAAAATAGTGAATTGTTGTGAAGTGCAGAAACAAGATTTGGATATCAAAATCAGGTCAGTCTGTAGCTGTAGTCTTGTAGTTAAGCCCCCACAACACGAAAAACGGCGAGACAAGTACCGCAGTTACAACGTACATAAAATTTACTACGCGAAATTTTCGGCTAGGCTGTGCGCATTAGGCGCTGATATTAAGATGACAATATAATAAAATAGTATCAAATATAATTGTATAATGACTCTAATCAAACTTAATGCTAATAACAGTGCAGGATAAATATCACAAATTTTTGCGAAAAATGCACATATAACGGTCAACCTGGGAAATCTGCTTAATTCGGAAATTCTTAAATTAATACTGGATATCCCTCGGCTTTTAAGTCCCAAACGCTCATACACTACTCGACTCTGGCTGTGATTATAAACTAAATCAGACAGGCACATAAGTTCGACGGTAGGCTGGACGTTCACCGGAGATGCAGTATAATTCTGAAATAGAAAAGCTAATTATCTCCTTCCAGGTTGCCGCAGATTTTCCTGTAAAGAAAATACATGTCCTAAATATCCCCTCTCTCTACTGAGTCTGTTGTTCCGGGCGCCACTTATATGGTATTCGTATGCGCTTGGTTTTCGTCATAAGCGCCGGCTGTTGCTGAAGCAGCATACAAATTTGCGCTGACAAGGCCAACCCATTCAACACCATTGATAACACCATCAGTCATCGAAAATGTAGTGCTGGTTGAGTCGGTATATTGGGCGGTAGTCAGCCCGACAAAGCGTGCAATCCAGTCTGCGGCAGTTGTAGATAGGCATTGCTCTTTGGCACAGTGTAACTAATACTGCCACCAGAAGAAGCTTGCCACCGTCCACGAACTGGTGCTCGCATGATGAGGCGTTCGAAAGCCAATCCATTTCGATCAATTCCTTGAAAGTCCGAAACACTAGAAGGTCCAGTGCATGGAAGGAAAGCCAAAGTGTAATACCCGGCTCGATTCGATTCCGGATTCTGCGGCTTCAAATTGAATGTTACGCTAATTGGGCGCACAGTACGAATGTTGGTAGTCGTATGCGCTTAAGATAAATTTGATGGCCGGAAGCTGCAGTCGGGCAAATTCCCGAAGAATTGTGAGGACACACCACTCCAGCTCAAACCCATACGAGAAAATGTCTATCCTTGCGGAATACAGTTGCGGGGTGATACACAGAATAGCTGTTATTTACGCCCACGCAACTATAACCCAACAAAGAGAGATATACTTAAAATCAGGAGTAATTCAGCTAAGTCCCTCTCGCGAGCGGAGATTGAGTGCGGAACATGCAACTCTTGCTTGTTGCACTCTCCTCGCAATTCACGCTAGCGAGGTGGAAAAGCTATAAGAAACACTCCTGATACAAATATCCTTCCAATAAATAATTGAAAGATTTAATGCTAAGTGTCCTTCAACAAGGACAAACCAGAATGTTGCTGAGGTAATATATCCCTCTCGGCTATACCGCTTGATGGTCCGCTGAAATAATATATAACTATAATCTGCAGCCAGGGTCGAGCAAGGATTATAAATCAGAACTAATGTTTAAAATTACAATGGATTTTTAATAAATGCAAATTGATATTATGGAATTTAAAATATAATGAAAGGTAGCAATTCGTGTGCGGAGATGCAACTCTCGCCTTCAATTCCTACCACTAATATTCAGAAATTAAAAATGATATACTTTATAAAATTGTTCATATGAGCATTTAGGTCTCCAGCCTAAGGATTTCTCAGTTCCAAGAGAGTAGCTTGATTGCAATTTACAATTGGATATGCCGATTATTTGTATAAACCTTGTATGAATAATATATTTCGCACATACCAGATATTTGGGCCCAATTTACGCGCACTAGTTGAAGTATTATATTTCTTCTTTGGCTCGTCACTAGTTGGCGTCGCCCTCAGACATCTTGGATTGATCCTCGTGGTCGTTCGCGAATATTTTTTATACTTTTACTGATACACTATTTAAATTCGGCAATCCTGGGGTTGCACTCAAACAGCGGGATTTTAAAACAGATATAAAAACATTTAAATTTGACTAGAACGGATTTCTTTAAAATTAAAAATTATTGAGTAGGGGAGGTTTAAAACGGAACCTCTCCCTCAGCCAGCCTAGATTTTCGTGGAGTCTCCTTCTTCAAGCTCTGGTCACAGTACTTGAAGAAGAGGCTGCGTCATGCGGTAAATCCGCCAATTGCAGTACAAGAAATTATTTTCCTCCAATGAGGAGCTTACACCCGATTTTTAAGTACGGTGTACCATACGTAAGAAAATTAAACAGATTGAAAATTGGAGGAAACAATAATTAAATTAAAGAAATTAATAATTAGCAGGACAAGCATAAGCAGATTTCCCAAGTCGATCAAATAACATAAATACAGGAAATAAATAACAATACGAATATTTTTTGTGAAAAGGAAAGTGACATTACTAACCGGTAACAGCTGTTTGATAAGCCGGTATTATCAGGACAGTCGACAAGCTAACCTTTCACTTAAAGTAAACAACTTTTGTATTCCAGCCCATTGTAGGACACTGTTTTATCAAATTAGGCAAATGATTGTGCATCCAAGTTTACGTAAAATTAAATAATATAATTGATGATTTTGAGTGAGTATTTAATGTTACAGATTAAACCTTGTTTCTCAGATTAATTAAGATATTACTGTTAATTTGGGGTTGGTGAATTTGCACTGTGACATAAAGCCCCCAAATTAGAAATATTTGAAACGCAAGTGTTTCTAATTTTCACCGTCTAAGGTGCACTAACCTAACATGAACCTTACAACTACTACGACTTAGGATCTACAACACACAAATATCACAGCCAATAACATCAGTCTGCATTAGAATGCATAGCGCTTATTGCAGCTATTCTCGACTTGTCGCCGCAGCAGTGGTGTCGGGACCACAACTAAAAGTCGTGAGATTTTACTCAGACAAAAAAAAAAAGAGGATACATTAGTGCAGAGGTGGATCTCTGCCACATGCACTAGACAGCCATGGGGTTACTGTAAATCCTAAATTCCCTACGATGACGGGATGGGTTAGCATACAAGCCCCCAGAGCCTCGTCACAGACCTAATAGCAGAGGTGCTTGGGTGATGGTGCGTGATCAGCATATCTGTAGTGCGGTGTCAGTTGGTGGCATCTATTGGTGTAATTGGCATTGCCTATGATAATAGCTTGTTTAGCTTATAATAATAATTTTTTCTTTGGTTGCAGGTTTGCCAGTTGTGCATGAAGGTGCTTGCTTGCTGTATATATTTCTCTGTTTGCTTTGCTTTTCCTTTTCTCAATAAATCTTTGCTTTCAACCTGTGCTTTTCTGCTTTATTCCACTTTATTCTGCTTTGCCTGCTTCAACTATTTCCTCTCTTCATTCATCATTGCTTGCTTTTCATTTTGCTTTTGTTTCTATTTGATTTGTTTGTTCTTATAATTTTCTTCTAAATGTTATTTTGCCATGTGGCTAGTAATTATTTCTATATATTTTTTCTTTTTATAATATAATATAATATAAAATCTCAAATAATAACGGTAAATAGAGATTTATCTTTAAGAAATTAGAAAATAACAATATAAAAAATATAAAACATGACACCAAATATAATATAATAACAATAAATAACGAATATAATATATAATTTACTATCACCTTTGGAATATTTTTTGGAAATTATCACAGACTGTTTATTTTATTCAATTTTGTATATAATATTTTTTTAGAGATTACATTTCTCAGTTTCTTTGACTATAGTGATTAATGATTTTTTTGTTTTTTTTTTTTTTTTTTAGTCTGGTAATTTTCTAAATTATATAATAATAAAAGTTAATAAAAAAAAAAATATTTTACAAATATCATCCTTTAAGGATGTAAAGGTAGATTGAGCCTTTAGCTCTATGCTCATGCCTTAGTTTGCTCATAGTGCATGATGCAAATCTTATTACGACACATAATATGACAATAAAACATTAAACCTAATTGTAACCATGTTCGTGTTGTGGGGTGGCGAGGCTAAGGATGATGATGATCATCGTGAAGCTCCAGGGTTCGATGGCGCGCAGAGGAACATCTCGATGCAGCAGGATCCATAACGATACGCCGGGATGACTTCGAATGCCGGGCTCACTGACAAGGACGAATACACACGGTGAGGAATGTGGTGGCTCGCTCCGCATCCAGCAATTAGTTTCTTGGGCACATCTTAAGTTTGTTGATCTACTTCTTAGATCTCAATGAAGTGTTGATGCCCCAACTCAAAGTTCTGGAGTTGGTTGCATCCAAGCACTTTTCTAAAATTTTACTTTGGCAGCATATGTGCGGCATTATGTTGTGGCAACATCATGTCTGTCCCAGTACTAAAGGATTTGTGAAGCAAATCAGATCGTTGCAGGTAGCATGGTCTACGGAATCCCATGGCAGTCATCAATGATGCTGACCTGACTGGTTTTTCTCACATCGATTTGTGATTCGCAGACATTTGACAAGTTGTGTCTTATGCTGATTTGTTGTGTCGCAGACAGTACGGTCTAAAATAATTGAGTTACCGTAGCAGTGAAGCTGGTCTGACTGGACTTTTCTCAAGTTGGTTTATTGTATCGCAGACAGTACGGTCTAAAATAGTAGTTACCGTAGCGGTGAAGCCGGTCTGACTGGATATCTCAAGTTGGTTGTTGGTTATCTTTGCCGTTTTCAAGAAGGTTAATGCCCGATGGTCGGTGTTGACATATGTCTTGTGACCAAGGAGGAGAGTCCTGTACTTCAAGCAGACTTGGACGATGCTCAGGAACTCTTTCTCAGTGACAGAGTATTTATGCTGGTTTGTAGATCGGATTGATATGTCGCCGGTTTGCAGGTCGCAGACAGTACGGTCTAAAAGAATTTTACTGTAGCAGTGAAGCTGGTCTGACTCGGTATCTTCTCAAGTTGGTTTTGTCAAGCTGGTGTGTTGTATCGCAGACAGTACGGTCTAAAAGAATTGTTACCGTAGCGGTGAAGCCGGTCTGACTCGGATTTTCGTCAATCCGGTTTGTTGTATCGCAGACAGTACGGTCTAAAAGAATTGTTACCGTAGCGGTGAAGCCGGTCTGACTCGGTATCTTATGCTCCATGAGCTGGAGGATGGAGTCTGTCGCTTGCAGACTGTGCTTCAAGAGTAGCGCTGGTGTGGTGGCTGCGAGTTTGGTAGCGCCAGTGTGACAGCAGAGGTACGCTTCTTCTCCACCAGGTGGCAGCATCTTCCCAGCAGCCGGGCCTAGCGCGACGAACACTCCAACAGCTGTTTGCCTTTTTCCGGACCGCTCTCGAAGAATAGTATTTGTCTTTTCTACCGAAGACAGCCGTTGACGATCGCCACTTGTCTTTCTCTCTCCGTGGGCCGTCTCCGATCCAAGGATTGGGAGGAGATTTCCGTCTGCCGCATCTGTGTGAACCGGTCGGCCAGTTGTTTGATGCAGAGAACAGCGGTGATGACGATTCAAGAGGCAGCGTCGACGATGATAGAGACGGTCTTGGACTGCTAGTGTTGTGGTTGTTGCAGTTTGTGTTGTTTCCTAGCCTCGTTTTCGGAAACCCAAGTTGAATTGGAGCGAATAAATTATTACATCTATTTATTCCTTGAAATTTATTTCCAATTGTTCTATTTTTGTGTTGGTGTTGGTTTCTGTGACAACTTGGTTTATTATTTTGATTGTGGTTATCTGTGTTCCCAGTTCCAGCTAACCTATCACCCAACTTATCGGCCGTTTGAACAATCGCTGTTTTCAACTCGGATTTTGTTTGTTCAACCTGACTAACTATGCTAGCTTTTAATTCTTTTGTAGTTTCTTCAAGCTGTTGACTTTGCTGTTCAGCTTTGAGAACCATATCCTCTCTTAATTCCTTATAACTAGCTTTTAATTCTTTATAACTAGCTTTTAATTCTGAGATGTCAGCTCTTGTCTCTTGACCGTGTTTCTTTATGGCTTCCAGGATGGTGTTCACATCTGAGGTGGATAAAAATGCATTATTATTATTCTGCACACACCTCTGGCCTAGTTTCCCACTATCTTCGTTCATTGTGTCCTTAAGTGAACTATGTGAAGATGTTTCTACCTCAACCTCAGTGGTATTTTGGCATATATCTTTAGTCTGAAGCTCTGGTAAGGTTGGCTCGTCATTAGTGGATATATTGATGGTGGATCCATTGTCAGCCATGGTATATTGCATGATGAGTCAGTGGAACAGCTGAGTATAGAATAAAAATAGTGAATTGTTGTGAAGTGCAGAAACAAGATTTGGATATCAAAATCAGGTCAGTCTGTAGCTGTAGTCTTGTAGTTAAGCCCCCACAACACGAAAAACGGCGAGACAAGTACCGCAGTTACAACGTACATAAAATTTACTACGCGAAATTTTCGGCTAGGCTGTGCGCATTAGGCGCTGATATTAAGATGACAATATAATAAAATAGTATCAAATATAATTGTATAATGACTCTAATCAAACTTAATGCTAATAACAGTGCAGGATAAATATCACAAATTTTTGCGAAAAATGCACATATAACGGTCAACCTGGGAAATCTGCTTAATTCGGAAATTCTTAAATTAATACTGGATATCCCTCGGCTTTTAAGTCCCAAACGCTCATACACTACTCGACTCTGGCTGTGATTATAAACTAAATCAGACAGGCACATAAGTTCGACGGTAGGCTGGACGTTCACCGGAGATGCAGTATAATTCTGAAATAGAAAAGCTAATTATCTCCTTCCAGGTTGCCGCAGATTTTCCTGTAAAGAAAATACATGTCCTAAATATCCCCTCTCTCTACTGAGTCTGTTGTTCCGGGCGCCACTTATATGGTATTCGTATGCGCTTGGTTTTCGTCATAAGCGCCGGCTGTTGCTGAAGCAGCATACAAATTTGCGCTGACAAGGCCAACCCATTCAACACCATTGATAACACCATCAGTCATCGAAAATGTAGTGCTGGTTGAGTCGGTATATTGGGCGGTAGTCAGCCCGACAAAGCGTGCAATCCAGTCTGCGGCAGTTGTAGATAGGCATTGCTCTTTGGCACAGTGTAACTAATACTGCCACCAGAAGAAGCTTGCCACCGTCCACGAACTGGTGCTCGCATGATGAGGCGTTCGAAAGCCAATCCATTTCGATCAATTCCTTGAAAGTCCGAAACACTAGAAGGTCCAGTGCATGGAAGGAAAGCCAAAGTGTAATACCCGGCTCGATTCGATTCCGGATTCTGCGGCTTCAAATTGAATGTTACGCTAATTGGGCGCACAGTACGAATGTTGGTAGTCGTATGCGCTTAAGATAAATTTGATGGCCGGAAGCTGCAGTCGGGCAAATTCCCGAAGAATTGTGAGGACACACCACTCCAGCTCAAACCCATACGAGAAAATGTCTATCCTTGCGGAATACAGTTGCGGGGTGATACACAGAATAGCTGTTATTTACGCCCACGCAACTATAACCCAACAAAGAGAGATATACTTAAAATCAGGAGTAATTCAGCTAAGTCCCTCTCGCGAGCGGAGATTGAGTGCGGAACATGCAACTCTTGCTTGTTGCACTCTCCTCGCAATTCACGCTAGCGAGGTGGAAAAGCTATAAGAAACACTCCTGATACAAATATCCTTCCAATAAATAATTGAAAGATTTAATGCTAAGTGTCCTTCAACAAGGACAAACCAGAATGTTGCTGAGGTAATATATCCCTCTCGGCTATACCGCTTGATGGTCCGCTGAAATAATATATAACTATAATCTGCAGCCAGGGTCGAGCAAGGATTATAAATCAGAACTAATGTTTAAAATTACAATGGATTTTTAATAAATGCAAATTGATATTATGGAATTTAAAATATAATGAAAGGTAGCAATTCGTGTGCGGAGATGCAACTCTCGCCTTCAATTCCTACCACTAATATTCAGAAATTAAAAATGATATACTTTATAAAATTGTTCATATGAGCATTTAGGTCTCCAGCCTAAGGATTTCTCAGTTCCAAGAGAGTAGCTTGATTGCAATTTACAATTGGATATGCCGATTATTTGTATAAACCTTGTATGAATAATATATTTCGCACATACCAGATATTTGGGCCCAATTTACGCGCACTAGTTGAAGTATTATATTTCTTCTTTGGCTCGTCACTAGTTGGCGTCGCCCTCAGACATCTTGGATTGATCCTCGTGGTCGTTCGCGAATATTTTTTATACTTTTACTGATACACTATTTAAATTCGGCAATCCTGGGGTTGCACTCAAACAGCGGGATTTTAAAACAGATATAAAAACATTTAAATTTGACTAGAACGGATTTCTTTAAAATTAAAAATTATTGAGTAGGGGAGGTTTAAAACGGAACCTCTCCCTCAGCCAGCCTAGATTTTCGTGGAGTCTCCTTCTTCAAGCTCTGGTCACAGTACTTGAAGAAGAGGCTGCGTCATGCGGTAAATCCGCCAATTGCAGTACAAGAAATTATTTTCCTCCAATGAGGAGCTTACACCCGATTTTTAAGTACGGTGTACCATACGTAAGAAAATTAAACAGATTGAAAATTGGAGGAAACAATAATTAAATTAAAGAAATTAATAATTAGCAGGACAAGCATAAGCAGATTTCCCAAGTCGATCAAATAACATAAATACAGGAAATAAATAACAATACGAATATTTTTTGTGAAAAGGAAAGTGACATTACTAACCGGTAACAGCTGTTTGATAAGCCGGTATTATCAGGACAGTCGACAAGCTAACCTTTCACTTAAAGTAAACAACTTTTGTATTCCAGCCCATTGTAGGACACTGTTTTATCAAATTAGGCAAATGATTGTGCATCCAAGTTTACGTAAAATTAAATAATATAATTGATGATTTTGAGTGAGTATTTAATGTTACAGATTAAACCTTGTTTCTCAGATTAATTAAGATATTACTGTTAATTTGGGGTTGGTGAATTTGCACCGTGACAATATCTATAGCTTTTTGTGAATTATCTCCCGCTTCATCCACCCCGCCATCCCCTACAGTAGCCGCGTCCCCTTCTTCGATAGATTTAACGTTCAGGGTTCGCGGCTTTACCCTCCTTTTAACAACCCCCCCTTCCCGTATTTTGTGTATTTTTGTTGGTTGGTCCCCATCCTCACAACTATCATACAACATTTCCCCCTCCCCGCCTTTCTCCTCCATATTGTTATAAACTATTTCCCTACCACAATAATTGCAACACTCCTTGGACACTTTGTCGTCACCATCGACCGCAGAAACATTTATAGAACTCATACTTGTTCTTCGACGGACGGTTACTAACAATATGTAACCTACACATCACCATAAACCGCTTTATATACTATGTCGTGAAAAATATAATAGAATGGTTAGAAAACTTAAAAACAATTTATAAGAATATCTTATATCGGAATTATAACTCTGTTATTCTGTTTAGTAATGAAAATAATATTATTCAAAACAGAAACAAACAGTATTTTTAAACTTCTTCTTCTTCTTCTTCACCTGCACGTGTGGCATATTATTTCGCGTATAAGAATTATAACAAGCTTATCAACAATTCAACGGCTTCCATCAAAATTTCATCTTCTGCGTAATAAGGCAATAATTCTAATAAAACTTCTATTAACTCTCGAACAATTTCTAAATATCCCCGTCTATCGGTCACCGTTGTGTGTTCACCGTTCGGCATTTTTGCAACCGAACCTTCAACAATTATGTGGCCGGTATATTATGCTTTCAACAATTCCAAAACTATGGTTGAGAGCTTTAGGTTCGTCTACCGAAACGCAAACACCATTTTAAATATTAATTTATTCCCTGTCTATCGCCTGGCTTAGCAGCTGAATTAACTAGAGAGTAAGAAACTTATTTTTCGAAATGAAATAAATAATTTAATAATAATTCTCTGGAACGGTCTCTGGTCAGAAACAAGTAAACTGAATTACAATTTTCCAATGTTGAAAATAACTACAGCCACCTTTCTAGTGTGCGAGTGCGATGTACCGTATCACTCTATCTCTCTCTACTTGCTTTCAGACCATTTTTGAAACGATTCAAAACATTCGATTCACGTTCTGTTTCATTACTACGAACACAATTTATGGCGTGTTCAACTTTTCTATAGTTGGTCGGTTTGACGATTCCACAGTAGCGGGGCGAGAGAGAGATGGCTGTATGAAACAGAAAAATACTTTTTAGGTTTCAAAGACCATCTTGTTTGAACAGAGTCCAACAAAGACAAATTATTGAAATAATAAAATCCAATTTTCTCTAAGATTTCTAAGATCTTTCTGTAGTCGCAGGCCAAATAGATTTTAGAATATATTATTTCTAACATTTTATTTGGTTTCTCTCCGGAAAATTATAATCAGATTGGTAGAAATATTATTCTTGGTCTGAGTTCGGCGGTATAGGGGTAATTTTTTCATGAATTTGTTATCTGTTATGAACAACAAGACGATTTTTGCTAGAATGTTCGCTACATAAAGACAGATTATCGTTTGAAAAATAAATTTGAAATAATCCAAAACACGATTTGAAAATGAATTAGAAAAATAATCTTCCTATACTTACAGGCCAATATTTAAAAAATATAACTTGGAAGTCAAAAAAAAAACAAATTAAAAATCAGAAATAGAAGCGTGTATATCATTGCGTCCTTGTACGTATTAATATTATCTAGATATCACACTATTCTTGAACTTGCATCATAGAAAGAAAATTACAACAATTCTATTATTCTATGCGGTAATGAAAGTAGTATATTCAAAATAGACACAAACAGTCATTTTGAGAAAGATGATATTATTATTATTATCTATTGGGGTCGGTGGAGTGATTTATATAATCTAACAATTTTCTGGAATGGTCCTCCATGTACCCATATCATTATTAGAAATTCGACTGCTAAATAAAAAAACTCGAACCCATAACCGCGGGAGTGGTAGCGAAGAGACTTGCTTGTTTGAATCTTGTCAAATTAATATTCGGCGGCAGATTATATCATTGCGGCCACCATATTATAATAAATCATTACAATAATTGTATCTTAATTTAATTCTTTCTTCTTTATTATTTTCTTATTCTATTGCAAATTAGAGAAATTCATTGGTAATTTTTAATAAATCTATCAATGGTAGGTGTGGTGGTAAAATGTATTATTCAGTGTGGTCACGTTGGTATTTCTGTTCCAAACTGACGATGCTATGTAAACCGTCCTGTTCGATTCAAAATGGAAGCTCATACTTTTGGTTGATTCAACTTGAAATTCTCTTTTTTATTTTCTCATGGGTTGAGAAGAAACTTATTTAGAGTATGGATACTACTCTTTGACTGTTTTAATTTCTTATTTCTTTTACTTCGACCGATTTGTTCACCAATATTAAAAAAACCAATTTAGGTAAGTTTTGTTCGTATTTCTAATAATTATTCGTATCGCTTGATCAATTGATCTTGTTCAACCTTGTGCTTTATTTCTGTAACAGTGTTTCTTTCAACTGTTAATTTTCCCTTTCTTTTAATTAATTATATCCGTAAAAGTTCTGATCCTTCTGAAATAATTTTCTTCTAACCATTGCTGAATTTCTACTTAACCTAACTCAGACTAATTTTATTTAATTTCATTCTGGACAGTCAAGTTCTCTTGTTATTAATTTTCATCTTCCATAATTTATTCCTTTCAACAGTTGTGATACTTGTTTCTCATGTTTCATTCTTTCTTGAAGCGAAAATTATTGTAACCTTTTGATGTGTGATCTAAACAATTTGGGTTGATTCTCGTCTAGACCAACTATGATTCTAATATTGTAAGTCGAATGTGATAATATTCTATTTTAATCTTTCTACAGGTTTTTTAAACCATGCACTCGATAGACAAAATTTGAGATTTGCTACATAAGTTGGACAGATAATGAACTGATAGAAAAAAAAATACGATTGCAAAACTATGTTCAAAACCTAACAGGATTCGGTATTGTATTAACATAGACACTCACTTATTACTTTTCCTACAATAATGGTAAGCCGATTTATAATAATTTTCTTCGTTACTTCGCTTCAAAATAATTACCGTATCTCCAAAAAACCTGATTTATTTACTACTAAGCTACTATACTTCGTCGATAAATTTAATAGTCACGACTTTGAACTTTGTAACTAAAAGTTACTAATAATTTTCACATCTCTGTTTTCGAACACTGGCGACTTTGTCATTCGAAAATCTTCTGCTAGTTGAGAAATTAAATTTTGTTGTAACTTTATTTATTGTTTTTTATCTTATTTTATAATTAATTTTTAGTCATGGATAAAATTATTAAGATATTTTCTACTGACATTGACGTCACAGAATTGTTATCGAAAAAAAAATTAATCCTGATTACTAACCTACCGTACTTGTCTAAGGAAGGTTTAATTTTCGAAATTTCGTCAATAGACAGCGACAAAGTTGTATTCTTGGTCTTGATGATGATGATGTAGATAAGAGTGTAGAGCATGATTTCGCTCGCTAACTGCTAATTGTGATTTTCGGGAGATTTCACCAATTTCTGATGTTACAGAGACTATAGCCAATCGCTCGAATTTCTTGAAATTAAAAATACCCAAATTAAATAAATTTATTGATGACGATTTGCCTGTAAACGTTGATAAATAAATATTAAAAAAAATATTACTAAATCTGAACCTATTTTCCTACATTTTCTTCATAGGGTAAAACAAATTATTACCCATGTCCAAGGATTGTCTGGCACTGGCGTGAACAATTATATTGATAATTTGCATATTATTGCTAATAATCTTGTGGTCGATTTCAACAAGATATTATCGACACATACTAAGTTTAATGGTATTTCATCATCTTCTAAAATTGGAATTCGCTCTAGTCCTACTCGCGTACCAAAAAAAAATAATTCTATATCGTTGTTTGTGTCAAATTCTAGTGCTGTTACAGAATCAAATACAAATTTAGGAGAGATTCCTAAAAGTGTTAGTGATTCTTTCAAAAAATATTATTGTTAAAGATAAAACGGTTGTGGTTTCTAATACAACCTCAAATTTGTCATCAGTAAATTTTGAATTACTTGGAACTAATTTGTTGATAAATAATTCTATCTAACAGCCGATAGCGCATTTTATAATAAGCTAAGAAATCCTGTTGAAAAAAATATTTAAGTGGGTTCTATAACCTTGCGATGATGACGATGATGATCTTGATATCAATATTCTTTTGAAATTTTTGCATGTAACTTTGAAAATTCGTGTGAATTATCTCGTATGTCTGACAATAATTTGTTACAAATTACTCTTCAGGTGGTCCGCTTGGTGATAAAGTATTGAATTGTTTGAGTTTGGATATGATAATGTTCAACCAATTTCATTCTGAGGTGTTGAAATATTTCATACCTGGGCGACTTTTGTTGGCAATCAATCAAAAGAGGTAAGTTTTAGCTAATTTTTCTCACCGTTCTATTTTACAAACTGACACTTCTAGTGTTGCTTTAGGTTGTATTTTAAGTCAGGATTATGTTGATGGTGGCCTTGTGCCCCTATCGTGTTTGTTTCTAGAACTTTAACTACTTTGGAAAGAAAATATTCTGCTTACGAGAAGGAAGCATTAGCTGTTCTGTTTGGAGTTGAAAAATTTAGATTTTTCATTAAACATACCAGGTTTATTTTATATACTGTTTGCGCAACGTTGTAATGAGTTTTAAAAAATCGTTGGATTCTTCGAATTAATTCCTTTCAATTTGATATAGAATACATTAAAGGGATTCAAAATGTTATTGCTGATACTCTAAGTAGAATGTTCGAGGATAATCCTAGCGATGGAGTGGAGAGTAAAAATTTGTATAATCTTCCCTCTCTGATCTTCCTCTTTATTTTTCTGACATTTTACAATATCAAAAGCAGGATCCTTTTATTTCTGAAATTTTATAATCAGGTTGGTAGAAATATTATTCTTGGTCTGAGCTCGATATAGAGGTAATTTTTTCATGAATTTATTATCTGTTATGAACAACAAGACTGGAAATAAATTTTCTAGAAAGTCCCCTACATAAACAGGTCAATATTTGAAAAATTAATTTGAAATAATTCAAACCACAATTTTAAAATGAATCAGAAATTTTTTTAATTAGTACAAACTTTCTGTATTTGCAGTTCAATATTTTAAAAATATAATTTTTAGTTCCAAAAACAAATTGAAAATGAAATACGTTTTAAAATATTGATCGATTTTCCAGAATAAGAGTAAATTTTAAACCTTTAAGAAAAAGAAACAAATAGGCTATTGAAACTAAATCAGAAAAATAATTCTCTAGGATAATCTTCCTAAATAATTCTCTTGAAAAACATATTATTAATTGCTAAATCCAAAAAAAACTCTGAACCCATGACCGCAGGAGTAGCGGCAAAGAGACTTGCTTGTTTGAATCTTGTCAAAGATAATTTATAGAAATAATTAAAAAGAAAAATTAAACTATTAGTAAATACTTGTCTTGGCACTGGGATCGATCACTGGCCTATCCAATGGCACAAGATCTCTTATTGTTTGTTTTTTTTTATTCGTGTAAAGGAAAAACAGAATAGAGTTCGTCTCCTAATATGTGTAGGAATACCATTATTGGAAATTCAATTGCTAAATCCAAAAATTAAACTGAAATGCAATCGGGATACTAATTTTCTCTAAGAAGGTCATCTTACTTGAACCAAGTCCAACAAAGATAAATTGAAATAATAAAATCCAATTTTCTTTAAGATGACCTTTCTGTAGTCGCAGGCCAAATAAATTTTAGAAAATTGTTCTAACATTTTATTTGGATTCTCTCCGGAAATTTTATAATCAGGTTGGTAGAAATATTATTCTTGGTCTGAGCTCGATATAGAGGTAATTTTTTCATGAATTTATTATCTGTTATGAACAACAAGACTGGAAATAAATTTTCTAGAAAGTCCCCTACATAAACACGCCAATATTTGAAAAATTAATTTGAAATAATTCAAACCACAATTTTAAAATGAATCAGAAATTTTTTTAATTAGTACAAACTTTCTGTATTTGCAGTTCAATATTTTAAAAATATAATTTTTAGTCCCAAAAACAAATTGAAAATGAAATACGTTTTAAAATATTGATCGATTTTCTAGAATGAAAGTAAATTTTAAACCTTTAAGAAAAAGAAACAAATAGGCTATTGAAACTAAATCAGAAAAATAATTCTCTATGATAATCTTCCTAAATAATTCTCTTGAAAAACATATTATTAATTGCTAAATCCAAAAAAACTCTGAACCCATGACCGCAGGAGTAGCGGCAAAGAGACTTGGCTTGTTTGAATCTTGTCAAAGATAATTTATAGAAATAATTAAAAAGAAAAATTAAACTATTAGTAAATACTTGTCTTGGCACTTGTGTGTCAATATTTGAAAAATTAATTTGAAAAAATTCAAACCACAATTTTAAAATGAATCAGAAATTTTTTTAATTAGTACAAACTTTCTGTATTTGCAGTTCAATATTTTAAAAATATAATTTTTAGTTCCAAAAACAAATTGAAAATGAAATACGTTTTAAAATATTGATCGATTTTCTAAAATGAAAGTAAATTTTAAATCTTTAAGAAAAAGAAACAAATAGGCTATTGAAACTAAATCAGAAAAATAATTCTCTAGGATAATCTTCCTAAATAATTCTCTTGAAAAACATATTATTAATTGCTAAATCCAAAAAAAAACTCTGAACCCATGACCGCAGGAGTAGCGGCAAAGAGACTTGGCTTGTTTGAATCTTGTCAAAGATAATTTATAGAAATAATTAAAAAGAAAAATTAAACTATTAGTAAATACTTGTCTTGGCACTTGTGTCAATATTTGAAAAATTAATTTGAAATAATTCAAACCACAATTTTAAAATGAATCAGAAATTTTTTTAATTAGTACAAACATTCTGTATTTGCAGTTCGATATTTTAAAAATATAATTTTTAGTTCCAAAAACAAATTGAAAATGAAATACGTTTTAAAATATTGATCGATTTTCCAGAATAAGAGTAAATTTTAAACCTTTAAGAAAAAGAAACAAATAGGCTATTGAAACTAAATCAGAAAAATAATTCTCTAGGATAATCTTCCTAAATAATTCTCTTGAAAAACATATTATTAATTGCTGAATCCAAAAAAACTCTGAACCCACGACCGCAGGAGTAGCGGCAAAGAGACTTGGCTTGTTTGAATCTTGTCAAAGATAATTTATAGAAATAATTAAAAAGAAAAATTAAACTATTAGTAAATACTTGTCTTGGCACTTGTGTGTCAATATTTGAAAAATTAATTTGAAATAATTCAAACCACAATTTTAAAATGAATCAGAAATTTTTTTAATTAGTACAAACTTTCTGTATTTGCAGTTCGATATTTTAAAAATATAATTTTTAGTCCCAAAAACAAATTGAAAATGAAATACGGTTTAAAATATTGATCGATTTTCCAGAATAAGAGTAAATTTTAAACCTTTAAGAAAAAGAAACAAATAGGCTATTGAAACTAAATCAGAAAAATAATTCTCTATGATAATCTTCCTAAATAATTCTCTTGAAAAACATATTATTAATTGCTAAATCCAAAAAAACTCTGAACCCATGACCGCAGGAGTAGCTGCAAAGAGACTTGGCTTGTTTGAATCTTGTCAAAGATAATTTATAGAAATAATTAAAAAGAAAAATTAAACTATTAGTAAATGCTTGTCTTGGCACTTGTGTGTCAATATTTGAAAAATTAATTTGAAATAATTCAAACCACAATTTTAAAATGAATCAGAAATTTTTTTAATTAGTACAAACTTTCTGTATTTGCAGTTCAATATTTTAAAAATATAATTTTTAGTTCCAAAAACAAATTGAAAATGAAATACGTTTTAAAATATTGATTGATTTTCTAAAATGAAAGTAAATTTTAAACCTTTAAGAAAAAGAAACAAATAGGCTATTGAAACTAAATCAGAAAAATAATTCTCTAGGATAATCTTCCTAAATAATTCTCTTGAAAAACATATTATTAATTGCTAAATCCAAAAAAACTCTGAACCCATGACCGCAGGAGTAGCGGCAAAGAGACTTGCTTGTTTGAATCTTGTAAAAGATAATTTATAGAAATAATTAAAAAGAAAAATTAAACTATTAGTAAATACTTGTCTTGGCACTTGGCACTGGGATCGATCACTGGCCTATCCAATGGCACAAGATCTGTTATTGTTTGTTTTTTTTTATTCGTGTAAAAGAAAAACAGAATAGAGTTCGTCTCCTAATATGTGTAGGAATACCATTATTGGAAATTTATTTGCTAAATCCAAAAAACTCGAAACCCATGACCGCAGGAGTAGCAGCGAAGAGACTTGCTTGTTTGAATCTTGTCAAAGATTCGGCGGCAGATTATGTCATTGCGGCTACTATATTACCAAATCATTATAATGATTATTATAAATTATATTTTGAATGGAATAAAGCCGGATATTGTTTATATTAGTATAGATTGATAGATGTCGATGTCCTGTTCTTAAACAGATTTCATAGAATTTAAGACAATTATAATTCTGTTATTCTAAGTGCGGCAATGAGAATAATATATTATTCAAAATAGACACAAACTGTAATAATTTTAAGAAAGATGAAATATTATTATTTATTGGGGCCAGTGGAGTGAATTAAATAATTTAATAATTTTCTGGATTGACTTACTTCCCACACGTTCACATTATTATTGGAAAATTTAAATACTAAATCAAAAAACTCTAACCCATAACCGCAGGAGTTGCAAATAGACTTGCTTGTTTAAACCATGTCCAAGTCATCATCATAACAATAATAATTATTTTATTCAATAATTAAAATCAAACCGTTTAGTTGAATGGAAAGGTAAGGTCTAAATATAACAAAATTTTTTCAGTTTTGAAATGTTATTCGGATATCAAAAACAAGAGTAAACTGGATTATTATTTCTCATTTAAAACAAGATTTTATTCTGTTTGATTTAGAATAAATAAAAAAAAATAAACTGAGCCCAACAACGACAAATTGAAATAACAAAATCCAATTTTCTCTAAGATGACCTTTCTGCTGTACATGCGGGCCAGGTGGCGACTGGCCTCGCTCCGCTGACCTTCTAGTGTGCGAGTGAGATGATTATAAGAAACAGAAGTCTGCTTATTATTCGCTGTTTCCAGTTTGGAAATTAAAATCAGGTTGGTAGAAATATTTTTCATGAATTTATTATCTGTTACGAACAACAAGACATTGGACTGGAAATAAATTTACTAGAATATCCTCTACATAAACAGGCCATCGTTTGAAAAATAAATTTTAATTATTTCAAAGCACACTTATTTGAAAATAATCTTCCAATACTTGCAGGCCAATATTTGAAAAATATAACTTGAAGTCCAAAAAACAAATTAAAAATCAGAAATCTCATCTTGAGAAAGATGAAACATGAAAAGGGAAGAGGAATGGTGATGGAAGGGGGGGGGGGGGGGTCTGAACGAAAGTTTTAAAATATTGTTCGAATTTCAAAAAACAAGAGTAAACTGAATTATTATTTTTCCACTATTCGAAGCAAGATTCTATTTAATCTGTTGGATCAATTTTTAACTTTTAAGAAAATGAAACTAGTATAAGAATATTTAGAATAAAGTTAACTAGACAACTACACAAACATTTATTATTTAAAACCTTTCATGAATTTGAAAATGTATCAGAAAAATAATTTTTTAGTACGACCTTGTCTCTGTGTACTGCAGATCAATATTTCAAAAGACAAGTTGAAACTAAATCAGAAAAATAATTCTCTCGGACGATATTCCTAAATAATTCTGTAGTATAATGTTCCCATACTTGCAGACCAAATATATTATCGAAGTCCAAATAATAAATTGAACTCGGTCAGAATAATAAATTTCTAGAGAATGGCATTATTTCTGTACTCGCAGACCAAATTAATTTTGGATTCTTGAAAATATTATTCTAATATTTTATTTCTTTCCTCTCATAGTATAAATATGGTCAACGATGTCTGGGAGCGTTCATTCCAGAATCAGCAGCCACCATCGTAAGTAGACCGACACTATTATTACATACTATCATAATATTATCTACCCACTTCTCTCACTTCTCCACTTTTCTCGTTTCGGAAGATAGACCTAACATAATTATTTTTTTTTTAGTCTATATTTTGTCTTCTTCTTCACTCTGTTTAATGGCAAATAATAGAGTAGGAATTCTATAGTTAAGATTTAATATTCTCGTTCTGGTAATATTGAAATGTTTAGATAGACCGAAACTACTAAAGTAGCTTCATACACTATATAATTAGGGAATCGGAAGAGTGGTGACCAATAGGGGTGGGTGTCGAACCACAAAACATGGATTATTTTTTGTAAGGGTGTAATCAATACAGCTCTACCATTAATATCGGTAATGAATCTTAAAATGTGTTTGAAACAATAATTATTTACATGTTTATGATAATTTAAATCCTGTAATATTGAATAGTCGGAGATATGACACCAATCAATTAATCGTTGTGAAATAGTCGGTGCTGTGATCGATAGAAGCTCTTGAACATTGATTAAAAAATAATGATCTACACACATATCATCAAGCTAACCATTCTTTTGAATTCTGTCAATTTTTGGTCAATATTCTCTCTCCAACCCTATATCTAAAATCTGACAATTATCTTAAAAGTCTTCAACCCATAATAGTATTAAAGTAATATTTTATTAGTAGCGTGTATATAGAGTAGTAGCCTATTTATAATAGTAAGTTCCATGCAGGCGCTTGGTCAGAATATTTACCATTACAGTTGTTTAGTACCATTCTTTAAGGTATCGTAATGATGTCTATAATAGACCTTGACGTTTTTAAAAAAAAAACTTTTGTGCTTTTGAATCCAAAAATTTTCAACCATTTACCTATTACAGTTAATATATTATCAGAAGAGCCATTCAAGAGTAGCCTACTATTTTTGTCACACGATCCTACACATAGAATTGTTGTAAAAGATGTGTTGTGTATTTGTATCATTAGGAAACTTCATTTTTTCAACACTATACTCCTGCTTGCAAACGAAAATTATAATTAAAATTAGTAATATATTCTAATAATTCAGCAAGCAGTATTTTTATTTTTCCGAAAACATTTTGTGAGTTTTGTTTTTCAGTAGGCTGATAAGTTGTTGTTTATTTGAATATAGTGTCAATCAAAGTGTATATATAATAATAATAATTCATTCTCCTCCTCAGCAGCAGCAGAAGTATCAGCCTATAGAGAAGAAGAAGCAGCAAGCAGCAACAACGGTAGCGGCAGTATAACAGTGACAGCAGCAGTATAAAGAAGCAGCGGCAGTATAACAGTGGTAGCAGCAGCAGTATAACAGTCCACCATCGTCTCACGCCAATATCGTAAGTATTACAATAATTATTATTTATAGAGTTTAAAGTAAACCAATAGTAGTTTGTGTATAAACTGTATACACCCCCCTTTATAGAACCCTTACACCAGTAAAAATATAAACCATATTGACAATGCTGGTTTGTGATACTTTTTTTTATAAACACCCCCCTACACTTATCAATAATACTGTCAATAAAATTCGCCAGTATTTATCACATATTATTGATTGGTGAAGTTTTTTGTTAACCTATTTCGTTGAGAATTGATTAGTTGATCGAAAATTAACAAATATTTAATTTAATATGAAAAAGTTTGAAGAATATTAACTAAGGAAGGGCATGTTTGGCTTTAATACTATAAACTGACAATAATATTACTGATTATTATCAATATTTACTATTATTACTGAAAATAATATTGATATACACAACAGACGACGGTATTGATGGTGGATCTCTAGAAACCTAGATATTCTTCAATACGGATCATCATCAATACATCACTATAAATAGGGCTCTTACACTAGTAAAAATATTGTCAATATAAGTTAGTATCGACAATAATATTGAGACAAAAAAAGATAATACCGATGTACTGATGACTTGTACTGAAGAGTGTCTAGATTTCTAAAAATCCACCATCAATACTGTCTGTTATTGACAATATAATTGTCGAGTTGTGTGTACATCAATATTATTGTCAGTAAATCTGGCCAACATGTTGTAATAGATTATTATTAGAATAGTATTAAAGCCAAACAAGCCTTTTCTTAATTTTCCATACTTAATTATTTATTAATTTTTGATCAACTAATCAATTCTTAACGAAATTGGTTAACAAAAACTTCACAAATCATACACGACGACAAATACTGACGCGAATTTTATTGACCGTATTATTGAAGTGTAAGGGCCGTTTGTAGAAAAAGTATCACAAACCAGTATTGTCAATATCGGTTTATATTTTTTTTTCCTAGTGTAGGGATCCTATATCTTTTTGTCTTAATATTATTGACAATATTATATTACTAGTGTAAGGGTTCTGTTGGGTGATATTAAAAAGATTATATAGGTAATGGTGGGGCGTGGGTGGGGATGATGGTGATGATGATCAATAATATCTTAGTAATACCCTTTTTCCATTAAATTGGTATAATATATTGCGATGATGATGATGATAATAATAATCAATACGTATATAAATCAAGTTTAATAAGCTGAACAGTCATGATAATGACAACGACGACGACGACGACTGACCGTCAACAGGGACAATCAGTTTCAGAACTGTTATTCAACGATGACCCAAGAATTGAGATTTGGTTCCGTTTAGGAGAACAACACAAGAAAAATATCGAAACCGACGAGGACCATTTCATTTCTGATGATGGGACTGTGTTCATTTTTAGAAAAAATCCAACAATAAATGCTCCATCGAGTTACAATTTTAATAGAGAATCGGAATTCTTGTTTATTGGTCAACACTTGAAAGTTCCGAACTATATCATTAAAAGGTTGCCGCGACCAACTCGAATAACTAATTATTTCAAGCCAATTATTAAAGCTACCGAACAATGTACCGCCTATACAAAGGAGATATTAAAAAGATATTCGTCAAATAAAAATAATGGGAAATCTTCAATAATGTTACACTGTCCGTTTCATAATGACAAGACGCCAAGTCTTTCTTTTAACACAGAACAACATATATTCTATTGTTTTGGTTGTAATGAAAAGGGAAATTCCAAAAAGTTATTGCAACAAATAATTTCAACCAAATGAAAACACTGTGTAGTAGTACACCGTACAATGATTAGTAATATTTTAACCCTTTACACTCTTCACATAAACTATATTATACAATCCGCCCTTTAAACTCTAGAATTTCCACAGTGGTTGCCAGATTAATGTTGTGTGTGTGTGCATATTCTAGAAGCTGTGGATCTGTTTGGTGGTGGGGGGGGGGGGCATTTCTAAGGCTGAATATATACGTATAGATACTTATTCTTTTCCATTTGATTATAATTCGTTTGATGTTTTTTTTCTACCATAAAGAGTCTAAACTCCAAACTCGACATTTTTGTTCAGAATCATGGAGGAAGAATTAATTGAACTTGTTCGTGAACATCCTGAACTTTACGACACGTCACACACTCTATATAATGACAATGTTCATAGGAAAAATGTATGGGATATAATCGGAAAAACACTAAATAAACAGGGTAAGTTTCAAAACAATATTAAACAATTAAACTTTATTATTGTAATAAATCTCTACAATTTTATATTGCTACAATTATTCTTAACAACATTGTTATTAATGTTACAAATAGGCCCAAACATTTACTGCTGTAAATTTATAATTTGTATCAACAAGTTAGTGTCGATAAAACTATTGAAAGTGGCAAAGAGATTCCGAATTATTAGGAACTTCTCTATCACAACACGCTTACCATATAACGCTCCCAAGCAGTTGGGAAATTGTCATTGCACCCAAAACTCTTTTACAATATTTTCCGACTTGTTTGTAGATGGTGTGGATATTACTTGACGTATCAATCCTTTTACAATAGCGTCGCAAACTTTATGGACTGTCATTTGGACTGTAGAATTGTCTAGCCGACACCTAAAAGCTATTGTTTGAAATAAATTACAGTTCGCGAGAAACCAGTGGGGAAAAATCATTAAACTAGTTTAGTGCTAATCTATTTGTGTGTAGAACTTGAATAATTCGATTCTGAGGGGATTGTATAAAAATTTTAATTATCAGCAAATTTGAAATAAGGTAAAATGGTATCGTAATAATTTTGAAACTTAATAACATTTTTAGATGAAATGATCGGTTGGTGTGTAAATTAATCTATAGGGACAAATACATGTCAAGGGGCGAAGTGAAAATTTCGAATTATAGCTGCTCGAATTATCATCTTTATCAATGTTCACAAAAAACACAATCCCAATACACGATTTAGAATGGAAAATATTTTGATTCACAGGCACAGAATGTAAAGAGAGGTGGTTTTATTTACGAGGTCAGTTTCGAAAATTGTGGCAGAGATACAATACAACGAGTGGCGGTCAGACATATACTTCTGCCCGAAAATGGAGGTTTCAAGATGGGATGTCCTTTTTAGTACCCCATATGAGGAACAGAGAACGGTTGTCGACGACAGCAGAAGCGGAAGAAACTGCTAACGACGTCCTCGAAGAAGATTACCAAGAAGGGGAAAGTCAACCGGCGGTTGAACAAATGCCCGTATCTACACCCCCAGATTATCACATAACGCCACCCTCTAAAAAGCAGTGTTTATCTTCGCAACCAAAATATCCTGAAACATTTTCTGATACTGTAATAAAATATTTGCTTGAAAATAGAAAACAGACCGAGGATAATGACAAAAGCTCTATTGACTTATTTTTCGAATCTATACTAAAGTCGGTTAAAACATTTTCTGCTGTTGACCAACATATAATCCGAAATCAAATCTTCAAATTAGTGTCAGACATGGAAACACAATATTTATTGTGCCGTCCTACTCCTCACATTGAATATCATCATCCTCCGCCCTCCATTTCACATAATCATCAACATCATACTCCAAATCACACACTACACTCACAAATTGGTCCACCTATGACTCCCAATGTCCAGCCTTCCACATCTCTAGGTTCAACAACCGGGCCGGGTTCAAACTTTTCAGGTTACTTCTGCAATACTCAATAATATCAACATTCATTCATTTTTTAAGCAAACCATATAAATTTCTGTGAACCTAATTTTATTTCAGCTATGCTATTAAATATTTTGTAAATTCTCTAAATAAAAAGAAAATATTGAAAAAATAAATAAAATAACCCCTTCTTACTCTTTTATAAAATCAATACTTCAATATTATAAAGTAATAATAAAAACAGTACAATTGTATATCATAAAAGTTTTTCAGTTAACTTCCGCCCTGTATAGGGGAAAGACCGTTCTCATAATATATTATTTTTATACTCTTCGTCTCCATTACATGAGTGCAAAACCATTCAAAATTATAAAGAGATTGATAGATTAGTTGACATCTCTGTCAACCCCTTCTTACTGTTTTATAAAAATCAATACTATAATTACAAAGTAAATAATAAAAACTTCTATCCTGTATAGAAGAATTTGAACTTTTTCCACTGTCTGGACATTCTATCTCAAATAATAAAGTTGTAGTTGATCACAGGTTAGATAAAAAAATTATTTTCAGTAGCTCTCCAGACTTCAACGAGTGAACATCTCTGCTAATAACCAAACCTTACTTCTCCTTTTCACTCTTTTATAAAATCAATACCATACTTAATTACAAATTTCAGAAGATAATAAAAACATTTCACACTCCCAACCTCCACAGCGGAAAGACTATTCTCATAATATATATTTTTTCATATTCTTCATTATTATACCTTTTCCACTGTAGAGACATTCTACCTCAAATAGTAAAGTTACAGTTGGTCACAGATTAGATAAAAAAAACATATTTTCAGTAGTTCGCCAGACTTTGACGAGTGAACATCTTCACTAACTCCTTCTCACTCTTTTATAAAGTCAATACTTCAATTATAAAGTAAAAATAATAAAAACGTTTCAATAAAAGTTCATAAATGGAAAATAACGGTTTAATTGTATACCATAAAGGTTCTTCAGTCTACTTCCAGCCTACATGGGGGTAAGATCATTATCATAATATTCCCGTGTTTCGGAGGACACGTTAAGCCGTCGGTCCCGGTTGCATATAAAAAAAAAGCAGTCGTTAAAAAAAAACGGCGAGGTGGAACTACCCGTAAGGGTCTCCCAACCACGAAAAGCCATACGAATTTAATTTAATAATATTCTTATTATATACTCTTTCTCGAATACCTATATTTCTAACAATTTTAAATAGATGTCACAACCTAAACCCTGACATCATTTTTTATAATAAAAGAAACATTCTTATATTATATTTATACTAACCTGTAACGTATTCTCTCATGACTCATGAAGGTGGGTTGTTCTCTGTACCTAGTAAGTTTCTACATAAATTAATAGTATTATACGGTATTATTAATAGGACTCCTACATTAGCAAAAATACTGTCAATAATATTGAAATTGGTTGATCAAAAATTAACAAATAATTAAGTATGAAATATAAAGAAAAGGCTTGTTTGGTTTTAATACTATTTGCTGACAATAATATTACCGATTATTATTAATATTTACTATTATCACTGGCAATAATATTGATATACACACAACCCGTCAATAACAGAGGCGACATTGATGGCGGGTTTCTAGAAATCTAGACATTTTTCAACACACCAGTATTATCTTTTTGTCTCAATATTATTGTCAATACTAACTTATATTGGCAATATTTTTACTAGCGTAAGGGTCCTATACAATGGACACATTCACGCCAACAATTATTATTATTGTTCATCAGTAAGTATCCAACTTTCAAACAGGTGCTATAAACTTTGCCAACCCCTTCTCCTTCCCACTCTTCTATAAAATCAATACTTGATTTAAAAAAAAAGTAATACAAACAATACAGTTGTGGTTGATTACAAATTTAAAAAACTTAAATTCTGTAGGTCTTCAACTTTCAAACAGTAATGGATTCAGACCCCCACCCCAATCCTCCTCACCATACCTTATTTAAAATTAATAAGATGGAAGAGAATAATCCAACATGGTTTGAAACACACACGTCTGTTGTGGCCCGTACAGGTTAGTTTTTTTTCAACTTTGAATTAACTTCCATAGTTGACTCTTACGATTAATAATTTTCAAAGTTATTGTCTCCAACCAAACTCTAACATTTATAAAGAAAGTAGGGTGGCCTTATAATATATTTATACTAACCTATATGGCATATTATATTAATATTGTGAATATAATGAATGATATAATATTATTTTATTATAGGGTGGAGTGTGTAAGAGGGTAGAGGTGGTGCTTCGTATACGGCGGTCAGCGTGTAATCCGACATAGGAGAGATTCTCATACCATAAAAGTTCTTCATCCCACTTCCAGACTTCATAGAGGAAAGGTCATTATCATAATATTATTATTATTATTATTATTACTATACCCCCTTCTTGAAATATCTATAATATTTCTCTTTTAATTTATTCTCCTGCAAATAATAATAGTTTACCAAGTAATATCCCGTAACCAATTGTTACGGACCCTAATAGCTAAAATAGGGCTGGTAACACTAAAGTTCACACTTGCACTTTATTTATACAAAATTAGTTTATTTACACAAATTAATTGTAAGTTTCAGAAAGAAAAACAAATCAACAAATAATGACAAGCCTAATACTTATTTTCGGTAATTATTTACAAGATTCAATGAATAATTAATTACAGGCTGGTCGATCATGAAAGAAACAAAGATTCCAATAAACTGTACAACAGTGTGGAAAGAAATAATTTTGTAGAAAACTCTATTAGTTTCCAGCAGCTCGTACAGTGGTCCGATTACTTGTTTCTATAAAACCTGCTTTCCAATTTGATGAAGATTCCTGAGAACAGAAAATTGGGGTAAGAAATAAATTAAAAAAATACACTGATTGATAAAGAATATATACAGACATGTTTGTAAAATTTTATGATAGGTAATAAACGTTAAAGAGATATCTCCTTCACAGTTTTCAACCTATATACACACACACACACACACACACACACTTTTATAAAATCAATACTTGATTTAGAAAAAAGGGTTGATTACAGTTTAAAGAAACATGTTCAGTATGTCTCCAGCCCTCAAAGAGTAAGGAACTATTAAAGTAACCTTTCCCCTTTTGCTCTTTTATAACATCAATATCGTACTTGATTGCAAACTTTAAATTAAAAAAAAAAACAGTTCAATTGCAAACAATCCCTTTAGTCTCCATAGAGGAAAGATCATATAATAAATTTCTTTCTATACATTCTACCACAAATAATACAAAATTGTAGTTGATCACAGATTGAAAAAAATATATAATGTTCGGTAGGTCCCCAGCTGTCAAAGGGTGAAGAATTCTGCCACCTTCTCCTTCTCGCTCTTTTATAACACCAATATTGTAATTTATTACAAATTTAAAAGTTTATAAAAACTCAATATCATATTATTATTATACCTTTCCTCTTGAAGATCTACATTCTCACAATTTTAGACAGATACCGCTTGGTAGGTGTCTGCAACCTAACCCAACCAACCAAACCCTGATATTTTTTTTTTAGAACGAAAGAAGTAATCTTATAATAATATAGTAAATATATTATTATTTTAATATAGGGTGGAGTGCGGGGGGCGGGTCTTCAGGAATTAATTTTATTATTTTATCATTTTATGGATTTGTAATTTTATAATTCAAATAACAATCTAGTGGCGGTAATGATGATAATGGTAATGACGATGATGATGATGATATTTTATAATTTCAATATTCTCACCCTTTTATAATATACTTTATTGAAAATTTAGAAGTTTATAAAAAAAAACACTTCAATTGTATATTATAAAAGTTGCTCGACCAACTTCCGACATCCGTAGAGAAAAGACCATTATCTTAACATTCTACCACAAATAATACAGTAGTTGTGGTTGGTCAGAGATTTGAAAAAAAATATATATATATTCAGTAGGTCTCCAGCCGTAAAAGGGTGAAGAATTCTGTCACCTTCTCCTTCTCACTTATTTATAATATCAATCTTGTACTTGATTACAATTTTAAAAGTTTTAAAGAAAAAAAAACAGTTCAATTGTATACCATAAAAGTTTATCAGTTAGATTCCAGCCAATAATAGCTACGTTTACATTAAGACCTCTGTCCTTTTCAGCGCTATGTCTAGACCTCTGCAGACACTCACCACGCAGCTGGCGATCGAAGTCGACACAAATGGGCTACCAGTCATCGACAACGACACAATTGACAAGATATTGCTGTGTCGTGAACAACTATTGTCGTCGTCGTCGTCGTCGTCGTCGAGCGATGAAGATCTACCAGAACTCGACATATGTCCGACAACCCCGCTTCTTCCTCAACGTCACCAACCCTCAATTTTGAAGCGAAATGTGAAGACTGCGCAACCAGATTGCTCCACATTCGAGCAAAATGGGGACGACGGTTCGAAGATTTCAACATCATCAGAGAACACCGAACCACCACCACCACCACCACAAACCAAGAAAAGGGTAAGGAAATTGGCAGCAAAGAAGAAGACATATGTCTATTCAATCAGACGGCGGCGATAGATCTTGGTTCTCAATCTACCCGCCAAAGTTTACAAACTTGAAAAGTTAAAAAAACAATTCAATTACATATCACAACAGTTTTTCAGTCAACCTCCAGCCTCCATAGAGGACAGATAACTTTCACGATATCTTTCTCTCTAGACATTCTACCACAAATAATATGGTTATATTTTATCACAAATTAGAAAAAATATGTTCATTGTTTAGCAGACCCACCCCTCCAACCTCCCCTCAAAGGGTGAAGGATATCCACACTCCCATGTTTTATAAATCTAACAATTCAAATAATTCAATCAGGATATGTCAACTTTTAATGAGTTTATAGTGAATTTCAGGGTTCGGTATCAATTGTTCTTACAACCCATGCCGTTTGAGCAAATAATGTGTAAACTGTTCCAAGGAAATAGGTCGAAGCAACGACTGTTGGGCAGAAATGTATATTCGGAAAGACTCGAATATTATATCAAATTAAGCTATATTTTGTCTGAAATTAATGAATTAGAAAAAAAACTATTATTGTCAAAATTGTTCGATAAATGTACTGAAACTGTATTGAAAAATTTTTAAAGTTTGAGGAGCCTTTTTGGACGGTAGTGGGGGGGGGGGCGTGTTTTGTTCTACAAAATGACAATTTAAAGATAAGTTAACTATTTTGACGGTAAATTAATTTGTTCATAATTTATTAGTGGACGATTTTTCTTTTCTGTGATGATGATGTCAATATAATGGTAAAATTTTAACCCTATTTTTTTGAATCTATACTAAAGACGGTTAAAACATTTTCTGCTGTTAACTAACATGTAACCCGAAATCAACTCTTTAAATTAGTGTCAGACGTGGAAACAAAATATTTAACGTCCCGTCCTACTCCTCACATTGAATTTATCAAACAAGTAAAAAAGGGGGGGGGCAGAATGGGAAAACTTGTACCATTAAAAGAAATGATGTTAAGTTGTTAGTAACTGAAAGAGACTTTATATGCGAATTTCAGGGTTCAGTATCAATTATTCTTACAACCCATACCGTTTGAGCAAATAATGTGTAAACTGTTCCAAGGAAATAGGTCGAAGCAACGACTGTTGGGCAGAAATGTATATTCGGAAAGAATTGTATCAAAATCTATTAATTCGTACATTTTTGACCACTACTCGACCCAACCTATTATGCAGTATATATATATGTATTGTCTAGATTAACAATCCCATTTATGATACGGAACTTTTATGATATGTAATTGAACTGTTTGTTTTTTTTTATAAACTTTTATTGGACTTTTTTATTCAAAGTTCTTCACCCTTTCAGGGTTCGACTGATTGGGTTAGAATATTCGAGGGGGAAGGTATATTAATAAAGAGTGGATAGTAAAGATATAATAATATGAATAATAATGTCTAACTTTAAAATTTATAAAATTCAAGTTTATAAAATTGTGAAGTTTATAAAATTTTGAAATTATAGAATTAGAAAATTATAAAATGAATCAATTGTGAAATTAACATCTGTAGACCTCTCTTACATACCGTACACCACTCTATAATAAAATAATAATATGTTCACTATATAAGTTATATAAGTTAGTATAAATATATTATTGTAAGATTACTTCTTTCGTTATACAAAATAATATCAGGGCTTGGTTGATTGGGTTAGGTTACAGACACCGCCTACCCCTCAAGAAACTTATCACATAATGAAATAATTCCACCACACATTTACAAGTTGACCCAAAATTCCTTATTCCGTTAGATGATTATTGTTGTACACACATCTCAGGCGAATTTCTTGAGAATATATTTAGTAAGAATATTCATTATATGTCCCAATGTAAGGGGGTATCGTACATTTTTGACCACTACTCGACCCAACCTATTATGCAGTATATATTTATATACATTGTCTAAATTAACAGTCCCTTTTATGATACAGAACTTTTATGATATGTAATTGAACTGTTAGTTTTTTTTTATGAACTTTTATTGGACCTTTTATTATTATTTTTCATTAAATTTTTAAACTTTTTATTATCAAAGTTCTTCACCCTTTCAGGGTTCGGCTGATTGGGTTAGAAATATAAATATTCAAGGGGGAAGGTATAATAATAAAAGGGTGGATAGCAAAGATATAATAATATGAATAATAATGTCCAACTTTAAAATTTATAAAATTGTGAAGTTTATAAAATTGTGAAATTATAGAACTAGAAAATTGTAAAATAAATCAATTGTGAAATTAACACCTGTAGACCACCTCTCTTACACACACCACTCTATAATAAAATTATAATATGTTCACTATATTAATATGTTAAGAGTATATAAGTTGGTATAAATATATTATTGTAAGATTATTTCTTTCGTTATATAAAATAATATCAGGGTTTGGTTGATTGGGTTAGGTTACAGACACCTACCCCTCTCACATAATGAAATGATTCCACCCCACATTTACAAGTTCTAGATACAATGTACATGTTCGAAACATTTGAGCCTATCGGCGCCTATCACAATATAAACATATTAGAGTATATGAAGGGGTTAGAATACAAGGGGTACAAGTGACATTTTTTTTATAAATTGAGTTATATACAGAAATTGGTAGCTAAATTTGATGTACAAGAGATATAAGTGTATGTCTGACCAGTGCTGAGGTCTGGTGTCAAAAAGAATTACTATTCTTGATGAATTCTGATACAGCTGTTTATATTATTAAACAAGGGGAACAAGTAACTTGAAACATGTTTTTATAATTATTATTCGTACAAAATCACATACAATTATTAAAAATCTTAATCCACTTCTTAACTATTGAATTGTCTTATATTCCTACAACCTTCTCCCAAAAAATCATTATTAATACTTGAATAACTCATAGCTACTTTAATATTCATAATACAGTGTATGGTCTTCATCAGAATATTTTGAGGAAAAAATTTAAACAAATTTGAAATCATTCTTTTGAATACAAAAGGATTATTAAAAGAAATTGCATCAATGCAATTTATGCAAAACGTACAACAGTTGAATACTTAATATTTCTAGTGAACAATACTCAAGAGTTTTATTTAGTAAACAAGGGATACAAGTGGAACTTCTTGTCACTAATCAGCTGATAACTAAAAAGGTTTAGTGATATACTCCAAACTGTATGATTGGTTTGGTAAATATATCTCATTCCTATAAACTCTGCATAAACGTATAATTAATTATTTTAAATAACCTTTAGTCTCAATTTTCTTGAAACTAACAAAATGTCACTTGTACCCCTTGTATTCTAAACCCTTCATATAAGTTAGTATAAATATATTATTATAAGAATACTTCTTTCATTATATAAAATAATATCAGGGTTAGGTTCAGAAACTATACTGGTATACTACAACTAAATAATAATATTGAAAAAATGGAGAATTGTTGACAGTACCTTAGAAAATAATCTGAACCAAAACCAATATAATGTAACTATGATTATTGACTGCAGGCTTAAAATGGGTAGAGTATCTCCCAACAGTGTGTATATAATATACTGAATTGGGACTACTTATAAACCTATTATAAAACAATTACCTATTTAGATATTGACTTATATAATATTATTTATACTGTCAATTTTAAATTGCCATAGAAAAGTGTGATCGCTCATAGATCACCAATTCTTGGATCAGGACTAACAACTTAATATCATTCTTCGAGGCCATAATGTTGGCAATGTTCCACTTATTTGTGAAATAGATCCAGTATATGGTACAACAATTACACTTTTGGAACAATTGAGTACTAAACCAATCAATCCCCCCTTTAAACCTAGTAAAAAAAATTACTCATCCCGGCTTGAAAGTTATACCGAATGGCCCCCATCTATACCTGTAGATCCAAGAAGGCCTAGTGAAGCGGGTTTTTAGTATACAGGATATAGCGACAAGACAATTTGTTATTATTGTGCAGCCGGATTAAGAAACTGGAAATCGGGGGATGATCCCTGGGTAGAACATGCAAGATATTTCAATAAATGTTATCACGTCATACTAAATAAGGGAGTTGAGTTTATTGAACAATGTAATGATGAATCAATAGGCAAAAAATCAAGCAAAGCAACTACTGCCTCGAACAAAAATTCAATAGTTACTATTTATAAAAATGTCGGTAATGATCCAATAGCAATAATTGATAATGAAAGTATTAGTGATGAATCAACAACAACTGATAATAATCATTCAATGAAATGTATTCTTTGTTTGTGCGATGAAAGATCAATTTTGTTTTTACCATGTAGACATCTGATTGCATGTACAAATTGTACGATAAGTCTATTGGAATCTAATAAACACTGCCCAACCTGTAGAGTAGAAATTGAAAGTCATGTTCGCTAGTATTGACTGCAGGCTTAAAATGGGTAGGGTATCTCCCAACAGTGTGTATATAATATACTGAATTGGGACTACTTATAAACCTATTATAAAACAATTACCTATTTAGATATTGACTTATATAATATTATATTTATACTGTCAATTTTAAATTGCCATAGAAAAGTGTGATCGCTCATAGATCACCAATTCTTGGATCAGGAGTTCGATAGATCCAATATTTCGAAATATTTTAAAACATTTTTATTTGAATCCTTTCAAGTGCACATATAAAGTCTCTTTCAGTTGCTAACAACTTAATATCATTTTTTTTTTCAATGATACAAATTCTCCCACCCCCCTTTACTTGTTTGATAAATTCAATGTGAGGAGTAGGGTGGGACGTTAAATATTTTGTTTCCATGTCTGACACTAATTCGGATTATATGTTGGTCAACAGCAGAAAATGTTTTAACCGACTTTAGTATAGATTCAAAAAATAAGTCAATAGAGCTTTTGTCATTATCCTCAGTCTGTTTTCTATTTTCAAGCAAATATTTTATTACAGTATCAGAAAATGTTTCAGGATATTTTGATTGCGAAGATAAACACTGCTTTTTAGAGGGTGGCGTTATGTGATAATCTGGGGGTGTAGGTGTAGACATTTATAGACATTTGTTCAACTGCTGGTTGACTTTGTATACCCCTTCTTGACAGTCTTCGTCGTTAATAGTTTCTTCCGCTTCTACCGTCCTCGATAACCGTTCTCTGTTCCTCATATAGGGTATTAAAAAGGACATTCGATCTTCAAATCTCCATTTTCGGTCAGAAGTAGCTGTCCGACCGCCCCTCGTTGTATTGTATTTTTGCCACAATTTTCGAAACTGACCTCGTAAATAAAACCACCCCTCTTTACATTCTACACCCGTGAATCGAAATATTTTCTATTCTAAATCGTGTATTAGGATTGCGCTTTTTGTGAACATTTATAAAGGCAATATATAGTATAGAATTTGGATAATTCGAGCAGCTATAATTCGAAATTTTCACTTCACCCCTTGACATGTATTTGTCCCTATAGATTAATTTAATGTTGTGTAATATATACTTATCATGATATATTTACACCACACCGACCATCTCATCTAAAAATGTTATTAAGTTTCAAAATTATTACCATTTTACATTATTTCGAATTTGATGATAATTAGTTTTATATTACCTTTCGTAACATTAATAACAATGATGTTAAGAATAATTGTAACAATATAAAATTGTAGAGATTTGTTACAATAATAAAGTTTAATTTAAACACTTTCGTGTTTAATATTGTTTTGAAACTTACCCTGATTATGTAAGGTTTTTCCGACCATATCCAATACTTTTTTCCATGCTTGTTTGATAAATCTATCAACTTCCCATAAATAAAACTCATTCAACTTCAATATTGATGTTGCGTTTGGATATATTTTTCTTAATCATATCTTATTTTTTTCTGAAACTCTATTCCCCAATTTTAAAATGGTATAATTGAAACAGTCTTTAGTGTGACACTTTTTAACATTCTTCTTATATACAACTACGTTGTTTTTTTTTTATTATCATAATTGTTATGATTGGAAAAAGAGATAACCCAATCAACCAAACCCTGATATTATTTTATATAATGAAAGAAGTAATCTTATAATAATATATTTATACTAACTTATATACTCTAATATGTTAATATTGTGATATATTATTTTAGATATTTATAATTTTCTATTTTATAATTTCACAATTTTATAAATTTCACAATTTTATAAATCTCGAAAATGCTGAAACGGAGTCTCGAAAAATGGGGGGGTAACGTACGAGAAAACAATTCGGAATTGGTAATATGCGAAGAGGTGACACCACATTTCGAGGTGACGCCACATTTCGACACCTTTCAGTTGGTATTGGTTGGTATCATTGGGGTAATACAGTCTGGAGATGTAGAGGAAATTCATATTACCGGTCTATGTGAAGACTGTGAAAGGCACTACTGTTTTAAATGTTTTTTTTTTTTTAATATTTTGAATATGCGTCTATAATTACTATTTTGAATATATTACTTTCATTACCGCATAGAATAACAGAATTATTGTAATTTTCTTTCTATGAAGTAAGTTCAAGAATAGTGTGATATCTATAATATTAATACATACAAGGACGCAATGATATACATGCTTCTATTTCTGATTTTTATAGATTACTATCGATATTATTGATAATGATAATAATAATGTCCGTCGAAGAACAAGTATGGGTTCTATAAATGTTTCTGCGGTCGATGGTGACGACAAAGTGTCCAAGGAGTGTTGCAATTATTGTGGTAGGGAAATAGTTTATAACAGGGGGGTGGAGAAAGGGGGGTGGAAATATTGTATGATAGTCGTGAGGATGGGGACCAACCAACGAAAATCCACAAAATACGGGAAGGGGGGTTAAGAGAAGGGTAAAGTCTCACAATTTTATAAATTTTTTAATTTCAAGATTTCCTCATTAATAATTTTTTAATTTTCAAATTCTATTATTTTAAAATTTTATAATTTCAAGATTTCCTCATTTTCAGTAGGCCTCCCCCAACCCTGAAAGTGTGAAGAATTTTGATAATAAAAAAGTTCGTACATTTTTGACCACTACTTGACTCTACTTGATCCGGTAAACGTTAGAAATTCAGCGCTTATCCCAGCAGATTTTAAGGCTAGTCTCCCCATGTTGATTATTTTTCTCTTCTTTTTGAAATATGTTATTCAACTTTTCTGTTTAATATCATGTTATTTATATTGACCAGAATAAAAAATATTAATAAGTGAAGTAAACCCATTTTATCAATTTCGGTGAAAGAAGAATGGTGATTACACATGTCGTTGACTCATTCTATTGAATAACTACAAGAATAGAAACGCTGAATATCTTTTTTTTTTAAATCTAATTATTCGATAAATCATTATAACGTAACAAATTTTTTACAAGCTCATGGATATAACACTTCAGATGATAATTTCTTTCTGAGAAAATTAAAAAAGGAACCATGTATTCCAATTGAACATTTTGATGGTAAATATTCTTTTTTGAACGGGTTATATCATCATAACGCCAACATTTTTATATTTGACATTATACCTCTCACCCAGAATCTACTTTATCGTATATTTATGTATCTCGTCCAAACACATGGAAAGGATACATACGCCCACAAGAGTTTCTATTTCCAAGTTTTTCCAATCATAACAATTATGATAATGAAAAAAACAAGGTAGTTGTATATAAGAAGAATATTTAAAAGTGTTACAAAATATCAGCCACTCGTAATATCTAATGGTTATGGCGCTCAACCGGCAATTGAGAGGTCCGTGGTTCGATTCCCGGCGGTGGCTGATATTTTTGTACAGCAGTATTCATCGATTTCCATCAGCTATTCAATACTATTGTCAATATCCGCCATTGCGGACGTCTTCAGTAGTATAAACTAATAGCAATTAAAGAAATTCGAAACTAATAAATTCTGTTTATTTTTATACTATATCATCGATTTTATCTTTTTAGGGGGTGTAATTTTCAAGATTAAGCAGATGAAGAAGAAGAAGCCTGCTGGGGAAATGTATAAAATAGATTTGGACCATATCGGTTTAAATTTTTATAAGCTTTCAATAGACAATGGAACAGAATAGTAGTCCATACGAAAAGTCACTTTTTTAATATAAGCAAATTCTATAACGATCACAAAGCAGAATTCAATTATGATGTTGCAGAGTCGTTCAAAGTCATATGTAGAACTATTTATGAGCTTTCATTATTTTTTAATTTTTAAATTTTATAATTTCAAGATTTCCTCATTTTCAGTAGACCCCCAACCCTGAAAGTGTGAAGAATTTTGATAATAAAAAAGTTCGTACATTTTTGACCACTACTCGACCCAACCTATTATACATTGTCTAGATTAACAGTCCCAATATATAATACCATATTAAATACTCGAATTATAGACGAAATTATATTGCCAATGTTTTTAAGCGAGGAAATATAAAAATAATGGAAACTATCACATAATGAAATAATTCCACCCCTTAGCCATAGACCATCAATTCATTTACCGTCTCATATGATTTATGAGTTAAAAATGTATTCATTGTAAATCATTTACAAATTCTCGATGTTATACATGTACCCAACAGTCTCTAGACAGTGCCGTTTCTTGACATATCATAATTATCGACTGTAAATGAAATAGAATAATGGTTTCCAAATTTTTGTGGACCACCCCCTAGAATTTTTTAGGATCTTAAGGATCGGGAAACCGGGGTGTTTTGAGACGAGAAATTAGAACTTGAAATTGTGAACAGTCTACTGAGTTTGGCTGAGGTAAATATCAAACTTAATCTTACCACAATCCGAAAATTTCTAGTAAATACTTAGACAATTGGACAATCGATTGACTCGAGTATCGTTTGGTGTGATTTTGAAGAGTCGTTTTTAAAAAAAACTAATATCGCGAAATACAAAAACGCTTCTACCAAATATCTCAAAATGTAAATATGATATTTGTGAACAATACCCCTATTTGTATGATAGACTATCAGATAAAATGGGGTGTGGCAAAGAATTCATAATATACTATTTACTCACTGTACCGCTATTATTGCAGCGTAACACTACAAGGCCGGATATCAGTTTGATTCTATTAATTGACAGTAACGGAAAATGTATCAACGTATTTCAAGAGAGAACTTATTCGAATGTCAAAAGATACAATTACCACTTTCATGTTGGGAATTTTGATTCGTCCACATTAATAATTAACATTTCGAAAAAAGTAAAATGTGACCCAAAATCCATTATTCTGTTAGATGATTATTATTACATACACATTTCAGGCAAATTTCTTGAGAATATGTTCAGTAAGAATATTCATTCTATGTCCCAATGTAAAAGTTCAACCTACAGATATTTGGCAGCTGTCTGTAACCTAACCCGGTCAAACAAACCCTGACATTATTTTATATATTGAAAGAAGTAATCTTACAATAACTCCAACCCTCAAAGGGTGAAGAACTTTGATAATAAAAAAGTTTAAAAGGTTAATGAAATAAATGATTATAATTTTATAATTTTCTAATTCTATTAAGAATTTACATACCTGAAAAGAAACACAATACTTGGTACAAACATTTAGATAAAATTGAATATGTAATTGATAATAATTTTCACGAAACTACAGGTCATATACCAATGGAATTAATGATGAATAAAAAATTATCTCATCTAGTTTTCAAACATAAAATATCCTACTGACAATAAATTCGTTCTGGAAGAAGAAAGCTTACGCAATAAAAAGATTTCGATAAGAATTAAAAATGTTGGAGCGATTCACAGATTTAAACAACTTGGAAAAATTAAAAGGAAACAACCTTTCAAAGGAACCACATACTTTCGAGTCAAGTTATGTCCAAAATTCCGTGGACCATATTTAATAGAAACAGATTTGAATAAAGGGTGTTTTGAAATAGAAGAAATAAGTACTGGTAAAGTTAACAAAGTTTATCAGTTTGTGTTTAAACGATATCGCCAGCGAGGGAACCAAGGTAATTAATATAAATATTAGAACCCGTTTAATTTAAAGTTCTTACATAAATAATATGACTGCAATTTTATTTTATTTGTTTAACTATCAGCCCCTAATACAGTAAATTTTAATTTAATCTTGTCATTTAATTTATAGCTGTATTGTGTCGGCTTCCGAATAACACAATGGTTTCCAAACGACCGTGGGTAAAAGTCCTACAATGTTCTATTCTAAAGCCTAATACTTGGCCCTACTATTTCAAGATTCAATGAATTACTCACCTATTATCTATATTCTTCACATTACTGTCAAATCCTTCTTTCGTATAAAAATATTCTTCTGGCAATGCTTTAGACAATGATTACCTGTACTCTGATTTCCATTTTCAATAAAACTTTCTCTTCAATTCTTCCAATAAAATAATAATATTTGTCACATAATTTTATCAAATTATTTTCAATTTTATTTCAGTTGTGTATTATGAAATATGTATTAATCATATTTAATTTCAGGCGTTACACCCCCCCATCCCCCGTCCCTTTTTTTGTATTATTACATAGACGGATCTTTATGAGCGTGCCATAAGCAACTATGTAATTAGTTTATAAAGAATTTTTTTTAAGGGCGTTTAACCCAATTGTATTTTGAATTTTTTGTCCATTTGATTATTTATTATTATTATTTATTCATTACATCAATCACAATCAACTTATTAGGTTAAAGAAACAGACATAAAGTCTAAAACTTCTTCTCATCCCAATTTGAATAAAACTGTCCAAATTAAGGTTATGTCTCACTTTTCACTTCTTTAATAATTTACACTATACATATAAAACATTTACACTAAATACATTTTCAATTTTGAATTTCGAAGATTAATATCGAAGTTCAAGAAAACACTAAACAAATAATAAAAATATTTGAAAATAATATCAAATTTCATTTTAAATTTTTTAACCGAAAATAAACACAGTTTCATTAGAGCTAGCACAGCTAATTTGGATCATAGTACGTGTATAGGTGGGATAGAAAAAGGCATTTAAGTCCTATGGGTCGGCTATCCCAACTATCTGGCCTATACATGTGCGATAAAAAACATAAGACTGATGTCAATTGTGGAATAATTTTTTATTCCATACAATTTACGTTAGTCCAAAGCTAGAGTCTGCTGTCATAGTGCTGAAATCAGTCTACAGACATCTAGAAAACTTTCCATTAGCCAACAATAGTTTTTTTTTTTATTTTTTATTTTAAACATTGATTGTAAATGTAGATTTTTCCTGCAAACGTTTTTATAAAGGTATGACAGCTTTTATAATAACACAGAGTTAAGCTCTTATTGATGCTTACTCTATAACTTTCTCTTCATAGCATTTCATCATTTATAGTATCCTTAGTAGCGTAAAGATTCAACTTTCAGTTTCGAAATAAAAATTTTTAAGAATTTTTTGATTTGGATAATGGGCTGTGATAATGGACTAATAATTGAGGCCCTGACTTTGAAAAGGAGATAAGTGCCAAAAAGTGAATTTCACAGGACAAGAAACTCCTTTTAAAAGAAAATCTAGATCGAGATGCCACTTGCGCTATCTTTTGACAATTCTTACAACTATCAGATACAATATTCGGACTAACCTCCTTCCCAATGCTGTTGGCATTGGCATTTACTACCATTTCATACAAAAATTGCATTTTTGTCAATTTTGACACCTACCTCTTTTTCAAAATCAGGGCCTCAATTAACAATGATGATTAATATGAAATATGTATCAACCTTCCATTGAATATTATTATGTATGATTTTTTTTTTTGTATCTTGGTACTGTTGATCTTATAATCATTAAGCAGGTAGTATGTATCATGTAATTGAATGAAACGTAATAAATGAATCAAATAAATAATTAATTATATTTGCAGATTAATAAAAAATATGGTAACTTTTAATGACATACAAATTAATAGAAAAATATGAAATATTTTAATTAAATAGAAAGATGTGATGGCGCTTATATAATTTGAATTTTGTTGTAACAATTGAATTAAAATTTTACAAAATTAATTAAATACTTGGATTTTTGTGAAACAGTTGAATTTTATGAAACAGTTAAATTTCATTGAAAATGGAATGAAATAAGGGTAATTTTTTTTTTAAATATTTAAATTTTACTTATAAAAATGTTGATGACAAATTTTTTTATTGTATTTAATTGAAACTTGAAACTTAGTTTGTGTTGAATAATTTATTTGATATAAAATTTCTTGGTAATTTTATATTTTAAATTTCCATTTGAAGCTGAAAGTTGATATCGATTTAAACAAATTATAATGCTAAGTTAATTTTCAAGAAATACTTAGTTGAAAATAATCTTAGAAAAAATGTTTAATAAATTTAAATAATATTATATTATACTCTGTTGTAATTGATTTGTATAGAAACATTATACAATAATTATTTTGATGGTATTAATTTTAATATACTACATTATGTAATATTCCTTGTATCATTAATTAGATTCTAATTAATTTGAAGTACGGTAACATGTTACTAATTTGATTTTTTATATTTTGGATTATATAAATTATATAACAGATTTCAACACGGGATATACACATTAACGTCGAATAACGATGAAAAAAAAATAATAATATTCATAAATGAACATTTATGACGCAAATATCAACGTTAAACGACGAAAAAAAAATTAACATTTACGAATGAACATTTTCGACAAAAATTGTAATAAATAACATCGTAAACATCGATTACATAGTGAAATAAACGACGCTTTTTTCAAAATTAAAAACTTTTCCAGTGCTACAGTGACTTTGTGATGTCAGGACTTAATTGAGTACATTTTAGTAACAAATGTCTTGTCAGAGTGTGATGATGAGTTGGGCTAAAGTTTTACAAGAGATGGGATCGCAACTACAACTTGGGATGTGTCATAGTGTCTAATCCAGTTCCTGCCATTCAACACCGTGAATTGCCTGGTGGTAATTCAAGCTCATCTGTTCTCAACTTTAGACTCATACATCAGTCACAATTTTCTATCCTTTTCCAAATTAATCCTGACAAGCAGCAAATCTTTTCCAAAATTTTTTAATTTCTGTCAAATAACAAACGATGACAGTAAAACAATAATTATTCCTTTTCCAAAATTAATCCCGACAAGCAGCAACTATATTTCTTCCTAAAATCCTAACATACTGGTATTTCATGTCAGAAATATTCAGTAAATATAAATTTATGTGACTATGAGTGAACACAGTACAATAACGGCAGAGAGATGTTCAATCCAGTTCCAACCATAATGTACAGCGATGATGTCCAGCAAAAAACTTATGCCAAACTTATCGGATCACGATGATGAAATTTTGTGAAAAAATGTATTTTAATGAACATAATATTTCAAATCAACAATCAACCGCGAATATATAATCGACACTATCAAACCATGATAGTAATAACGCGAATATATCATTGACTGTGACAAAACATTGTCAAGTTTACTTGACATTATGAACTCAGTATTTTTTATAAATTTGATTATTTAAATTTTTAAAATGAACTTAAATTTTTTATATAAACTTGAACTTTGTTTAAAATCAGTTAAATTCGTTGCTACATTTTGAAACTTTGTTATGTAAACATTTCATTCATAATATTTGTTAAAATCTTTATTATATCACAGCTTGAGTATAAAATTTTAAATTATAGAAACTTCTCTGAATCTGTAATGTTTAAATTTTGGATGTAACCTTTAAATGTATTTTTCATAAATTTCATCAAACATTATGTAAAATAATTTTCATAATATGTCACTTAATAGAAAAATTCCTGTCGTATGATTTAAAATAAATTGTCATCATATCTATTTTGAACCTGTTATAATATTGTGTATTGCCACTATTTTTTTTTTATTTTTATAAATAAGCATTTTGGTAAACTTTGTTTTATGTAATTCATACATGTAATAGTGTGAAAATATTCCTGTATTCAAATTTTAAAATTTTTGTTATAGTCAATCTATAATTCCTTTTGCAAATTTAAAAAAATTTCCTTTGGTACTTTTATAGAATTATAATTTTATAATTCAAATAAGAATTATAATTTTATAATTCAAATAAGAATTATAATTTTATAATTCAAACAACAGTCTAGTTGTAGAGTTAATGGTCAAGTTGATGATGATAATATTTTACAATTTTATAAATTTCAATTTTTATAAATTCAAAATTTTATAATTTCATAATCTTATAATTTTATAAATTTAAAGTTAAGAGACGTTATTATTAATAGTATTATATTATTCATATTGTTCGATTGTATTTCGTAAATGTTCATTAAAAAACACTGCAATAGATAAAAGTTCTTCAGTTCACTCCCAACCTCCACAGAGGAAAGACCATTATCATAATACTTATCTTCCTAGCCATCATTCTACTCCCAACCTCCACAAAGGAAAGGTCATTATCGTAATATTATTATTATTATTATTATTAAAATGAAGAGCTTGGTATCAAAGATGGACTTTTCCATTTTATATTTTTTCAGGAGAGTCAAAAAAAAACTGTAACTTATCATTCCTTGCACCCAGAGTCTTGCATTATTTTCTCAACACTCTTTAGAAATCATTCTCTCATAGAAAAAAAAAATGGTTTTAATAATGGGGTTGGCTGGTTTTGCAACTCACATTTTGGAGCTGTCCATGTTTGAAACCAAGAGCTGCCATCTTAAAATTGGAGCTGTCCAGTTTTGAAACTTATTTGAGTCTGTGATATTTTCAAAGTAGACTCTTATAGAAGTAATGGGGGTCAATGAATTGAAATAGATCAGAACGATAAGTATTTAAAAAGAATGTTATCTATAAGATAATTATTTATCAAAAATCAGAACACATTAATTTAATAAAGAACAATAAAAAATATGAATAAAGGAAAGGAATACATTAGAAATCAAATCAAGTGAACATGTTTCAATAACCAAAATGCGAGCGCATTGATGTAATTCTGACATTGTTATTCTGGTCTGCGTAACTGTCAGCTACTAATCTTACCATCTCTTAACCTTCTCCAATTACCATTTCTATTTTTTTTTCACAAAGCTCATTAATAACCGCAGATGCAATTTGATTAGAAGACTTCTGTATACCATTTTTCACACCAGGTGTAGATTGAAACTGAGTTGCAGTCCAGTGGTGGTGCTGCTGCTGATGATCATGAGCCTGAAACTAGAACCAGGTTGTAGCGGTAAGCAATTTGGTCAGTCAATTTTGGCAATGGTAGATTCTTTTGTATGTCAAAAGAAATTGTATAAAGTCCTTCCCGCCCTCTCACAATTTATCAAAAAAAAAAGATTGTGATTTGTAAATTTGTAAAGCTTGCAATTTATGAATCCTTTTTTTAACTTCCAGCATTTCAATTTATTTTTCATCATTCTTATTATAATACAAGATAACAGCTGTTTCAAATCGACCAATACATGATATGTTTGCAGAAATGAATGCTGCCTTCTAATTGGCTAGCGTGAAGCTGTCTCCGCTTTTGTAACCGAATGATGTTGTAGCTGTTCGTTTTTTTTATGAAACTAACATCAAAGTTTGAACAACACGATCTACTCTGGAACAGTAGTCCACTTTTGAATCTCAACAACAGCAGAATCAGATTCAGCACTTAAAATACTATAAAACTACATTGATAACTCAATTTAAAAAAAAAACAATAGAGGTGTCCGTCTTTGCGATACCACTATCCCTTCTTGAAATATCTTTTTTCGAATTTATTTTCCTACAAATAATAATAGTTTATAATTCAAAAAAAGTATCATCCACCTCTTCCTACACACACACACACACACAAATTTAAACAGATACTTAACCTAACCAAACCCTGACATTCTTATAATATATATACCATATTTAATATTGTATACACATTAATATAGGGTGAATTATCCTTCAAAATATCCCCTACTACTACTACCAATTTCAAATTTAAATTAACTTCCATATTGTTCGACTCTCGTACTCACACTTTCAAAGTCTCGTCTATACCATGTATATTATTTTTATTTTTAAATATAGATCCCCCCTTTTCCTCTAAACACAACCCAGTCTTTCCTACCCTTTCATGTCTAAATTTAAAATTAGAAAATCCAAAATTTATAAAATTGTGAAATTTTGAAATTGTAGAATTAGAAAATTATAGAAGCGTATAATAATAAAATAATAAAACAATTGTGAAATTAACACCTGTAGACATCTCTTACATACACTACTTTATAATAAAATAATAATATGTTTACTAATGTTAATATATTAGAGTGTATAAGTTGGTATAAATATAAGAATCCAAACTCCAAACTCATCATTATTCATAGAGAAATTGTTCAGAATCATGGAAGAAGAATCGATTGAACTTGTTAGTGAACATCCCGAACTGTGCGACACATCGCATAATTTATACAATGACAATCTTAATAGGAAAAAAGTACGGGATACGATCGAAAAACCACTAGATGAAGAGGGTAAGTTTCGAAACAATATTAAACGCGAAAGTGTTTAAATTAAACTTTATTATTGTAACAAATCTCTACAATTTTATACTGTTATAATTATTCTTAACATTAATAATCAACATTGTTAGTAATGTTACAAATAGGTCCCAACATTTACTGCTGTAAATTTATAATTTGTATCAACAAACTGTTGAAACTTAATAACATTTTTTAGATGAGATGGTGGGTTGGTGTGGTTGTAAATATAAATCATGATAAGTATATATTACACAATATTAAATTAATCTATAGGGACAAATTATACATGTCAAGGGGCGAAGTGAAAATTATGAGTTAACTACAGTTTCGAATTAGCACAATCCTAATACACGATTTAGAATAGAAAATATTTCGATTCACAGGTGCAGAATGTGAAGAGACGTGGTTTTATTTTCGAAAATCGCGGCAAAAATACAATACAACGAGGGGCGGTCGGACAGCTACTTCTGACCGAAAATGGAGATTTGAGGATCGAATGTCCTTTTTAATACCCTATATGAGGAACAGAGAACGGTTATCGAGGACGGTAGAAGCGGAAGAAACTATTAACGATGAAGATTGTCAAGAAGAGGATATACAAAGTCAACCAGCGGTTGAACAAATGCCTATACCTACACCCCCAGATTCTCTCATAACATCGCCCCCTAAAAAGCAACGTTTATCTTCGCGACCAATATATCCTCTAACATTTGCTGATTATGCAATAAAAAAATTGATTGAAAACAGAAAATTTTTCAAAAAGGCTAAAAAGGTTACAAAACAGGTTACAAAGTGAATAATAAAAACATTATAATTGTATATCATAAAAATTCTTCAGTTCATACCCAACCTGTATAGAGGAAATTATACCTTCTTCAGTAGAGACATTCTACCCCAAATAGTAAAGTTGTAATTGGTCACAGATTAGAAAAAACATATTTTCAGTAGTTCTCCAGACTTCAACGAGCAAACATACTAACATACTCACTAACCCCTTCTTACTCTTTTATAAAAATCAATATTATGATTACAGAGTAAATGATTAAAACATTATAATTGTATATCATAAAAATTCTTCAGTTCACATCCAACCTGTATAGAGGAAATTACACCTTTTCAGTACAGACATTCTACCTGAAATTGTAAAGTTGTGGTTGGTCACAGATTAGATAAAAAATATTTTTAGTAGTTCTCCAGACTTCAATGAGTAAACATCTCTGCTAACCCCTTCTCACTCTTTTATAAAAATCAATATTATGATTAAAACGGTACAATTACATATTTTCACTGTAGAGACATTCTACCTCAAATAGTAAAGTTGTGGTTGGTCACAGATTAGATAAAAAAATATTTTTAGTAGTTCTCCAGACTTCAATGAGTAAACATCTCTACTAACCCCTTCTTACTCTTTTATAAAAATCAATATTATGATTAAAACAGTACAATTACATATTTTCACTGTAGAGACATTCTACCTGAAATTGTAAAGTTGTAATTGGTTACAGATTAGAAAAAACATATTTTCAGTAGTTCTCCAGACTTCAACGAGCAAACATCTCTACTAACCCCTTCTTACTCTTTTATAAAAATCAATATTATGATTACAGAGTAAATGATTAAAACAGTACAATTACGTATTTTCACTGTAGAGACATTCTACCTGAAATTGTAAAGTTGTGGTTGGTCACAGATTAGATAAAAAAATATTTTTAGTAGTTCTCCAGACTTCAACGAGCAAACATCTCTGCTAACTCCTTCTCACTCTTTTATAAAAATCAATATTATGATTACAGAGTAAATGATTAAAACAGTACAATTACATATTTTCACTGTAGAGACATTCTACCTGAAATTGTAAAGTTGTGGTTGGTTACAGATTAGATAAAAAAATATTTTCAGTAGTTCTCCAGACTTCAACGAGCAAACATCTCTGCTAACTCCTTCTCACTCTTTTATAAAAATCAATATTATGATTACAAAGTAAATGATTAAAACATTATAATTGTATATCATAAAAATTCTTCAGTTCACATCCAACTTGTATAGAGGAAATTACACCTTTTCAGTACAGACATTCTACCTGAAATAGTAAAGTTGTGGTTGGTCACAGATTAGATAAAAAAATATTTTTAGTAGTTCTCCAGACTACTATGGAGTCAGACATCTACAGAGATGTAGACATCTCTTACATACACTACTTTATAATAAAATAATAATATGTTTACTAATGTTAATATATTAGAGTGTATAAGTTAGTATAAATATAAGAATCCAAACTCCAAACTCATCATTATTCATAGAGAAATTGTTCAGAATCATGGAAGAAGAATCAATTGAACTTGTTAGTGAACATCCCGAACTGTGCGACACATCGCATAATTTATACAATGACAATCTTAATAGGAAAAAAGTACGGGATACGATCGAAAAACCACTAGATGAAGAGGGTAAGTTTCGAAACAATATTAAACGCGAAAGTGTTTAAATTAAACTTTATTATTGTAACAAATCTCTACAATTTTATACTGTTATAATTATTCTTAACATTAATAATCAACATTGTTAGTAATGTTACAAATAGGTCCCAACATTTACTGCTGTAAATTTATAATTTGTATCAACAAACTGTTGAAACTTAATAACATTTTTTAGATGAGATGGTGGGTTGGTGTGGTTGTAAATATAAATCATGATAAGTATATATTACACAATATTAAATTAATCTATAGGGACAAATTATACATGTCAAGGGGCGAAGTGAAAATTATGAGTTAACTACAATTTCGAATTAGCACAATCCTAATACACGATTTAGAATAGAAAATATTTCGATTCACAGGTGCAGAATGTGAAGAGATGTGGTTTTATTTACGAAAATCGCGGCAAAAATATAATACAACGAGGGGCGGTCGGACAGCTACTTCTGACCGAAAATGGAGATTTGAAGATCGAATGTCCTTTTTAATACCCTATATGAGGAACAGAGAACGGTTATCGAGGACGGTAGAAGCGGAAGAAACTATTAACGACGAAGATTGTCAAGAAGAGGATATACAAAGTCAACCAGCGGTTGAACAAATGCCTATACCTACACCCCCAGATTCTCTCATAACATCGCCCCCTAAAAAGCAACGTTTATCTTCGCGACCAATATATCCTCTAACATTTGCTGATTATGCAATAAAAAAATTGATTGAAAACAGAAAATTTTTCAAAAAGGCTAAAAAGGTTACAAAACAGGTTACAAAGTGAATAATAAAAACATTATAATTGTATATCATAAAAATTCTTCAGTTCATACCCAACCTGTATAGAGGAAATTATACCTTTTTCAGTAGAGACATTCTACCCCAAATAGTAAAGTTGTAATTGGTCACAGATTAGAAAAAACATATTTTCAGTAGTTCTCCAGACTTCAACGAGCAAACATCTCTACTAACCCCTTCTTACTCTTTTATAAAAATCAATATTATGATTACAGAGTAAATGATTAAAACAGTACAATTACATATTTTCACTGTAGAGACATTCTACCTGAAATAGTAAAGTTGTGGTTGGTCACAGATTAGATAAAAAAATATTTTTAGTAGTTCCCCAGACTTCAACGAGCAAACATCTATGTTAACCCTTCTTACTCTTTTATAAAAATCAATATTATGATTAAAACAGTACAATTACATATTTTCACTGTAGAGACATTCTACCTGAAATAGTAAGTGAATAAGGAAAGAGGTAATCTTATAATAAATTTATACTAACTAATATATCCTATTATATTTATATAGTAAATATATTATTATTTTATTATAGGGTGAAGTATGTGAGACGGGTCTATAGGTATTAATTTTATAATATCATAATTTTACCATTTTATACTTTTATAGATTTCTAATTTTATAATTCAAATAACAGTCTAGTTAACAGTCAAGTTGATAATGATGTTAATGATATTTTATAATTTCATAATTTTATAAATTTTATAATTTTATAATTTAATAATTTCACATCTATGAGTGTGAGACAGGTCTACAGGAGTTAATTTTACAAGTTCATAATTTTACCATTAATTTATACTTCTGTAATTTTATAATTCAAATAACAGTCTAGTTGTCTAGTTAACGGTCAAGTTGATGATGATAATAATGATATTTTATAAATTTTACAATTCTATAAATTCAAAATTTTATAGTTTCATAAATTTTATAATTTTAAAGTCAAGTGATATTATTATTATTATTATTAGTACCCTGATACATTTTCATAACAAAATCTTATAATTTTATAAATTTAAAGTTAAGAGACATTATTATTAATAGTATTGTATCTTTGTTTGATTGTATTTCATAAAAGTTTCAATGACCTTTCCCAACCTCCACAGAGGAAAGACCATAATACTTATCTTGCTAGCCATCATTCTACTTCCAGCCTCCATAGAGGAAAGGTCATTGTCATAATATTATTATTATACCTATATTCCTTCTTGAAATGGGGAGCTTGGTATCAAAGATGGACTTTTCCATTTTGTATTTTTTCAGGAGAGTCAAAAAACTGTAACTTACCATTCCCTGTACCCAGAGTCTTGCATCCTCTCCTAGAAAAAAAAAATGGTTTAATAATGGAGTTGGCTGGTTTTGCAACCCACATTTGGAGCTGTCCATGTTTGAAACCAAGAGTTGCCATCTTGAATTGGAGCTGTCCAGTTTTGTAGCTTGTCTGTGATATTTTCAAAGTCCACTCTTATAGAAGTAATAGGAATCAATGAACTGAAAAAAGATCAGAACAAAAAGTATTTAAAAAATGTTATTTATATTATAAATATTTATCAAAAATCAGAGCACATTAATTTAGTAAAGAAGAAAATTGAGGGAGACTTAAGAATAATAAAAAATATGAATAAAGGAGAGGAATATACTAGAAATCAAATCAAGTGTAGATTTTATACAATTTAAACTATCTATACGAAACTTTACGAATAATAGATCTACTACAACAACGTTTATACATTGTTGGGGATGAAATCATTTTTCAGTCTCATCAGGTTCAATAGACTTCACATTTTCAGAGACATGCTTCAATAACCAAAATGAGAGAGCGCATTAATAGAACATTCTTATTCTGGTCAGTGCAACCTAACCTTCTCCAAATTACCATTTCTATTTTTTTTCACAAAGTTCATTAATAACCGCAAATGTAATTTGATTAGAGGACTTCTGTATACCAGGTGTAAATTGAAACTGGGTTGCAGTCCAGTGTGGTGTTGATGATGATCATGAGCCTGAAACTACTGCTACAGTCTAGCAGTAGAGCTGTCGGCTGTAGTGGGCAATTTTAGTAGAGGTAGATTCTTTTACATGTTAAAAAAAGAAATATTGTAACAGTCCACTTGTTTTTGAATCTCAACAACAACAGAATCAGATTTAGCACTCAACATACAATAAAAAAAAACTACATTGATAACTCAATAATTTGGAGATGCCTGTCTTTGTGATACCTACCACCACCCCTTCTTGAAATATCTATATTGGTCATCTTTTTTTTTTATTTACCCCCCCCCCCCCCTACAAATAATAATAGTTTATAATTCAAAAAAAAGTCTCCTCTCCTCTCCTCTCCTCTCCTCTCCTTTCCTCTCCTCTCCTCTCCTCTCCTCTCCTCTCCTCTCCTCTCCTCTCCCCTCCTCCTCTTACTACACACACACACAAAATTTAAACAGATACTTGCCTAACCAAATCTTGACAATCTTATATACCATGTTTATTATATTTAATATTGTATACACATTAATATGGGGTGAATTATCCTTCACAATGTCCTCCCCTCCCCCCTCCTCCTCCTCCTCCTCATCCTACCACTACTACTAATTTCAATTTAATTTAACTTCCATATTGTTCGACTCTCTTACTCACACATTTCTAAAAAAATCATTACCTGATTACAAATTCAAGAGGATATTACTGGCCACCCCCCCCTTTTTTTTCTCTCTAAAACACAACCCAATCTTTCCCATCCTTTCAACTCTCTAGACATAAATAAATATAATAAAAAAATAATATTTAACATAACGCAATCTTTCCTATACCTTAATATATAAATTGGAGTAGAAATAAAAAACTCAAATATTATATATTTTTTTTCTCACTCTCCAATTCTGGAGTAGAAGTGAAAAAAAAAATTCAAATCTCAAATCAATAAAAAAAAACCAAACTACACTTTCAAATCTGGAGTAGAAACCAAAAAAAAAAAAATCAATTAACCCAAACCCACAACCAACCCAAACCCACAACCAACCCAACCCTCAAACACAAACTCAAACACAACTTTAAACCCAATATACTTTCCAACCTGGATCAGAAGCCCCATATTTACCTCTACTTATTTGTTGTATCAGAGGAGTACTGCAGAAAACCCAGCAAATGAGATTTATATTAAAATATATTCTTTTTAAAACAATTATTATTTATTAATAGAAAATGTGGTCAGGGGATACTGTTTGGTTGGCAGGACAGAGGTGATCTCTGGAGGTACCCCAGGGATTGCCTCTCAACTCCAACACTACTTCCCTCCGTTAATGGGTTGTAGTTAGGAGCAGTATCCACCTCGCGTGGCCCACAAGGCCCCTCCCGGAAGGGGGGCAAGTCAACCTTACGTCCTCGAATGGTGTTGATGCCACACCTCGTGTGGGCTGGGAAACGTACGTCCTGGGTGCCCTCGGTTTGGTTCATCTCTTGACTGGAGGCAGTGTTGAGATGTCCCCTGACGGTGGGATACCACAGTGACTGCGGCCGACAAGGCTCTGGCGATTGGCGAAGTTAGGGACACCCAAAGTTAGTAGACAGATCTATCTGCTACTAATCTTGGTGGTCTCTCACTACCGCTTTTCATGAATTTTTACTATTCTTCCTTTCTGTTCTCAATTCCCTTTTGGGGCCAAGTAATAGGTGTTGTTAATTTTAATTTTTTTATTTTCTCATGTAGGCATCTATTATTTTATCATCCTATCATTCGCAGTTCTTATTTAGATTGTTGTGTAATTTAATTTATTTTAAATTATGTGAAAAAATTGAATTAAACTTAATATTTTGAGCTAGTATTCATGTGAGCAGCAGAACATATAGGACGTCTAAAGAATAGTAACTTTAAATTCTTGTAATGATGTGAAAATTCTTTAGAGTAGAATTTGATGTGGTAATAGTGGGTGATTTGGATTTCTGCTTTCCATTTTCAGGTATCTGTTCAATCAGAGATAAGCTACGGAACTCCTGGGCACTCTTTGTAAGGGTGACCGATTGGCCAGCAAAAGAGACTCTGTTCTCTGCTGTATAATCACTTCCCGGTGGTTCGGAAACCACCTAAAACTATAAGTCCAACTCAGCAATCACCATCATCCAATTCACTACCCACGCACAGGTCTCAGTCCTATGTGGGCTTCATCCTCCAAAAAAAATCATGGGAATGAAACGCAAAAACCTTCATATCAAAAAACTAGGTCTAAGCAAGGGCGTCATTTTAGTCCAGCTTATGAGGGGGAAGGGGCATTTATTAAAAAATTTATCTGAAGAGTTTGAATTTTGTCACAATTTTGTTTCTTATTACTATTTTTCCTACAAGTGCTCGTAAAGTAGTTCTTTACGTACTGAAAACTAATTGTAAAATACCTCTTTACTGCTCCACAAGCGGTAAAGTACTTTACGCTCACCAGCTGTTTTCTTTACGCTTCTGTTTTGATTTTGATGTCTTCTCATTGGTGGATCATGGAATCTGTGAAATTCACATAACCTCAAAAAAGTTGAACGCTAACCAAATCCGCGCACGGTCTGTGATGTTACAAACTTTTATTGTGTTGGAATCCAGAACTGCAGTTGTAGGAAAAATATTGTATGTATTTCGTGCGTGAAGCTTCTTTATCGCTCTCGCAAAATTACTGCGCTCCGCTGTGCGTCGCGCAGTAAATGTTTTGGCTCGAGCGATAAAGTCGCGCTTCACGCTCTTAATACATAAATAACTATTTTCAAGTTAATATCTTATTCCAATAAAGTAATTTTGTTGTTTGGTATGATAATATAATAATTATCTATACCGCTTTTTTCACTTTTGGCTTACCGTATATTAATAACAGGGGTGCTCACAGGGGGGGGGGGGGGGGCTATGACGCAGACTGCGTCATTGAAATTCTTGGGGTGGGGTTCCAAAAAACGTTTTGGGGGGGGGGTCGTAAAGTTGATTGAAACCGTGTTTAACGTGACAACATTAAAAAATATACTAAGAAGTCACCAGATAGAATGTCAATTAATGAAAATATATTTATAATTATTATTATTATTATTATTATACAATTGAATATGAATTTGCTAAAATAATAATGTTTAGGATTTGTGCAGGAACTTGTGCAGATGTACTTGAGTCTATTTCTAACGAAGAAATAATTGAAAGGTTTTCTGTTTCCTCATCCCAAAAACTTCTATGTGGGGTTTAAAGAGATAGATTTAACAATAGATTTTAGAGGGAAGTGATAGCCGCGAGCCGTAGCAGGTATCTGTTCAATCAGATAGAGATAAGCTGCGTTCTCGTAGGTCCTGTTTGTAACGGTGACCGATTAGATTGGCCAGCAAAAAAGACAATGTTCTCTGCTGAAAATCACTTCCCGGTGGTTCGGAACCCACCTAAAACTGTAGGTCCAACTCATCAATCACCATCATCCAACTCATTACCCACGCACAGGTCTCAGACCCATGTGGGCTTCATCCTCAAAAAAAAAAAAAAAAAAAAAAAAAACTTAGAAGGTGCCTAGCTAACTTGTAGATGGTCACAGTCTACAAATTTAAAATGTTTGTCTTCAAACTGTTGATGTTTTTCATGTATTTTACGATAACTACTTACTAATAAGTAAGAACTGCTTTTGAAAAACTTACTAAATACTAAAAATTCAGTAATTTTTCATAACTATGTCTTATTTTGTTTTTGAAAGACACTTCTTTCGATTGTGTGTTGTAAATAACTATACATGAAATGTGTGCCTTTTATGTACTTCATCCATACATAAATTCTCCCAAGATACTACACTAAGTAAATAACCTGTTGTTTAACTACTGTCCAATAAATGACTTAGTATTTTGAATTTTTGTGTTTTACAAATGAAGTTATTAACTCATTGTTTTCACTTCCTTTAAAGGAACAACTTTGTAGAATTATTTAACCTTAATCTAATTGGTACACCGAACATAAACTTATAGGTATTTCATTTTTATTGAACATTGTGTATTTGTAATAATATTTTATTGTTTAAAAACCATTTAGGTTCAAATTCTTATTTAGCTATTTTGCAATTACGTTTATTGAGCAGAAGTTCATATATTCATTTCATTGATATTTCTTTTTTACCTTTACAAAAAAATGTTACCTATGTAAAGAATCTCAAGAAATATACATACATTTTGTATATTATCGACTGGGTTTGAATTTTTTCAATAGTTATAAAAATCTTCTTTTAGTTTTAGAAAGAATACGGGGGGCTTTTCTCGCATTTTTTGGGGGGGGGGCCTAACTTATGGGGGGGGGGGGTTGGTGCTAAATTTAGGGAGGGGGGGTGCGTCATGAGGCTTAGGGGGGGTGGGCACCCCTGTCAAACCCATAGTAAAAGTAAATTCGTATGGCTTTTCGTGGTGGGGGGAGACCCTTACGGGTAGTTCCACCTCGCCGTTTTTTTAACGACTGCTTTTTTTTATATGCAACCGGGACCGACGGCTTAACGTGTCCTCCGAAACACGGGGTAAATAGTAATGGAAGCAGTGCATGAACTATGTGGTTTTGATGAAGACACGGGATCTGCGGGTGTTGTGGGGCTGCCAGCTCAACTGTCCTATGTGATACAAGAAGCAGCAAAAATAATTGCTGATGATGTCATAACTAATTTCAACATATCATCAGTGAGACAAGAAGCGATTAAAAGAGAAATCAATGATTTCTTACAGTTATTTCGCAATAAATGGAAGTACATAATATCTTCAAACTCAAACCCATAAAAGAGTGCTGTCATAACAGTTATGACAGACGGTTTATGAATTCAGGTTTTAGCAGATTCAAACCAAATCTGTGATGTTTTCCGTGACAAAATACTTGATGAACAATCTAATATCAAAATATGCACTGTATTTCTATTTATAAATAGAAATACTGTGTCAGTTTTGATATTGGATTGTCAAACCAAATCGTAAGCTTTTTATGGGTAGTCACTAGTAAGATTCTATACCGTACAATTTATTGAATAGTTCCCTTCTCAAAGGATTCATTTTGTTGTAAAATGAAACACTTTTCAGATCACACTGTCATTTATTGTAGCATTTTGAGACTCCATACAGCAGATTTGGGGTAAATGCTAAGCTTTCTATTATCTATGTTAGCCTATTTTTTGACATTCAAAATAAGAATGATTCATTTTGAATTTTAATTTATTGATTTGATACTTTGAATGACATAGCATTTTATCATTATTCGTATACAATAATGTTTCGTTTAATTTGCAATTCTGCATAATCAAATTGCTACCCTTCACATACCGTGGTTGTCACATTTTTCAATAATATATTACCATTTAGATACAAAGCTGAAACAATAATTATAACATATTTTTAATGGTTAAATTCAAATTATGAGGAAAATAAAAAATCCATTCTTTGTAGAAATATTTTCTCCCAGAAACTAGATAACTTACTTTGGAGACCAAGTATAAAATGTTAATTAATTATTCTAATGGAATGTATTGAAAAGAGAAATGGACAAAAGCACTCAACTCCTATTAAAAAAATTAATTTTTAATTCTAAGTAGGCCTATAGTTAATACACATTGAATCTACTTTCAAAAAAATATAAATTAATTTCATGATCTCAGAATTATTATTTTTTTTTCAAAAATCTTCTACTTCTGAGCCCCATTAAAATGTGTACGATTAAAATTCTGAACACTACTTTAAAAATATGAGAATTACACAAGATTTAGAATGTTGAACGAGATATTGGAGAAAATATTTTATAATAATTTATTATCACATAGAGTAAAGGTGAGCGATGGTTCTACGGTGTTAAATCAACACTTTCCGTTACCGTATTTTTAGTGTTAATAAATCATGTATTTATATAACTTAATCATACATTGGAAGTAGATGAATAATAGTAATAAATTTCACTATAAAAAGGAATTCTTTATTCGTTTAGTTAACTTAAATCATACCAGTGAAAAGAGGATGAGAAACACATAAGCAAATATTATTTTTTCACAGTGGTTTCCTTCCTTGACTATTATTTTATGATGTCCAAGATTTATTTAAACAGAAAGTATAACTCAATTTACTTATTTAACATGAGGGAGAATGATAAATTTAGATAGGTTTACTGACACATAAAATAGCTAACAAATAAATTTAGAGTGCCATCATTAACAAAAATAAGAGCCAAAGATCTCCTCCTTTGTAATGTAATATGAATAATATTTTTCCACCACGTTTTGAAAATGCATAATTTTTTAGGGTTAAGAATGGAATGAATAATACCCTTTTGCATTGATCCTGTTTGCAAGAAAGGTACATAGAAGTGGAATGGAAAATAAAGTTAGTTCGAAGTTACTGACAATTGAACAAACTGACAAATTTACTTAAACAGAATTTATTAATTTCGAATTCCTTTAATTGCTATCAGCTTATACTGAAGACTTCCGCAATGGCGGATATTGACAACAGTATTTAATAGCTGATGGAAATCGATGAATGCTACTGTACAAAAATATCAGTCACCACCGGGAATCGAACCACGGACCTCCCAATTGCCGGTCGGGCGCCTTAACCACTAGACCATGGAGACCTTTCTGCACAGCAGCATTCATTTTTAACTTGGCCATATCGGCTCGTATCTTCGAACTAACTTGTGAGAAACTGATAGCAATTAAAGGAATTCGAAATTAATAAATTCTGTTTAAGGAAAATAGAGATTATCACATGTAAAAACAAGCTTTGTTCATTTCTTTGCTCATTTTGGTTACATAGTTTCCAGATATTCTCTTGACTTACATTATTATAACTTTTGCATTTGCTTCAAGTAAATTTTTGCATTTGCACATACCTCGAGTAAATAAATTTGCCTAAGATGTCATGACTGCAGTCTGTGACTAACGAGATAGTGATTCTAAACCAATGGATAATAAATATTCACTTGTAATATAATTCTAATGATAATAAAGATTAAAAGCTTGAATTTACAACAGCACAAACTTTTTTGAGTAGTATCGGATGCATTTCAGGACTTAAACTCAGACTACGTATTCTCTGTTTGCTGAGAATGGGACTCAGATTCTGAAACGCGTCCGATACCACTCATCAAAGTGAGTGCTGTTGTAAATACAAGCTTATACTCGTTATTAACACCGATAGTACCAACAGTTCATGTACCTAACTGAAAAACTACTGAAAAAATCTAATAATAATAAGTCTATTACAAGATGGCGGGCATATTCTTCAGATTAATGTTTGATAGAAATAATCAGGATTAATTTATCCTAGATCATATTGGGATAGACTGTTAGTATTCAGTGCTTATCATATTAATTTTAGAAAACTTGTTGTAATTTCATTTTGTGTTGTGTACATTTGAGCTATAAATTGATAATACATATAATACTTTGTAGTAAATATCAACACTTATATAAATTACATGCGGCCCCAGCCCGCCTGCCGCGCTGAGGAAGCACTACAACAGTTCAAAATGGCCTTTATGTGCATAAAGTAAGTGTTTATATCCACAGTAACACAGTCTTGTATAATATTATGAATTATCTAGTTGGCATTGCTAGCCGGGGTGTGGCAGTGTGCGTGTTTGTCTGGTGATGGCTGGTGAGTGGCCTCAAATAAATACTAATTATGAACTACAAAAGTTATAATTATTACAGCACATTCCAATTCATATATTAGTCAATATAAGATTGATACAGTCTAACGTTATCAAGTGAGTGTTTGAATTTTCTTAGTAATGGCGAAGGTGATATTGTGGAAGGTATCCATAATGAATAATAAGACGAAGTTGTCACAACCACATTTATTAAAACCTCGAGAAACTAGTTTCGGTTGTTACACCATTTCAATCTCAATCTGAAATGCATCTCTCTAGCATCTCCAATATAAGTGAGTAAAAATAATATATAAAAGTGAAATACAGTGTCAGTTTTGGTATTAGATTGTTCATTAAGTATTTCATCATGGAAAACATCACAGATTTCTTCTTATAATACGCTTTAGTTTTACTTTGTATAGTCTATGTTTTTTACAACGTTTAAGGTCTACAACACATTTGAAGAAGCATGAAGTAGGTGGTATATTATGTTTTGTTATAATGGATGATTCAGTACCAGCCAAAACAGTAGTACGGTATTGGAGAGAGGTTTATTAAAACCTCGAGAAACTAGTTTCGGTTGTTACACCATTATCAATCTCAATCAAACTCAGAGTTTAACAACCGAAACTAGTTTCTCGAGGTTTTAATAAATGTGGTTGTGACAATTTCGTCTTATTATTCATTAGAGTTTGAATTATAAAAGGCATGACGTATACCCGTCTCTCCAATATGAGTAGATACAGTTAGTTGCATAAGATAAAATAATGGGAACGTGTACGTGCTCGTATATATATATATATTTATATATATATATATTACATACAAATATATGAATTAATATGTTTCAATGTTTATATCTCATTATCTCTACGCCTTCCCATCTCCGTGAGTCTCATATCTCATGCAACAATTTGTAATGAACTAGGCAATATAGGCTAAATGGTACTTATGTATTATACAGAGGTCAAGCTTAACCTAACCTCACTAGATCGTGGATTCCTAGATATTGTACTGAATTCAATAATACTGTATATGAATTATTTGAATCTTCTGAACGTTCCCATTAATGGTATGTCACGATCTAGTTTCATGATTAACTTTTTATTGTAAATTCAACGACTTGCAGTCCATTTTAAGGCCTTTAAAGATGAGTCGAAAAAGTTTGGCCAAAAGTGAGTAGAAATATTATTTATTCGCAATTAAAATTGACTGTAAGTCGTTGAATTTACAATAAAAAGTTAATATTGACAAAGCATATCGTTATGGAACAATAAATCCAAGATCTAGTTTCATTCATTAGGTTGAGCTTGTTCTGCCTCAGCATACTGTAAAATAGTGGCCACCGTATAATGGTATAATACAGCTACCAGCTAAACATCACATAGAAGTGTAGGGAAAATAATAAAATGATGGTGATCTGAAACTACATTTATTCATCAAAATAATATTCAGGAAACCGCCATCACACTTTCCTAGTGTGCAGAATGTAATTGGAAGGCCCAAAATCTGAAATGACTGCTCCCCCCAAGCATTGATCACCGGAGTAGAATACCGCATGTTGCCCCGGTGCTAATGAAGATACTTCATTTTCCAAGTTGATAATTAATTTGTTATCAGTTCTCATCACTGTACATTTTCTCAGTGGATGAGTATGTTGAAATCGAAATTCACACTCAAAAGTCCCACTGCAAGGCTCTACCAGTTGTTTTGGTGTATCTGAAATCCAATGAGCCAATTCCGTTTCAAAATAATTACTGAACAATGCTTTGTGATCCCTACCCATTGCGACATGAATATCTTGAGAGTCTTTGAGTTTCTGCACTACATAATATGGTTTAAGCGAGCCTTGTATGTTGCACCTTTGTCCTATTGTAAAATTATGTGGTCCATTGTGTTTTCCAACCTCTTTACCGCTTTCTATATCGATAAAACACCCAGGAGTGGGTGGAAGGTATTCTGATATAAAACTTTTGAATGAACGAGACCCTACAAAACACATTCCCATACTTTCTTTTTTATCAGCTAACCTTTTTAATGAATTTTGAACAGCTATTTCTTTTACCTGACTCTTGGTAAAGTTTCCAACAGGGAAAATTGTTTTACTAAGAGCGTTCTGAGGAATATTGCACAAGAAAAATGTTTGATCTTTTAGTTGGTCTTTGGCTTTCAGTAGATGAGCCGTATTATTATCAGGACTAGACTGATTCTGGAAGTCCATGGAACTGTTTGCATAATGCCCGGTAGCAATAAAATCACAACCTAGAACATTTCGTGCGTAATCATAAAATTTCCCAAACTTGATGTGTTTATTACAAAGGATATCAGGATTGGGAGTCAATCCACTACTGTACTGTTGGATAATTTCACTAAAAACAGAGTTCCAGTACTCTTTAACGTAGTTCACTGTCTTAAATTGAATACCCAACTTGGTGCAAACCCATTTGGCATCTTCTTCATCCACATTAGACTTACAATATCCATGTTCTTCCAGTTGATCCCAATTTTTCATGAACACACCAATAACTTCGTAACCTTTTTCTTTCAGCAGTAGCCCTGATACAGCACTGTCAACACCACCTGATATTCCTAAAGCGACTTTTTGAATACTCATTCTTAGCAAATGCATTTCAAGTTCATGTTTCCACTGTCATCCAAATACACTTGGATCCAGAACGAAATCAAAGCCACAAGAAAAGATTAATTTCAGTCACTTAGAGTCGAAAAAGAGATCACCTCGAAACATTTTCACAGCCTATGAATTGACATATAAGATAAAGGATATTTTAAATTGCTGAAATAAGGAATTTTAAAAATTACAAAAGTAATTGAGGTTATATTGTTGTTTACAAATTTTACAACCGTGGCTGTGCCGGTGCCATTACGATCAGTAGCTAGGTTGTATTTTTGAAGCAATCAAAGCAATAGATATACTTTGCTTTTTCTTTTAAAGAAATTATGAGTGGAAGATCCTCTAAATACTAAATAGATGAATGTCCTTAGTTTCTTATTGAAATTAGAAGAGTGATCAATATAACAATTCTTATAGCAATTCACAACGAATTGATTCTCTAAAGGTTGGTAGTACTCCGACTTCTAGTCTAGGCAGCACAGCGGTTTGCCCGGTTTCCGTTTTTTTCCTGAGTCCGCCATTGCAGTGCATTCGTCTATTATCAACTATCTATGGGATTGTTAATTGCGAATTTTGCGTGTCGTGACCAGTTATGTTTTATTTGTGATAATTATGTTCCTTTAGAATTTGTGAATACGATAAGCTAATTAGAATGCAGACAGAAAACTGTGAGTTGATTGATGTTTGAATATAATATTCTCAATAATTATGCTGATTGAAAGATAGGCTTTGATCTGTTCTTTCATAACCACACGTAGTTTTGCATTTGAGAAATTATAAAATGGCGTATTCTCTGAATATATCCGTAGAAGCACCCATCGAGAATCAAATTCAAGAAATAAGCTACGATGGACAGGAAATTTACCAATCGTAAGTAATTTGCATTTTTATTTCAAAGTATGGAATCCTTTAATTTTTAGTCTATTCTTTTCAAATTGCCATATTGAATTGTAAACCATTCATTTTACTTTGTAAATGAATTACTAAGCGTATGCTTTTAATGGGTGAATAGGAGAAGAAGAACAGCGTAAGTTTCATCCATGTAGGATATTATTACTAGGCTACTTATTACCGCTCCGTCGCCGTTGACCAGATGAGTCTGGATAGGCTACTGAACTGATGAGCCTACAATTTTTGGTTGGTTCCAAACCACCTAACAGAAACGTAGGAATTGATTAGTCACGAGCCTTATCAGGTATCTGTTCAGTATACTAAGACATGGGCGCTCGGAATGAATTCGGAATGGTGACCGATTTGGTTTGAAAGCAATCTAAAACTTTGGGTTCAACTCATTATCATCCAACTCATTACCCATTTAAAGGTCTCAGACTTATGTGGGATTCATCTTTAAATAATCCAATAACAAACCTAGTGTCAGGGCTATTTTACATGTAAGACTGAAAGCAATAATGGCTTGTCTATTCACAGTATTTGTTTCCTGCCGTTTGTGACGTAACTTGCCACTAGGCACGTGAAGTAGTGTGGCACCACCACGATGAAATTTTCCAATTCAAGCTCTGTTGACTATTTGATTTTGATTGTTGTAGTTACAGTAGCAATGAATAAATGTTTGCTATAGTTCATATTGGTTATTTTTTCAGTCCTTTGTCGATGTCAGAAAACCTGGCCAAACTCGCTCAAAAGATTGACTTCAACAAGGCAGTTTGTGATGATAAGAAAGAGATAGAAGCTGATAAGAGTGATGACGAGGCTGCATCGAAGGATCCATCCTCATTTCAATCTTCTCTTTGGCCGTGGGACTCTGTCAGGAGTAAATTGAGGTTGGTTTTGTTTAAAAAATGTGTTTTAACGAGAATTTTCGTACCTTAAGTTACTGTTCTTGGTTAAATACTAGTATATTGTCAGTACATGGAATTATTTCATGAAGAATGATGTAAATTAATGGTTGAGGTCATAGGAGCCTACCGGTTAGTCTATGAATTTGAATAGACCAATCAGACGCCCTAGTTTCCGGTGTGGCTCTCATAAAGTCAACCACTTTGATTCATGAATGGTGTTGATTCCAGTTATTTAGTTAATCAGCAGTAATTTATGTAATTTGAATCAAATTAATTCATCTAATAATTGAGTAATTAAATTCAGGTTTAACTTATTCAGGCTAGTAGTCAGGGTTGCCACCCAACCTTGAAAACCTGGAAAACCTTGAATTAGCCTTGAATTTGGTGAACCTTGAAAAAATCTTGAAAAAACCTTGATTTTCAGGTACAAACCTTAAAAACTACGAATTCACCACAATAATTGAATTTGAATATGTCAACATGAAAAAATAAATTAAATGGTGTTTCTATCCATTTAGAAGATGGGTGAGAAATGAATAAAACTGCGCTCTGTTTGGACTCTACTTTATAATAATTTATTGTAAGTTTGATCATAGAGAAAGCATCTTTCTCTCTCTCTCTCTCTCTCTCTCTCTCTCTCTCTTAAGTATGCTTTCTATATGGTTTGATCCTGCCGTGTCACATGGATAGAGTTATGGTGGGAGAACAAGAGAAATTCACTCGCGTTAAATATAGCACAAATAAGAGGAGTGCAATTAAACTGGCATAAAACCCATCAAACATGCAAATGTGTCTGAATACGATTTCCGCCCAGACATGCTTTTTGTTTACACAGCGAATTCTTCCATTATGTGTCATCAACATTAATAATAAAATTCAGGGTTGCCACTCCAATAACTCAATTGAATAGTATGAAGTGATTTTATTGTAGTCTAGTCAGTTGGTTGTTTTCGTTGTTACTGGTAACTTACTCCTACGCTTCCATCTACATAAGAAGGTAAGAATATTATTTTCACATTTTTTCTTACTACGGTACTTATAATTTATTGTGCACATTACTAGAATGTCAATTTAATTAATTAATCCTACATCTGGAGAGATAGGAGATGCAAGCTGTGAGCTGAGAAATTGGAAAATGATAGATAGTCTTCTGAATAGTAACTCTTCATCACTGAAACCCATGATTATACATTTCACTGATTGGAAAATATGATAGAGGATTATTGATTCTTTGCATAACTTTTCCAATGCTACCGCTATCAGGTGGATAAAACTGGAAGCAGAAAAACTTCAATTATTATCTGATGCCAGAAAGAGAGCAGCGGAATTAGACAAGAAAATTTGAAATTGGCAAGAAATTAAAAAAGTAATAATATAGATTTTCTTGATGTTTTTGTAAAAAATTCCGAATGTTTTATAGTTTACTGCATTTCTTTCTTTTTTTAATAAAAAATAACTGTTTATTCGTCGTGTACATTATACTGCTTCTAATCTACTTGATCTTTGAAAAATTGATAGCCTACCTTTTATAATTCACATAGAAACTATAGTCCATTATCAGTGTTTTATTAAACTTATACGAAAAGGAACAAATTGTGATGTCTGATGAATTCCATTGACATGAAGCAGCAAAATAGTGAGTATTTTTTATATGTTCACAAACTTTAATTATTATAAGCATGTTTTCTATTTCCATCTGAAGTTGGTGTAATTTAGTGTCAGCAATAACCCCTGTCAATACTTAGTTGTATTTATTCATTTCCATACAGAATAAAGAATAAATTTGAAAGTACTCTCCTCTTTTAAAATGTTTTTAGTAGAAGTAGGTGAAGTTTAAATATTAAAAATATCAATTTGACGAAGTAATGCACCCGGGAATCTTCTAGGGGGTCTTCATTCATGCCTTTTTTATTTATGTGGCATGGTCGGACACTATTCTCTGATCGTGAAAATAAATGTATTTGAACCTTGAAAACCTTGAAAAAACCTTGAATTTGTTCATGGATTTAGAGTGGCAACCCTGGTAGTTGTATATGAGACAATCATAATATGTTTGTAATTTAACCGAAAAATGCGAATAGTTGATTCATAAATTTATATTTTGGTTTTTAATATTCTTTACTAGATATTATTATCCATGGAATATTTCATTACAGGAGAGGAAGAATCCTTGTGAAATATTGTGCTCACTGTGAGTAATCTAATCACAGAATGTGCTTATTATTTTTTAATCAATCTATAAATTTATTCACTGAGACATTACAACAAAGGTCCTCCTAAACCAGTAGGGTTTTCAAAAGGTGCCATGTATTGATTTAATACAAGTAAATAATATTATTGAACAGACTAAAAAGTGAAAACTACCAAATACCAGAATAGCTGTAATGACTATGTTGACTTCTTTATTTTGGCTCTTATACCTAAACTAAATGCAAAATTATCTCTACTTCCTCTGGACTATTGGACTGTCGTTAGTGCTGCGTTTTTAAATTAAGCTCCTAAATTTATATTTTTGTGTTGGAAAAAGTCAGTAATTGGATTCGAAGTGAAATTCCTAGTTCAACTTGGACATAACCTTAAATTCGGAATTTTTATTTAAACATTTGTAAAGAAAGCAGTAGTGGGCTATGCCTGTTGTATCTTTACTTGATTGTGTTTTGTGTTATAAATAAATAACATAACCTTCAATCCACATAACAAAGTATATCACTAAAGTACATTACACTAACGATTTCACTTTAAAAAAAGATTATTTGATTATTTTACAGAAATGCGTTGACTGAGGTTTGTGTATTGGCTGATGTTCTGCAAATTGCCAAAGAAAAGAGGTACATGGTCCTAGATCCTGTACCTCAGGAAAATCCCGAAACAAAGCCAATAACACAAGTTTATGCTAGGAAAAAGGTAAGGCAATCTAACAACTCTAATTACACATTCATATCTATTAGCATATTAGTGTATTATTTGTACTCATACTACGGTATATCTTGTTTCAAAAGACTATACAATCAAATCCAAATAATTATATTAATCAATAACATAATAATTACAAAATCCTTTTAGTTATCGTATCCTTAATAAATAGATACAGAATATGTTAGCCTATATCAATAATTCACCTTTTGAAACCCCACTAAAGAAACTATGCCAATACAGTGTATCCAATGTTGTCCATATTTTTGTGAAGCAGTCCAGGCTTCACAAGGTTATGTTAGAGCCGTGAAACATCGTTATATACCATCACAATATTATTCAAGAATATAATAATTATTATTATGATATCTGCCGTATTCAATGTATATGATATCTTTCATATTGTATTTATTTTGCTGAAATAATTTTCATAATCGTTTAAAGCTTTTGTGATTCTATAGATTGCTGCTTAAAGAACTAGGTTCTTGGCCTGCCGTCATTATTCCAATACGTAATCAGATTTATATTCATATTCCCTAAACATATTAATACTGTTAAAAATGATTTTTTTTTAAAATAGGATACTGTCTATTATTCGTTAGTCGATGAATTATTGGACGATTTTGTTTGGATTTTGCTGTTAAATTTAAGAAATATGGCAATTTTTCTATTTCATGGTGAAAATTTCCAAATTACTTGGTTACACAGTTTCGATTTGATTCAGCATATGTGTGGTGTTTCCGATATTTAGTTTTGCTATCCTATTATGCATTTATATGTTAGTTGATGAATTATTGAACAATTTAGTTTTGCTTTTGTTGTTACATTGTAGAAATATTGCAATTTTTTCTAGTTTATGTTAAAATTTCCAGACTTGCTGATTCATATAAGTTAGCTGATAGTATTCGTATTACTGATTCAGCAATATTATGTGTGGTGTTTCTGTACGATATTTTATTTTGCCATCCAATTATCATGCATTGTATGTTATTTTAGGCTCTTGTTGGAGCGGCGGCTGTGCTTTTAAACGGCGCAGAACGTCTGCGCACTTGTCAAAATGAAGCGGCTCGCAATCGAACCGTGCCCGACTTCCATATAGAGCTATTGCGCCTCTTATATTTACTATATAAGCTACGAAAATTCCAATTGGAAATATTCTCTGGTAGACAAGAGCCAAGATCTGTTCTTAAGTTCGATATTCGTTATTCGTTGATTAGTTCGCTATTTAAGTTCGCTATTTCGTTATTCATTGACAATGACCGCGAAAACTTCCTCATTCGGAATGTCTCGTGTTTATGAGGCGCCGTATGTTGGAAGAAGGGGCGCCGACGGTAGGTGGGTGATATTACACCTGAGTGATTTCACCTTACCGACCGTAGGCAGGGATAAGCGCATTATCCTCCTAGTTTCTGGGGCTATCACGTTGGAGCCTCTTATTTTCAGTTCCGAGGGTGACATTTCCACCCTCAAGAACACAAATTGGGAGGCTCCGCCCAAGAAAGGACGGGGGGAATTGCTGCGGGGGTTGAGGCTGTCGGATAGCCTGAAGAAAAGATTTTTTTATATCTGGAAGACGTGGCCGGATGCACTAAAATTCTTTTCATATCAGCTGAGGAGGAGCCAATTCGTGCCGGACCTACGAACGGTCATCGACGATTCGGTGCGAATGTGCAAGGTATTTATATTAATACATTATATCTACCAACTTATACATTATAATTATTTGTATATATATTTCTCAAACAAATTATATAAATATTTGTAGTAAAAACGTAGGGATCTTTTTTTGGACAGACCTCCCATTTTGTATCCATGAGGGTGGAAATGCCCCCCTCCAAGCTAAATAAATATAAACTAATATAAATTAAATATATAAAAACATATAGGGTATGACGTAAAATGATTTAAACTGCTCTGTATGTGTATTCTACAATAATGATATGTAGCACTTGATTGAAAGAGTAGGACTTCTATCAGAAAAAATAATATTATTATCCGAAACTATACATTTTTATTTATGTCCGATGACAACAATTCGTATAGTTTACTAGCAAAGCTCCTACTTAATATATTCTTTCCATTTCTGTTTACACGCTTCATTGCTCAATTCATATGACAGTGACAAGTCATATAGTCTTTTTTCTATACAGTTGTGATTATGTTTCATATCAATAAAAACTAATACGGTATGGCAACGGAGAAGTTTTGTAAAAGTTACCATTCTAATAAGTGCTAGTTAGTGGAAGTTTATAGTAAGTAAAAAGTTGTGTTACAGTGATTATAGTATATTATTTCCTTATAGGTTCAGTTTCCAATTGAACAATTCCTAAATTGAAAAATTAAACAAACGTAAAAATGACCTTGCCAATGGTGTAGTAATACACTGAAAAGGTTCGTCAAGGTACGAGAACTTCAAAACCATTTTCCCGTAAATCATAAATTTTAAGCTTTAGGTACACGTTTCTCGGCAATCAGACAATATGTCTTGAAGAATTCTTTTTCCACTTGTTCCTTACACTGTACGCTTTATTGATATGGGATTAGAATTTTGATAATTTGTTCGATTAAACTATAAAAAGTAGAACTTCTGTAAAAAAGTAAACATATTTTGACATGTTGTATAAAAATTTATAACATTTATTTTTCTTGACAATTTGAAAAATGAACGACATAGCTACATGCGGAATGGTGTAATGAACAGAATGAAACTAGACTCGTAGATATATTTTATAATGCTTGAGAAAACCGTATCTAAATATGGTGAAAAATAACATTGCAAGTATAGGGGCTATACGAGCCCCCTAAATAGTATATTATTATGCATTAATTATATTGGTTTTGAAATATTATGGGTTGGGTGTGTTTACAAGAACGTGAAACTTTTCGATTGAAACTTTTTTCAACCAATAGATTTATAAATTTCCTTCAGGTTGATTATCAGACTACAAATAATCATGTTATATGGGATGATTAATTATTTTTCCCAAGCTCACGTTTTTCCAGCGTTTTGTGTAGACATTATTTAGTGAATTGCGTTTAGGGTCTCAATGAAAAGAAATATATATTTTTGTATACTGTTCAAACTGTAAAATATTAGGGTGGTGTTTTCAATTTTCAAAATTATGTATCAATAAAAAGTGAAAATTATATACCAATAGTACTGAAACTGGTATGGTTAAGAGTAAATTTTCTTTCAGCAATAAGATAAAAAATGGTCAGGCTATTGGTAATACTTGATTAACGGATAAAATTAACGAAATTAAACTCACCCTTCCATAAAGTGTCTAAGCCATGACAGCAATCAGAATTTTCCAAACATCCTTGGTTCAAGTCCTTTAAGAGGAGTCCTTTGATTTTATATTTCTAAAAAGTAATAAAAGTACTTGGTATAACAAACATTATATTTTGACCAATATTTGTAATGTAGTTTATTATGTTTTATTTGTTATGTTTTTAAATTCCGTAATGGTTGTATAAGACCCAAATATTTAATTTGTAACGTTTTCATTCATTCCGAAATTAGGTTTAAATAATTATTCTATTAAGAGGCCTTAATACCTTTCGCAAAACTCGGTGGTGGAGTCAGATTCTTGTAATCGACCTCAGTGGAGTCAGAGTCATAGTCGGTAGGCGAGAGGTGGAGAACGGGGCAGCGACTGTGCCGTTCTGAAAACTACAGTCTTTCCCCCACCACTCCGCCTTGCCATACTACACTCCTCCAAAAGGGAGGATTTTGTAAACTGTTTGATCAACGTTTAAAAATTATTCAAGATAGCCTGCTCCTATCCCATTATTTTTTTTTAGTTGCAACTTTTGTCAAATAGAACTTCTCTTGCTTCTAGAATTTAATTGTTGAAAAGTAATTTTTTGTAAAGTTATAATATATAATCATATCCAATTTAAAAAGCGCTATCAATCAGAGGAGAGAATTTCTCAAAGATGTCAACTACGTTGAACATTTTGAGTAACTCTAAAACATAAAAAAAAATGGGTTGGCAAGCTTTTCTCCCAAGAACGTCTGCAGAATCACCTCAACTACATCTCACAAAAAAATCATTTTGAATAAAATATTACAAAGGAAGATACACTGTTCGAAAATGTAAGAGCCTACTTTACCTCAATCGAACGACCCTAACTTTGTAGCTGTATAGTGAATATCGAAGGAAGATTTCTGTCTCACTGCTATTATAATGACAATAAGGAAATTATTGCCGAGATAACATTGTCTGGCGCCTAAATGCCCGCATGCGCTTGTGTGTGTTTACACAACGGCCGGCATGGCAGTGTGTGAGTGAAATACTCGGTTTTCGATGGAATGGTTAGTAGCAAGCAGCATTAGGTCTTGCGATGAAGAGTCTCCTCTAGAGTCAAAAACAGCACTTCGTAGTTTTCTATTTCGGTCGCTATTTTCAATCCAATAAAGACGAAAATGGTACCAAATTGTGCAGAAAGATCTAAAGAATGGTCGTATAACCTCCGATTTTCGAATTTTTAACTCTATTACAGTCGTATGAGCCGTTAAACTTTTATAAACTTTGACATGTAATTATAAAAAAATTGTGATATTCAAATTCCGAGGTTATACGACCATTCTAGCAATATTTATCTACAATTTGACACCATTCACGTATCTCTAGCTTCAAAAATAGCGTCCGAAACAGAAAACTACGAAGTGCTTATTTTAGTGTTTTTTCCAAAGGTATTAAGGCCTCTTAATATGTACCGTTTTTTCGACACAACATATTATTAGAAACGTTTGATTAGAAACGTATGAATCAGTATTCCCATGATGGGATACTGACATCGACGGTTCGAAAATTCGATTATTTTTTAATATCGACATCAATATAATATAATATTTTCTTTCCTTTTTTATAGGAAAGGGGGATCGATGTAGGAATGGCGGGGCCAAGCGGAACCCAACCGCCTGTTCCAAAAAAAAGAGTAAGTTGGTGTTTTGTTTAAAATATCAATATTGACTTAATCTTTGTCGACTTGAGTAGATATCCACAACTGGGTATAATTCAACCCATTAACTTATTAGAATAAATTATAGTATCGGGAGACCGAGCTCCGCTCGGGGCTTAAATGTTTTGGACAATGATATGTATCTTGGAGATCGAAGATGGTGCTGTGGGAAGGGGATTAGTGACGCGTAGTGCTGTGAAGCGGCCGCGTCCCATTTCTTCATTTTCCACCATAAGCTAGTACACAAGCAAATCAATAATAATGTTAATTCCAATTGATAAAAATGTTCTTTTAGACACTACATATATCTATTTTGGACAACAATCCGAATTTCGAATTTACCAGCTCGTAGAACTGTAATAGGCGCATACATATATGTATACAATTCCTTACTCGTTTAATAGTATAAGGTTAACATATTATAATTATTATTATTATTCTTAACAATTTTTATGCGACTAGCAATTTTCATACCAAACCTCCTTCGATTTATAACAAACTTTCTAATTATAATGACTTATTGATATTGGAATATTTGCTTATTTATTTTCAATTTTCTTCATTAATTTTTCATTTTACAACATTGCTTGCTTTTCTCTTGAATGTTTTAACCCACCACCCACCATCCTCATTCTCTATCTAATATGTTATCACACTTGACAATAGACTACATTTTTTATTATCCTTTCTGTCTTAGACATTAACAACGATGGAGGCGGCGCCCGTAGCTGGCCCGAGCGGGAGTCAACCACCCGTTTCAAAAAAAAGGGTAAGTTGGTATTTTGTTATTAACTTAAATTTTGTTGACTTGGGTGGATATTTACAATTGGACATAATTTAATATAAAAGTAAACTAGACTAACCCATAAACTTGTTAAGATAGATTATATTAATATATAATAGTATAGATTATAATTATTATTATTATTCTTAGCATTTTTTATGGGACTAGCAATTTCCATATCAACCTTCCTTCGATTTATAACAAAACCTCTAATAATTATAATGACTTATCAGTATTCGCTTATTTATTTTTGATATTATTCTTAGCAATTTTTATGCGACTAGCAATTTTAATATCAAACTTCCTTCGATTTATAACAAAACATCTAATTATAATGACTTTGATTATTTATTTTTGATTTTATTCATTATTTTTTCATTTTAGAACATTGCTTACCTTTTTCTTAAATGTTTTAATCCCACCCACCATCCACCACACCCCATCTAATATGTCTGTGGGCTATCACACCTGGTTACATTTCTATTTTTCTTTCTGTTTTAGAACTTGCAAGATCTTACAACGATTGACGCAAGTTCCATTATGGACCCAACAGCTGCGGCTGTTGAGGCCATTTTAAATTTGAATCGGGGAAACCCCGCTTCTACTGCCGCCTCTCCCGCCCCCACTACCGCCCCTAGAGACTCCTCAGTTGAACCTACCCCCGCAGCCAACGCTTGTCCAGCCCCTCCAGCGGCCATACACTTTCATCCATTTGAAGAGGTAAGTTATGAGCGCTATATTCATAAATATAATTCCTTTTGATATTCAACAAAGAATTAATATGAAAGTAATAGAAACTTGGATTAAGGAAAAATATTTCTTTTTTCTCTGAGAGCTGGATGGTGGCAACTTATTTTTGACCATTTATGCCTTCACTACTTCCTCTTGTTTTTCGAGCACGCTAATATTAATAAGTACATTTTATTTGTTGATTTCCTTTCGAAGAGTATTTTTTCTCTTTTATTATTTGAACTACTCTATACAGTGTAATAGAATGGGATTGGTTCGAGTTTGTACCATTTTGGTCCTTTACACTTTCAACGAGAACCTATTCATTACAACGATATTTATAATTTAATAAAAACCAACTTCCCTATATCCTGATTCAATTGACATCCCTAAAAATAAAACGAAATTGTCACAACTACATTAATTAAAACTTCGAGAAACTAGTTTCGATTGTTACACCATTATAAATCTCAAACAAACCGATAATAAGTATGATTGTTATTCTGTTACAGACTGTTCAACCCAGGGGTGGCGACACCCCCACCACCTCCACTGCCTATACCGCCCCCACTGCCTATACCGCCCCCACTGCCTATACCGCCTCCACTGCCTATACCGCCTCCACTGATTCTACTGACTCCACCGCCTCCACGGCTGCGTCAACCCCAATTCCAACTGCCTCAACAACTCCTCCGCCGTTGTTGACCACGTTGACAATTGGGGGAGTCGACCTTCTTTATTCATTTGAAGAGGTAAGTTATGAGCGCTAGATTCATAAATACAATTCCTTTTGACATTCAACAAAGAATTAATATAAAAGCAATAAAAACTTGGATTAAGGAAAAATATTTATTTTTCTCTGGGGGCTGAATGGTGGTAACTTAAGTTGAAATTGTTATCTTCAATGTCATTTGAATCGGACTTTTTGTGACCCCCACCAGCGGTCAAGTCTTTTCTTTTGTTGGTGGTGTCTGAACATGAATTTTAGTTTTTCTGGTTAGTTGGGTTTTTTATTTCCTTTATGTTAATATATTATGTTAATTTGTAACCCTTAAATTATTTTGTTGTAAAGTTGTAACAATAAACAATTGAATTGAAAAAAGTTGACTTGTACCAGTATAACTTGTTTGAATGATGTTGAGATTGTGGTGCTGAATATTATAGATAAGTAGCCGCCACAGAACTGTGACCGCCGGCAGTGTCGGGAGAGTGTGACATTACCCGCACGGAAAACCTTTCACCATTTTCCAAAAAGTTCGAATTAAACTTTCTATTAAACTACCCGATGTGTACCATTTTGGTGCTTTACAGTTTCAACGAGAACCTATTCATTACAACGATATTTGGAATTTAATAAAAACAAACTTCCCTATATCCTGATTCAATTAACATCTCTAAAAATAAGACGAAATTAATTACAACTACATATATTAAAACTTTGAGAAACTAGTTTCGGTTGTTACACCATTATCAATGTCAATCATACCGATAATAAGTGTGATTGTTATTCAGTTACAGGCTGTTCACCCTGGCGATAACCACCAACAACCTGATAACGTCACACCCTCCTATATTGAAGAAGAGGACGTGACCAATAATGTAAGATATGATAATTTTATTTATTGTTTTCTAATCATAATATCCAACCTACCAATAAGAGGTTTCATCTTATTTCTTTATTGTAAAAAAGATTTTTCATTTAAACCCACGGTGGGCGAATAGCTCATACTAATGGCTAGAATAGTTGTTATAAAGAAAAGCCTTAGTTTCTACTAAAAAGATTTCTAATTTATATGGTCTGGACTGTTATATGTACACACACACACACACAACAGTTTTACGCCAAAAGGTTCAATCAATTAAATCGAATAGCGTTTTGAACCGTATCGGCGATAAGATTGATTTTAATTTAAAGTTTACTATTATTGTACTTCTAATGTGATTGGTCGATCATACAGCACTAAAAATAAGACGAAATTAATTACAACTACATATATTAAAACTTTGAGAAACTAGTTTCGGTTGTTACACCATTATCAATGTCAATCATACCGATAATAAGTGTGATTGTTATTCAGTTACAGGCTGTTCACCCTGGCGATAACCACCAACAACCTGATAACGTCACACCCTCCTATATTGAAGAAGAGGACGTGACCAATAATGTAAGATATGATAATTTTATTTATTGTTTTCTAATCATAATATCCAACCTACCAATAAGAGGTTTCATCTTATTTCTTTATTGTAAAAAAGATTTTTCATTTAAACCCACGGTGGGCGAATAGCTCATACTAATGGCTAGAATAGTTGTTATAAAGAAAAGCCTTAGTTTCTACTAAAAAGATTTCTAATTTATATGGTCTGGACTGTTATATGTACACACACACACAACAGTTTTACGCCAAAAGGTTCAATCAATTAAATCGAATAGCGTTTTGAACCGTATCGGCGATAAGATTGATTTTAATTTAAAGTTTACTATTATTGTACTTCTAATGTGATTGGTCGATCATACAGCACTAAAAATAAGACGAAATTAATTACAACTACATATATTAAAACTTTGAGAAACTAGTTTCGGTTGTTACACCATTATCAATGTCAATCATACCGATAATAAGTGTGATTGTTATTCTGTTACAGGCTTATCGTGACATGCCCCTTATTGATGAAGGATACGTGACCAATAATGTAAGATATAATTTTATTTATTGTTTTCTAATCATACCACCATCCAACCTTATTTTCATCTTATTTTTTTATTGTAAAAAAGATTTTTCACTCACGGTGGGCGAATAGCTCATGCTAATGGCTAGAATAGTTGCTAATCGTAATTGAAATCTCTAGATACAATGTAAATTAATATCAACAGATTCATAAAGTTATTATTATACTATCCAATATGAATTATCTAAAATAATAAATTATGTTTGAAATTTATACATTCGTTCAAGCTTAATGATATGCGATGGCTAAGAGGGGGTATGAAATATTTTAAATTATTATTCACCTATTTTGTAATTAAGTTCGTTGAGTAGAAGTTCGTATAATATTCATTTCATAGATTGTTTGAACTGTTAATATATTCATTAAATAATAAAAAATTACATTATAGTTTTATTGATTGTCAATAAAAAAATACATTATAGTTTTATTGATTATCAATAATATATTATTATAATAAAAGGGGTGGTATATTTTTAACTTTACAGAATGGTGGTAACGATGTGGCGGGGTATGGGTCGTTATCGTCACCATACAATTGTCTGGCTGCAGCGATATTAGCCGCCCAATGTAAGTTTTTAATAATATTTTTAAAAATATGCCCCCATCACAGGAAATTTTTGATGAATGTGCTCAATTCATGTATAGAATTATAATTGTTAGAGAAATACGTAAAATGTTTCCAAATATACAATCCATACCAATTAAATGGGATTTAAAATTTCTACCAAAGCAAATTGAAAAATTATACCCTCACGATTATCAGTTCAAATTTAATAATGAACAATGTGCAAAACTTTCATCTTTTTGTGTAAACCTAGAAAATCGTTTATGTGATGAGAAAGAGGGCGTCATCGAGTGTAAAAGTCTCTTTTTGGAAGAATCAATATTTGGATGTCAAGAAGATTGCTATCGCGACGACAAACCTTCCGTAGATCTTGTCTGGTCCCAAACTTCTGGAAAATGTATAATAACCAATATATTCCTCAAAGCATTTTGTTTAACCCCATCTAAAGGTAGCCCGCCATTATTATGGAACAATCTTGAATCTACATGCTCTTTTACAGAAAAATATTGTAAACATTTCCTCCACAATTTTGATATCAAAACTAAACTTTGTGATGTCGGTACATTGGAGACCTTAATTGAAGAGTATGGGACAGGTAAAACTGTATTACGCAGTATAAAGAACCCCACCGGGCTCTTTGAAAGGGAGGGTGATATATCTTTCAAGTGTATACGGGTACGTGTCACAGAGACAAGATTTCACAGAGACAAGTTGTGCTTTTAAACGATAGTAGTCTCATAGTGACAAGGTTTCGTAGAAGCAAGTAGTTCTAAAAGTGGCAGTGTCACAGAAGCAAGTTCTCACAGAGACAAGGTGAAATTTTTAAAATTATGTGCAGTTTCACTGGGACAAGATCTCATAGGAACAAGTTCGCGTGGCGTGTTGCCTACATCTGAACTTGAAGGCATTCCATTTGTTTTAGTAAATTGAATGTCTGCTGTAGTTTAATCATATATTTATGACTTTTAGACCTTTAGACCTAAAGAATAATGTTAATATGTATCCAATATAAAATGAAATATAAAAAAGCCAAATGATATTTTTATCACCGTTTCTTGAAAACCTTATGACCAAAAAAGTTTAAATTTGGTAAAAATGGTCAGTTGACGCCTTGGACGCGTGCTAAGGAAGGGTTGTTGAAATATACAAAAAATACGCCCGAAATAGACGTATTTCGAATTTATAGCCATCTTTTTAGCCAAAGGTTCAAATATGGAACTTTTAGTTCAGTTGAGTCTCTGTAATGTAAATACATCTAGACTGTAATGTCGTCTAGACTATAGTCGAAATACTCTAGACCTAGACTACATCTAATAAATCTATGTAAACGTCTCGTCAGAGTAGCTTACCTTCTTAAGCAACTAAATACATCAGACAGCTTTAAAGTACTAATGATGAGTTACTATGGTCTTTTTCAAACTCATTTAAGTTATGGCATAAGAATGTGGGGTAACTGCTAATCAAACAAAAAAGCATTTATCTGGCAGAAAAAGGCAATTTGAGCTATACTAGATCTTTTCCAGAGAGAGTCATGTAAGTCTCACTTTACAACACTTGGTATTTTAACTCTGCCATCTTTATATTGCAATGGAACGAAAATCATATGGTTGCCAAGGGAGATGAGAGAAACAAGTTTGTTATTTGGAGTTGGATTCGGAGATGTATAATAATAGGACGTGAAAGATAGTGACTTAGGTATATTTTGAATTTACTAAATAATATACTAGATGATGTTAAATAAAATGATTATTTGAAAATTAATATGGAGTTCATTCAATAATAAACTAGAGCATCACAATATATTTTTTATAATCTAATTCATGTTAGAAAAAATGTTGAAAATGATCTTAAACACCATGAATTTTGGATACAATACAAGAAATGGAGATTGACCGAGGTCTCTGATTCAACACGAGCGATTGGCATTTGGTTTGTGTGTGTGTGTGTGTGTATGTTCCGCAGTTTAAACTGAACGGATTGACCGATTTTCTTGAAATTTGGTATGAAGATACTTTGAGCAATAGCCAAACGACGTATATAATATATATAATTTTGAATTTTTCAATATGGCGGCCCTTTATTCGGAAATCTTACCCTTAAAATCGCCCTAACGTTTTAATAAAATCACCCCTATCAGCATAGTCGGATCAGAATGAAACTGGGCTCATTCTTCTCAGCGCACCACGGCGGTCTTATTCCATTTATCACATGTAAGAAATTTTATAATTTCTTTTCTAAGTCCAAATTCAACTTTCAGATTTTTCCTGACAAAGTATTTTTGACTTTTAGACCATCGTATCAGGTCAAATATATGCTAGAACTACCAAGAAAAATCTGAAACCCCGAAATTTCTATTTTGGGGGGAATTGGGAAACAAAACTTTGAACTTTTAAACCGTACTTTGAATCGAAAAATGACAGAGAACATTTTTGTTCAGCTCAACGAATCATGTAGATTTCAGAAAAAAATTTCTACCGGGTTGTGTAGGGAACGCAGGGGGGCAATTTTAAATTTTATGCATATTCGGCAGTTGAGTTGTGGCTGATAAAGTTGTGGCTATTGTTGATACTGTAGATGGGGTTTTGCTGATGGATGAAGACTATAACTATAAGACAAAGTTAAAATGTGAAAAATTCGATGAAATCATCTTTTTAATCGTAGCTGTAATTCAACTGAGCAATAACCTTCTGAACAACAATTTAATAAACATTCAAAATTTACATGAGTGCAATGAATATTGTGGGGTCGCATTATTACTAAATGAGATGTGGGCACTGAATTAATTTTTATCTGCAAAAAGCGAAAATGTAAGCTAGACGTAGCAGCCTAGTTCACCAAGAAATAAATTGAGAATAATTTTGAATAAATTATTAATGAACCAAATTGGATGAAAAATCATAGTACAAACCTGATTCATTGTACAAAGTACAATAAGTATACATTCAATCATCCATCGAAGTAGTAAAAACTAACCAAAACTTTATCAGATTCATTGTTTACCTTTCTTATCAGTAATCTGTCAGCTGTAAATGAACCAACTTTCGGACAAGTTTTGTCAAACAAATTATGCTAAAATTATTATTTATTTTCTAAATAACTAATTGTAAACGCTAAGGACCGTTCATTATTTTCCCAATCAATAAAAAATGGATTTGCTATAAATTTCACATTATTTTTTTTGTTCAATCCGTGACATGCAAAATTTTATATAGGTTTCAAACCCCTGAAAAATTATGGATGTCACGTGTTTTTTTTAAATCTTAATAACCATGGACTCAATTTCGAATCATATTTTTAATAAATTTCATCTGAATTCTAATTCTAGGTTCCATGCTTGGAACATTTTTACTCTTCTTATGCCAATAAATTTACAAGTATAATTTTTTACATTATTCTGTGTTGCACCCTGCTTGACAATTGCTCTGGTCCAACTATTTTATATCACTCATTTGTGAGTTAGGAGTTCAAATTGTTGAATTTACCTGTTCAGGCTTGAGCAAGGGTAGTAACAGTATCCTGTCCCTAGTGGATCTGAATGTACATCACACACAGTGGCGTTATTAAATACAAATAATAGCAGCCACTTCACAGGTGATACTGAACTATTGGTTACATTTTTACTAGCATAAGATCTAGGTACGACTGGAAATCTACCATGAATCAGTAATATGTCCTTCCTAAGCCTACGAGAAATAATTGTAAGGATTAATTGAGGGGCTAATTACTTTTCTTGTATGGTTTGATTCGCATCTGCCGAGTTATTCACCTTGACCAAACCTGAAGTTTCACCGCATCCGAATAATTCCAGAGAGGAAATATTTATTTCAGGTATTATTTTCAATTACCGAGGGCAGAGGAGAATCCAGCCTGACAATATGTAGGAACTAGGGATCCATCAATTCAGAATAAGTATTATACGGTGAATATTCACCGTAAGTAAACATTATACCGCAAGAAAAATGTTTTCTGTTAGGTACTTTTGGGAAAGCGCGGTCAGTGAACCAACGGTTGGTGGGCTCAGGTAGTAGAACTACCCAACTAATAGACTGTGTTCACTGAACCGTAAAACCAAAGTGAACATTATTCTATTCTATTTCGCTATATTTCTATTTCTATTCTATATTCGCTTCTATTTCTGAAAAAGTTAGTGCCAGGCGAAAATTACTGCACTTTGGCAGCAGGAAATATTTAACATGTGTTTTCAACATACCCTTCCTCGAAAAAATATTTTTTTGATTAGTATTCTTTGCCTCCCCTCTATGAGGATGCTTTACCACCGCATTTGCGTTGCGGGTTCAGTAGTTGATTGAATTTCGACATGGATGTAGTTAAGGATATCGTATCGTTACGCAGTACAACATTGTACCATATAGACGATGGATTTTTCTATCGGGTGACCTCCAGCGACAAAGCGCGTGTCTATTTGAAGTGCAATGTATGCGAGTGTGCAAGTTGCTCTGCAATGCCACTTTGTATTGCAAATTGAACATTTAATCATTTAAACTCTAGATCCTCCTGAACCTGTAATAAATTTAACGTTACAGTAATAATGTAACTTTTTGGAGGGTGAAGCACAGATAGTTCTGAGACCTGTGCATGGGTTATGAGTTGGATGATGATGATTGATGAGTTGGACCTACAGTTTTAGGTGAGTTTCGAATCATCGGCAAGTGATTTTATAGCAGAGAACAGATTATTTCTTGGTGGCCAGTGGCGTAGCCAGGATTAGATTTCGGGGGGGGGGGGGGGTGTGGGCAGTGGCTTAGCCAGGATCAAATTTCGTGGGGGGGGGGGGGGGCTCACCAAGGGGGGGTCTGGGGTATAGGAGGGTCCGGATTTTTTTAAAATTTAGTGGTGTGAAAAGCGCTAATCTAGACAACTTGTTAGGCTCTGAAAATCAAAAGAAAGTTTTGAAAAATTACTACCCAAGAACCTAGGTGGCCAGGTTTGAAATGATAAAGTTTGATATACCGATATCTGTGACTATTTTGAGTCAAACCCCTTGAATTGGAACTAATCATACTTAACTTATGTACTGAATCTCAAAATTAATACTAATTATTATAAGTTTCATATAATTTATGTCATTAGCCTAAAACGCACCCAACCCAAAGTTCATGAAATCGGAATTTTTTTATCATAGCACACTGATTTTACACGCTTGCACAGAACTTGCATTTATTTGTGTGTTTTCATTTATAAAATCTCGATTTTATGAACTTTGGGTGCGTTTAGGCTAGTGGGTTATACTGAATTTTAACTTCAAAACTAAATTTTCTACAAGATGAGTTTATTCAAAAAGGTGATTTATCAATAATTAACAAAGTTAATCCACTTCAAACTTGAAAATTGCATTTTATTTAATGTAATAAATAAATAATTTTGGTAGTCACAGTTTTCTAACATGTTTTATTCGATTTCGTAGCTCATTTTAAATCAAAATTATCCATTTGAGCACCTAACAAGTTTCTATATGAGTAACTATTGAGGAAAAATTTGAAAAATGCATTGATCTGACTATAACTGTAGCTATATTCCATTACACAAACAGTGTTTCTGTAATCTGTTCGTTATAATACAACAAAACAGATAGAACCCTTCGGCTCTAATAAGTCCTTATCTATTAGTTATTTGAGAATTTTTTATTTCTGAAATTTCGGGGGGCCCGGGCCCCATGGGCCCCCCCTGGCTACGCCACTGTTGGTGGCTGATCCAATCGGTCATCCTTACAAAGAGGGCTCAGGAATTTACAGCTCATCTTATCAGACTGAACAGATACCTGCCACAGCTCACGGCTATCGCTATAACTTATTTCCTAAAAAAGGTATACCGTACAGGTGTTTGCAAAAACATCCTGCAAGGAATCTGCCAGTTAGCAAAAACGTATTCCTTTGAAAACGCTTCGTTACAGAAATACAGATAGCAGAAGAATGAAGCTATCTTTCTCAGTAATAAATCAACAAATTAGTACTCATTCAGAAACGTTACGCTTCTAGAGCCCTCATTTAGATGGTGAATTGAATACATTCATTGTGAAATGAGCTGGAAAATCATATAAAACAGTAACTACTGTGATTATTGAGTTATTCTATGAAATACGCAAAAAAGCCAAACGAATGCGTTTTTTAAAATGAAGGGTATGAACTTTGTTATTAATTGCGAATAAAGCATCCCGAGTTCATAGAATCAGAATTAAAATTGGATCAAAACACACGAGAATAACAAGTGGGAAGCATCAGTGCAAAATCCGTGTGCTTTGATTCAATAAAACTCGACTAAGCTTTGGGATCGTTCTTAACAGGGCTCAATTTCTAAATTGAGAAGTACCGGAGCTGTGACTTATGTACCGGGGTCAGGGGGTATGGAATACCTCCCAGCAAAACGGTAGATGGGGGGTCCTCCCCCGGGAAATTGTTGAAAATTACACTTGAATTGGTGCATTTTAAACGCATTTGAGCATGGTTATTAATGCACATATAATATTACATAATATACAAAATAATAAGATTCAGGTTTTTAAAAATAAGGTCTTTTAAACGATTTTGACGAAAAAAACCGCTCTGGTGTGCTCTGGCTGAAATTAAGCCCTGGTTCTCAACTATTAGGTACATTCACATTTAATTAAAAAAAAAAAAAAATGATTTCACAAGTTTTGAAGGAGAATTTGAAAAAGATTTGGTTCATTGCCAATTAAATTAGTTTACCCATTAAACCGACAATAAAAAAACGTGTTTTCATGATTATTTTGTAAATTTTTGCAAAATATCCTACCAATTCAGGGATTAGGTAATCTCGATTTGCGTTCAGACTGGCATTTCACGTTCATTTTATTACCCACGCAAAAGTTTCAGAATGGTGTGGGCATCATAAAAATGTATAATAGTAGATCTTGTAGCACATTTAGCCAAAATTATTTTAATTAGATTTAATTCACACAAACTATATGAAGGCCTCAGAGTTTTCTGAATGCTGCAATCTTGGCCTCAGAGTTTTCTGAATGCTGCATGGAATAGCTGCAATCTTTCACCCTCTTTATTTTTGTAACAAAGCGTTTCCGGACCTTCATTAATTTGATTTTTTTATCTTCATGAGAAGATGCTTATGCAGTCTGGAAGAATCATTTTGAACTCTTGAAACACTCTGTACAAATAAGACACATTTTGTTTCCCCATAGCTAATACTCTTTAAAAAGTCAAGTAATAAACCCCCCTTAATGAACTTTATCAGGCCACAACCTTGTAAAAAAAGCTCAGAAAATCTCAATTTTACCCCCTCCCCCATCCAAAATAATTTTACCTCGTAAGGCCCCCCCCCCCCCCCCCCCCCCCCCTACCAAACCAAAAGTCTGGGTGCGCCCCTGACGGTGTCTGGATCTATGTAGTTCAAAATATCAGTTACTGAGTGCTTTTAACAGTTTTCGTTTGTCAAAGGCGATTCTCAATCTGGTTATAATTCTATTACCTTCAATGCTTAAGAAGGAAGAGATTCTTGGGATTTGAATAATTTTGGGTCGTAATAGGCCAGATCCTAGCCGAGGGCGGCCCACGTGGGTACTGGAAGAATCAAGTTCATTCAGTAGTAGCCTACACCCTACAGTCGCAACACTAAACCCGGCCGCTCGGCTATAACGACTTGTCAGTTTCAGAACAGGAGGGCGCCAAGTTTTCCAGGCTGGAGGGCGCACCGGGATACGTCCTGGTGTCCCGGCAGGCCAACACGGGCCTGCCAATAATTCAATATCACCTGTGAAGTGGCCGCTTTTATTGAATAACGCAACTGTGTGTGATATACATTCAAATCCACTAGGGACAGAATACTGTTTCTACCACCGCTCAATCCTGAACAGGTAAATTCAACAATTTGAACTCCTGACTCACAAATGAGTGATATAAAAAGTTGGACCAGAGCAATCGTCAAGCAGGGTGTAACACAGAATAAATTTAAAAAAAAAATACTAGAAAATTTATTGGCACAAGAAGAGTATCCTATATATGATCCAAGCATGGAACCTAGAATTAGAATTTGGATGAAATTTATTAAAATGGAAATTGAGTCTATGGTTATTAAGATTTTAAGAAGTATTGTTTGTAGTAAGATTTTTGAAATCTAATGAAGTTTGTGTGATTTCACCTCACTAAGGGTGTTTTTTAGACCACGAGGAAGACGATTCGTGCCTGTGCAGTTGTAATTTAAATTGGGGGTCGTCCAGTAATGGATATTTTCCGACGACACTTTTAATCTGCGCACAAATGGAATTCCATAAATTATATGACTTTTATATTCACCACTTTGACGAATGAAGTTGACAGAAGGCGGTGTGGAATATTGCTGTCTCCTCACTAGGCTGCCATCCTGTACCTCACTATCCAGCTGGTTTTGAAGTCGTAGTTTGGGGTTTTACAATGTTTTAAAAATAGACATTAATCGTCTTTAGGAGCACTACGTTGAATACTCGGTGGTCCTGCCTGACAATTTTACGTTTAACACTTAATCTGACAAATTTTTAGCCACACAAATTATTGGGCTACTCCCTCTAGGAAAATATGGCAAGGACTGTTGGAAACGCCTGAATAAAATTTTACACAGAAAAAGTCACGTGACATCCATAATTTTACAATGGTTGAAACCTCTATGGAATTCTGCATGTCACGGACTAAACAAATAAATTAATGAGAAATTTATAGCAAATCCATTTTTTATGGATGGGGAAAATAATGAGCGGTCATTAGCGTTTACAATTGGTTTCTAGAAAATAAAATAATATGAGCATAATTTGTTTGACAAAACTTGTCCGAAAGCCGTTTCATTTACAGCTGACAGATTACTGATAAGAAAGGTAAACAATGAATCTAATGAAGTTTTGGTTAGTTTTTACTATTTCGATGGATGATTGAATACATACTTATTGTACAGTAAATTAGGTTCGTATTATGATTTATTTATCTTTTATTACTTTTTATTTCTAGGTGAATTAGTCGTATGAAGCAAAGACTAGGCTGCTACGTCTAGCTTAAATTTTCGATTTTTGCAGATGATAATTAATTCAGTACCCACATCTCATTTAATAAAATGCTACCCCACAATATATATTATATATTTATATATATTATTTCATAATATATATTTCACTGTCTAATTATATTCATAGATTTAACTAGAAAAACAAACATGGAGAAAAGTTCTATTAAATAAAATACAGCAGGCATTCAATTTACTAAAACAGATGGAATGCCTTCAAGTTCAGATGTAGGCAACACGCCACACGAACTTGCTCCTGTGAGAACTTGTCCCAATGAAACTGAATATAATTTTAAAACTGTCACCTTGTCTCTGTGAGAACTTGCTTCTGTGACACTGCCACTTTTAGAACTACTTGCTTCTACGAAACCTTGTCCCTATGAGACTACTATTGTTTAAAAGCACAACTTGTCTCTGTGAAATCTTGTCTCTGTGAAACATCCCCGTGTATACCCATCAGGTATAGTAGAAGCCCTCGCGATATACCTTTCGATAAAATAACACTTAAATCAGTTATAAAGGGTACAACGAAAAAAGGTTTCAAACAGGCATTAAAAATAGTAGGCGGGCCTGTTGGGTGGGTTCTGGCAATATTTGATGTTCTGGGCACATAGTAGACGCTTTCGATCCACTTGGTTTGAGTGGGGAAGTCAGTAAAACGATATTAGATAAAGCACGCGAGTGGGTCGATTGAAAAATATAAGGAGTATTTTCATAATTCTGTCAACATTTCAAACTATAACAATGACGATGAATATCTTATCGAATTGACACCAGATTTGTATATGCAAATGATGAATGGATATAGGATGTTAGATGAATATTCTTTGGATGAGTCACAAACTAATTTAGTGAAGAAATTTTTATTATTTAATAATATGGATGTAGGATTGGTTGAAACGGTAATGTCCGAGATGGGAAATGGTAGAAATAAATATACGGGAACTAAACCATTGTTATATATTGAAAGAAAACAAATATTGGATAATAGATCAGAACGACTAATAACCGGCGTCACAGTAATAATCATATTAATTTCATTACTATTATTATTATTGATACATTACTCTCCCGTATGATAGAAATATAATTGTATAAAATTAATTAACAGTTACCCGCTATGGGCGTTTGTTGTCTATGAAATTGTTCATGGAGGTATAAGAAAAAACATACCAGAATAAAAAATAAATTTTACTGTCAGTTATCAATTTCACTAATAATTTTATTATTGGTATATTATTACTCTTCAAAGTTATATGGATTTGGATTTGACTAATATATATTTTTTTTTCAATAGTGTATCCAGAGCCCCCCCCCCCCCCCCGCACAGACACCATATCGTCATTATTAACATCATCATCAATAAGTAAGTGTTTATCAAAATCTATAATTTGTTATTTATTATTTGATACTTTCAGGTCTAAATTTGAGGTTGGAAGTGGAATAGATAAAATAAAACATTTTTCATAAACCCCCCCCCCACCCCCACCTCATGAGAATGAAGCTTTGATGATGAGTTTTACGAAATGATATTCAAACAATTTATTGATTAATACTAGCTATACCAATCTCAGAAACCAAACCATTGTTATATATTAAAAGAAAACGAGTACTGGACAATAGACCAGAACAACCGATAATCGGTGTCATTGTAATATTCATATTAATTTTATTACTATTATTATTGATATATTATTCTCCCGTATGATAGAAATATAATTGTATAAAATTAATTAACAGTTACTTTCTATGAGAGTTTGTTGCCTATGAAATTGTTCATGGGGGTATAAGAAAAAACATAAATATTAGAAAAATGTACCAGAATAAAAAATAAATTTTACTGTCAGTTATCAATTTCACTAATAATTTTATTATTGGTGTATTACTCTTCTAAGTTATATGGTTTTGGATTTGACCAATATATTATATATATTTTTTTTTTCAACAGTGTATCCAGACCCCCACTACCATCAGCGAGCCCCCACAGCATACCACCCACAACGTACAAGAAAATGGTTATCGACAGCATCAGCGACCCCCACAACGTACAAGAAAATGGTTATCGACAGCATCAGCGACCCCCCCACAGGATACCACCCACAACGTACAAGAAAATGGTTATCAATTTCACTAATAATTTTATTATTGACGTATTACTCTTTTAAATTATATGGTTTTGGGTTTGACTAATATATATATTAAGATTATAATTCTAAAAATATAATAAAAAGCCTACACGTTAAAGTATATATTTAAATTTAAATGTGGAGCGTTTCTGAACATAATTATGTTTATTTTTAATTTTCTTTAAAGTTTAAACCTTTCCTCCTGAAACATTTTACATAAATATAATAACCCAATGAGTAAACTTATCATAACAATGGAACCGCCAGTACAGGAGCTTGTATTTATTACAAAATATGTAAAACATTCTTCTTTAGTTTATGGCGTTGATCAGAATGGTGAATCAATATCTTTCGTAATCAACTATTCAAAATTCATCCATATACAAGTTCTAGTAGACGACCCACCCTTTTTCAATAATAAAATATTTGAATATAATTTATTCCGCTATATCAGAGATGTTGTTGTCCGAGATAATTTACCAAACTTAAAAAATATAATATCAATAACAACAGATCTAGACAAAACCAGTTTCAGAGGACATTCCTGTTACATTTTCCTAACCGAATTGGGACTGTCCTACTTTAAACCGTTGGAATATTTCCTTAGTATTAATAAAAATTTATTTCACATTTGTGAAATATCTTCAAACAGTATAATCAGCGATAATATTTTATAGAACAAAAATGTAGACAAAAAAACTTCAAACCGTATTCTTTCTTCAACATTAACGAACAGAAACATTTAGAATATAAAGATAATCAAATCCCATTACATAAAATATGTATGATTGATATCGAGGTTTGTACAAACCCGGACAATTCTGAAATCGCTGATGGTTTCGGTATACAGGACCGAATTGTGGCCATTTCTTTGATCATTTTTACATCAAATTGTAATATCCTAGAAAAGATCTGTTATATCCTTATTCCAGAATATGTTGATTATAACATATACAAAATGGATGATATTGAAATTCGCAACTATCATACAGAGCGGGAAATGCTTGAAAACTTTTGCCATTTTATGTATGAAATAGTTAATGTATCAGTTATTTCTGGATACAATATTATAAATTTTGACCTACCAGTAATAATGAACCGATTAATTTTCTATGGTATCGCATTTAAATATCATAGTATTCTGCAAATTAATAATGCATTGACAAACAACATACAGCAAGCATCATTTTTGTTTGGTGATAAATTTCAAATCATAGATTTATTCCTATCTATCAAATCACTATTTCCGGGCAAATTTGAATCATATTCGTTAAATTCCATATCAGAGCATATTCTCATGACCCGAAAACGTGAAATGAATTTCAAAGAGATGAATTATTTCTATGGCAAAAAGTCCAACCACAGCAACTGTTCAGATTTTATCGAAACTTTAATTAAATATGCTATATGCGATTCTGAATTGTGTGTAAATTTATATTTAAAGCTGGAAATAGAAAGCTACATTTTTCCATTATTGAATGTGACTTTCTGTGATGCAATAGACTATCACAGAAATATCAGTTCTATAATAAATATTTTTTTTACGGTAGAATTTCCAGCAAATGGTATGCTTTGTCAGGTTTATACTGAGAAAAACTCAACCTACCGTAATAGTGGATCTTACGAGGGTGCTACTGTACTGAAAGCTGATAGAGCTATACATAATTATTGTGGTAGGGATGAAAAAATATATATTCTGGACTTTGTTAGCCTCTATCCAAATATTATCAGAGAATTTAATTTGAGTTTTGGTTATGTATTCCATAAACAGAATATATTATCACAAAATAATAATTGTCATAATATTGGTACATATTTCAGACAAATCGATGACTGGTATACATTAAAATCTGAATATGATTTGCCTTTAAGTGTTATTATTAATATTTTATTAACTAATAGAGAGAAATGTAAAAAATCTGGCAATTTGTCATTATCGGCCGCATATAAAATTGTCGCGAACAGCATTTATGGGATTTTAGCTTTGAGGCAAAACACTTTTCATCTTGCAATGTTGATTACGAAACTTGGAAGATTTATACATGGTGAGGTTGTAAGGTATATAAAAGAGACGTTAAATTTAAATTTATTATATGGTGATACGGACAGTTTCTTTATAATTACCAATAAAGATTTTAATACGTGTCAGAAGATTAACAATTTTCTATTAGACCAATTGGGTTTCAATTATATTAGATTGAGTGAAGATTATATTGCCAATATTTTAATATTTTTAGATTAGATTAGATTATCTTTCTTTATTCATGTAAATTTACAAATTATGCATATGAATGGTTATAATCAAGATTATCAACATCACATAGATACTATAGTGAACTCAGATAATGTTTTTTTTTTTTTTTTATAGTGCAAGATATTATATACAATGATCTCATTTGTACGATATTATTTGTAATGACAATCTGAGTGATGCAATTACATGAAATGGCGAAGTTTGGACAAAGATTTCGTCCATTCTTGACACTTAACCAGTATAGTTTAGGAGAGAGTTGTTCTATTTGAATTTAGTTGTAGTTATTTTTGATACTGTATGAAAAGAGTTTATTATAAAAGTAGCAGGTATAAGATGGAATAAGATAAAAATATAGAGAATAAAAGATTATAAATTGGAAAAAAATTAATTACGATAATGATGATGGTGATGGATGATGAAAAGAGAAGATAATTTGAGATAGTTGATTCTGTACAAGTTTTCTTAGATGGATTGTGGTGAGGGATGAAACATTATTCAATAAGCTATACAATACTGATGAAATATTATTTACAAAGAAGGGGAATGAAGTTGCTCTAGGGTTGGACAGATGCAGTCATTTTCTCCATGAGATATTTCCTTAATGATGAGGTGAAGCTCGCTCGACTCTCAATGCATCTGATGGAATTTGGAAGTGCATTCCAAGCACGACAAGCACTTACAATAAATGATTTTGTAAAAATGGTAGTACGATGATTAGGTATTCTAAGAGTATTATCCCCAGTTCTGGTATGTGAGACATCATTCCGCCTGCCTTCAGACACAAATTTGAAGTCATTTTTGAAGTAATTTGGTTTACCATATTTGAGAATATCTTTGACAAGTTTGACAATCCTGAATAACCTTTGATCATTAAGTTTGAGAGTTGAGCTAGCAATGTGGGATTGAGTTATTCGTTCATACCATTGAAGAGAGTAGACAAACCGTAGACAATAATTCTGACTGCGCTGTAGTCTATCATTCAGAGTCACTGTCATATCATTCATTACAGAATTACAATACATGAAATGCGGGAAGATAAGAGATTTAACCAGTAACAGTCTGACACTTCTAGGTAGGATATCTTGCATTTTCTTCAAAGGATGCATAGCTGAAAAAACCTTCTTACATGTACTTATAATTTGCTCTGACCAGTCAAGTGTTGAGTTCATGATTATCCCTAAGTTTTTAACTGAGCTACAATATGGTATTGCATTGCCATCAACATTGATTTTATGAACAAGCTTCAAGTCAATACCATTTATCAAGCGTGAATAGCCAATGATTATAGGTTGAGTTTTTACAGGATTGAGTTTGAGACCGTTTTTCCTAGTCCATTCAACAATTTGATTAATATCCTCATTCATCTTGTCAACAGTTGCATTGATGTTTGAGGTACAACAGCTGGAATAGATTTGAAGATCATCTGCATAAGTGTGGAAACTAGAAAACTTTATTACTGAGGAGAGGTCATTTGCATACAGGGTGAAGAGGAGGGGACCAAGAATAGAACCTTGAGGTACACCATGTATTACACTTTTCCATTGTGATCTATCATTTCCATCTGTGACACATTGTTTTCTACCTGTGAGATAAGATTTAAACCATGCTAGAGTTTTGTGACTGAAACCAAGAAGAGCTAATTTACTGAGTAGAACCTGATGGTCGACAGTATCAAATGCTTTAGAGAAATCAAACAGACTCAAAATAGTACATTTTCTCTGATCCATAGCTAACCTGATATCTTCAGTGACACGCAATAGAGCAGTTTCAGTTGAATGAGATTTTCGAAATCCAGATTGGAAGTTATGAAGCTTATTGTTTCTTTCAAGGAATTTGACCACCTGCCAATGAACCAATCTTTCCAGTACTTTGGATAATGCTGGCAAAATGCTTATAGGTCTAAAGTCTTCAACTTTATTGGGGGAAGCAACTTTGTTTAAAGGACGAAGTAGAGCATGCTTCCAATTTCTAGGGAAATTTCCATTTTGAAGAGATTTATTGAAAATAAGTGTGATGGCAGGTAAAACAGCAGATAATATTTTCTTGACAAATTTAATAGGAATTTCATCTGCCCCAGTTGCATTGCTGTGAATAAGTTGAATTGCTTTAAGAGCTTCTTGTTCTGTAATTGAATGAAAATGAAATTGAGAATCCAGGGGAATATTTGAGTCAATAATCTGATTTTCAAGGTCATTAATGTGGTTCTGAATGGCTGTCTCGTTACGTTGACTAGAGTGTGAAAGAAAATGCTCATTAATATCATCCAATGGAAGATCTATTGGTGTATGTTTTTTCTGCTTACTTAGGCCGAATTCTTTAATACCACGCCATAGTAATGAAGAGTTTTGTCTGTTGTCTATGATGAAACAATTCAAGTACCTAACTTTGGAGTTACGTAGCTCTTGTTTAACTTTATTTCTTAGTCGTCTATACTCGTTAAAGTTGTTCAAGTCACCCATTCTCTTAGCCTTCCTATGAGCTGAGTCCCTGTTTGCCATTAACTGTAATATTTCGTCAGTCATCCATGGTACTCGTCTTTTACTATTGATTCTTCTAGTCACAGTAGGAGCATGTCTATCATATATGTTAAGAATCAAGTTTTCAAGGGTCTCTACCATTTCATCAACTGATGACAAATCCTCAATCTGATGCCATGGAGTCTGAGCTACGTCAGTGATGAAATCAGCATCATTGAAATTTTTAAAATCCCTGAATGTGATGAATTTTTGTGCAGGTTTAGGTGGTTTATATGCAAGCACACAGTAGATCAAATCGTGTGCAGAAACAGCTGGGACTGAGATTTGACCTGAGTGTACTACCTCATCAGGATCACTAACTATGAGAAGGTCAATGAATGTATCAGATTCGTTGGTATGGTGAGTTGGATTGAGTGGTAAGATAGTCAGGTTAAGGCATTCAAAAATTCTTGTAAGCTGGTGGTAGTCAAAGTTACAGTTAGTCATGTTAAGGTCGGTATTCATGTCTCCCATAACTAGAATTCGGCTGTAATTAGGCATAAAAGACAGCAAAGCGTTTTCAAAATCTGTGAAATGACCTATTTTTGGAGGGCGATAACAAATACCAACAAGCAACTTATCTGAACTAGATAGAGCTAATTCAAGTAACATAAACTCCGGCCTGGCTGAATATTCTTGTTCTGATGTAGCTAATATTTTAGTCTTTATACCGTCCTGTACATATACTGCAACACCCCCACATGCTTTATTCAATCTATCATTACGAAATAAGGTATAGCCTGGCAGTGCAACTTGAGTGGATGAGATGCTTGGTTTTAGAAAAGATTCAGAAATTCCGATAATGTTGAAGTTTTTAAAACGAAAAATTGCCCTGAGCTCATCAATGTGACAGCTAAGGGACTGTACGTTAAGGTGGGCAGCTTTAAATAAATTTTTATAGGGCCGAAGCTTTTCGTATAATAAGAGGCCGCTATCCCGATTATTATGGAGTGAGGTCGAGCGAGCTAGGTTGTCAGCGGGGAACATCAATGTAATGGTAGACCAACATCAGTCCCAACACAGAGCAACGCATGAAATGTAGAAATGAAATGTAGGCTAAAGCAATGAAATGTAGACTAAAACTAGGATGACTTAATCTAAATGAAAAAATTGAAAACGCGAGAATGTTCATACACCATTTAAGGTTCGGTTTCCGTAATTGTTTTAACTTTAAAAGTTCAATTTTACACGAATGATGCGAGCTCTATTAGGTAGGCAGGCCTACGATGCAGCCGGAAGGTGGTCCAGTCTAGAAGTGTGGTTCCCAGTGGTAAGAAATCTGCATGTTATTGTGCTAGCAGCCGGAGAGCAGTGCAACTGTAACATGAGAAAAACCGAGCAGAAACAACAGCCAGAAAAAGCAGTAGGTATTTCAAATAAATTAAAGTTATAGATTAGAAAAAAAGATGATACTTTGAATAAGAAAATAAACCGAATAAGGAAAGCCAACAGAGCGGGAGGGAGTGAGAAGAGGGTTAGTAACAGAGAAAGTAATTTAAAAGGTGGAGAGTGAAGAGTGAGAAAGTGATACTAGAACAGTGAAATATACCGATAGGCAGGCATAAAAGAAGTTAGAGAAAGGTTTGGGTGAATTGGATGGGGTGACAGGAGATATGGTGGAAGGAATAGAGAAGAGAAGCGAGGTGCAAGATGTAAGATTCTGGAGAAAAATATTTTATGATCCTTATGACTATAATGAGATTTTGTATGAATCGAGAGAGAGTGGAGATGAAAAGAGAGATAGAAAACATGACTTGAGGGTAGAGGGAAGAGGAAACCGTTAATGAAAAAGAAGTGTACACAATTGTAATGTCCTATTTTGGTCAATCAGGTGAGTTAAACAAAATAATAACTCATCTGATTGGACGTACCAGATATATCAGATCAGAAAGCTGAGACAAGTTCCATGTACGATTTATGATAATTATTTAATTTAAGAAGTAGAAAGTAATATTTCTGGTTTGTTGAGCTTTCTTATAAACAGTTTAGTTCTTTATCTAGGTTTGAGGAGAAATTTTAATGAGCACGAGAATTAAAGTAAATCGTATATTTGAAAATAGTTTTAATAATTGAATTATTCAATAAATAACTCTGCGACGCTACACTACTTAGATTATAGTCAAAGAGGAACGCACAATAAATTATTAAAATGAATCGATATGTTCAGTTATGTTACCTATATGAAGAGAGATACAGTGAGAAGGAGTGAGGGAAAGATAGAGAGAGAGGGAGGGAGTGGGATAATGATAGGAGTTGAGAGAATAGACAGTTTGGAAATATTACAGTTGAAAATTGCATAAGCTATAGAGTGATAGCAGTAATGGGGATATAGGGAAAAAATGATAGTAAAAATAAAATAATAAAGTATAGAAGCTAATTCAATCCCACATTTACCAGAAAAAGAGGAGTGAGGAGATACTAGTTTATGGAGGTTGATGAAGAGAAAAAATTAAGAGAAAACAAAAGTAATCTGATATATACTCAAGTTAAATATCTCATTATAGATTTGATGACGATGATTTTATCATTATTAATTGTGAAACTTTTGAGTTATTCTTAGTCTAGTGGGAATCTGATTACAAATATCGTATGTATTAAAAAATAGTCTATCTATGATTTATTGATTTAACTCAATCATTCAGTTCTTTAATATTGTCTATGCAATTATCCTACTAATTTACAGTCCTTTTGGTGATTAATAATCTAAAAGCTTCAAATGATATTATATAAATGCTGACTGTGAATAAGTAATAAGGAGAAAGCTATTTACCTATTAAAATTGAAGGAAGGGGAAATTATAAGTTAGCTAAATAAATACATTTAAAATGAATAAAAATGCTGGTAAATTGTTTGAAATGGATAGTACAAACGGCTGCATCAGTAGGTTAAGTGGTGATTATTGAAAAGTTACGATTTATGAGCTCACCTTTATTTTGGACAGGTCGGCCAGCCTCTCGATGGTGTGCACCTTCCTGGACCCTCTCTCAGTAGTGGCGATTTTGATCCGTCCATCCTGACTCCAGACCTGTCGGTGGCCGAAGCGGTCAGCTGCGGCGTTCAGGATGCGCAGCCGGTGCGTCGTGAGGTCCTCTCGGATCGTGATGTTGGTCCCTTTCAGCTTCTTCTTAGCCTCAAAGACCATTCGCCGTGTTCTGTAGCTACAGAAGCGAATTATGATCGGTCGATCTTTCGGCTTGTCTTGTCCGGATGTTGGTGGCTGTCGTCTCCCAACTCGATGAGAGCGGTTGATCTCATCAAGTTTTACATTGACGTTCAGTTTTTCCTTAAATAATTTGATCGCCAGTTGATCGGTGTCCTCCTTTTCACACTCAGGAATACCGAATATTCGAAGGCAATGCCGCCTTCCATACTGCTCAAGGTCATCGACCTTCAGCTCGCAGTTCTTCTCAAGCTCAGTGACCCTTTGATTCAGTCTTCTATTTTCCTCCTTGAGCGCTTCGAACTCCGCAAAAATAGATTGAAGGGCCGTCATCACTGCAGCGTTGACAGCTTCCTCTACCTGCTCCTTCATTTTGAGGAAGAACTCGTCGGTGCCCGAAATAGATTCTGCAGGTACCGGAGGGATGGCAGCGTTCCGTTTAGGAGTGGCACGTCCTTTCACCATCTTCACTATTCTTAGCTTCGATCGAAAGAAAAAGCGGATTTGAAGAACTGACGGTTATAGATTTTTGCAGATTTGAAATTAGTTTTTTGGAGATTACTCTTGAATACGTGAAAAGTTTGCAACAATAATTACACTATTAAATTCAAATTTAAAAACTGATCAAGATGATATATTATTTATACTCAATTGAACTGATTAACCCTACGAAAAAGTCGATTGAATACGGAGCCGAACTAACGTGCGTCTCACTCGCTATACATAGACAGAGTGAAACTCTGACTACAGTGACAGAGTGAAACAGTGACAGAGTTAGCTGAGAAGAAAAAGTATATTTTAAGATTGGAAAAATGTAATTCAATTGTAAAGCGGGGTCTCCAGCACAAACAGATTAGCCCCTTTTTCCTAAAGGAAGCGGATATTTTTATAGTCAAATTTATGGACCTGATTTCGAAAAGCTACCCATCCGCTAACTTTATCACATCTTATACCGAATTTATAAATAAGTTTTTTACGAATTTGTTAAAGAAATCCAAACCACAAGACTTTATTACAATATTGAAGTTTAAACCCTTTCAATATTACAGTTCGGCATCTTAATTGCAAGCTAAAATTTGTTTTCATTATGCAAATTTTTACAACAAGTCATCAGATTGTGATAATGAAATCAAATATTGTATAATACAGTCTATATTTAAAAGCTATAATATATATAAGAGTTGTCAAAAAACTAAAAAGGAATCTTTCGAATTTTATGAAAATGTAATTAAATATAATCTGACGATTGACAAGGTCGGGATTGTTAGAAAGGTGTTTAATTTCCTACTGGTTGTCGAGAAACACATTTTACAATGTAACATATATTGTAATTTATTAACTAAGTTTGACAGAAAACAGATGAAGGATGTGGATGATAATTTAAGGAGGAAATTTACTACCGGTAACGTTTGGCTTGTTAAAAAAGATAATTTTAGGTATATATTCTACGAGATTATTTTTAAACAGTTGGCCGAATTTAAATACCATTTCTGGGAACATAGGAATATAAAATTTAAACAGACATTGATGTTCATCGATAATAATTATATCTTAAGACATGCTAATGGAGAAAGGTTTTCCTATACTGAAAGTAATAATTATTTAAATCAGCATAAAATTGAGAAAATAAATGTTTTAATCACCTCTCCACCCAATATAAATTTAAAAATTTCATCAAACTTACAACTAATTAAATTTCTTAAAAATTTTTACGATTTTAGAAAATGTTCTGAGAACATTACTACCCATTTTGTCGAAGATGGGTTTTTAATAGAATTTAACAATGAAATCACACTATCGACGGTATGATTATGAAATATATAAACTAACGATATATAATTATCATTTACTGTACAATTCTAAAGAAACTTGAGTTTTACTAACTCACCATCTGTGGAACAGAAGAAGGTTGAGTTTAATGCGAGATGTTTTCTGGTATGGATAATAATAGTGTCTCCTTCCACCCAAAAATGGTTTGGTCGGTTGGACGGTTTTAGAAATCGAAGAAAAGAGAAACTAGAATCTCCCGAATACGCCCACCCCCTCCACATCTAACATGGTCAGGATATTTTTTCTGACCATCACCCAACATGTTATCCAAAACTAGTTTGTTTGATTGGCTGAACAGTTTTAAAAATGGAAGAAAAGAGAAACTTGAATATCCCGAATACGTTCACTTTATTTTATAACTACTCTTATTCCTCAACCACCACCCACAACATTCATTCAAAGTTACACTTTGGAATTTTAATTATATTATATATTATGTTAATGATTGAGAATGTAAATCTGGAAAATCTCACCAGCATTGTAGCAATTTTGAGTTTATTGAGGCAAGAAGAATTCTATCCCTCTTTGAAGAAAGATTATGGATCAAAGGCTTATCCACTTGTACTCTTATTCATATAAAGTCAGAAAAGTAATTAGAATGTATAAAGACTTAATAAGTGGTGTTGATGTTTTGGCTACAATCAACGGCCCTTTTCAGGACTGGTATACCACCACACGCCATTCTAGCCACAACATCAACACCACTTGTTGAATTGGAAAGAATATTTTTTTGAATTTATTTATTGCCAAAAATCATACAATATATAAAAGAAAATATATATAAGTTTCTTAAGATCTATTGAAATAATATTAAGTCTTTATACATTCCTTTATTTGCCATTCGGTAAGATCTATATTATTCACCGCTTGTCCCAATTGTCCTGATATGAGAAAGTCTTTGATTTACACTATTGGGAATCACTTTTATCCAAACTCTGAATCAAGTCAATTAATTTACCATGTGTGACATATTTAAAAGAAAAAATAAACTGGCCAATAGCAGAATTAAATTACATTACTTTATACATCCTCAGAAAATAGGATGTATGTAATTCATCCTGCGGGGAGTGAGGTCGGCCAATAATTTTACAACAGGTTTTCTGTTGTACGGGTTGGTCTAATTCACTGTACCTAACAAATAAAGCTGTCTGTTCCTCAATTTTCGTACGATACCAGAGTAGGTAAGGGTGATTTTGTACCCCATGAACAAAAAGAACGAGATTTGTTTGTTATGTACATAAAAATTTAATGCAGTGGTCGATTTGCCACCAAAAAATTCCAACATTAGAAAATAAAATAATTACGCCCTAATATACATAATTCACACACAATTATACCTTAATGCTATGTACCTTATTTCATGGCGTTCCATATCAGATTTTATATACCTCTTGAATTCAAAATGAAATTAAATAAAACAAAGAACAAAGTTACATTAATAATTTTAAGTTGTATCGCGCACTACAACAGAAAATAGCTAATAGAAATTTTAACACATCCATTCAATTCAAGAGGTGACCAGAAAGTCAAAATCTCCACATCATCAAACTACTCTAGTCAAGTTGATTAATTTACCACGTGTGACAGATTTAAAAGAAAAAGTAAGTTGATATTCACAATAATGTCGATAGCAGAATTAAATTATATTATTTAAAATTGTATTTTATTAAATGCTTATTTTAATGTACAAATTTTATAACGAAATTATACTATAATATGTTATGAGAAAAAAAAACATAACCTATTTATTATCGATTACCCTAAGTCGATATGTCGATGTTTACTATAATAAGTCGATATGTCGATATACACTATTGATACATTATACACAGAGGTTATGTCAACTTATTTACAGTGTCTTTTAACATCATTAATTTTAATAAAGAATTATTACATCTTAAATAAACTTATCATTACTATATACTATATTCTAATACAGACCAACCTCTTATATCCAAATAATTAAGAAATAATAGAAGGCCACTTATTCTTCATCGATTCTAATAGAGCTGTCAAAGTGAATGTATTTTATGAAGGTTCACCCCAAAAGTTCATTTTGAAACTTAAAATTAGGTGGATACGGTCACAGACAAACTAACCAGACCGATCACGCTAGTTCCACAAACACACGCTAGAATGCGTAGGTATAGCGCCACAAGCGCTTGTCATCAACGTCTGTTGAGATTCCCTCCATAAACTCACACATGTACACGCGCACGCTCGCTCCTGTGCGTATACAACTATGCTTCGTCATCTATTCACACTTCTGGCGCTGTTCTCATATTCTGCATTCTGCATTCGCATCTGTATTCTACAAGCTGCCTGGTATTTTCTGTCGATGAGCGCAACTCGGAATCTTCCTTCAAGTTGTTACTTGTTAACGTTAGTCAGTTTATAGTCATGAGATAATAGCACAATTTTGCCGATAAAGTTGAAATAATTTTTTTATTGGAACTAAAAATTCATAGTTAATAGTTCCAATTTTTTAGCCATTTTTTTCGTTTTTATAAAAATACTCAATTAAAATATTTTTGTTTCAAAAGTTTCTAAATACTAGTATTACACTACATTTCACATCTACATTTTTTAGTTTGCTAAATAAATGGATAACATTGCTAGTTATTTAAAGTTTTAAATTTAAATTCAAAGTTTCTAATTCTGTTGATTTGATAGGTTTATAACTTATTCGTGGAGTTTTTCTTGCAAGTTCTAATAAATATTTCGTAATCAATAATTATATTAATTTTATACATTCAACGCTTAGAGTTCCTGTACTTTTCCAATAAGAACATGAATAATAGTCATAATTTTGGTGGTTAAAAAAAATAATGTAAAAATTAATTGTTAAATAGATTATAGCCTCTAGTTTCAAATGTTTCATGTTTTAGTTGTTTACTTTAATAAATTTATGGATGAAAGTTAGAGTAGGCATATTTATAATTTAAAAAAATAACCAGAAAATGATTTCTGGTAAGCACGTTTCTACAATATTTTATCTAAATTTAACATTTTGAGGAAGTTTCATTTCCATCTATGTGTTTACTTCCGTTAACTTTTTCTAGGAATAATTTTATGTTACCGTTTAGGCCGACTGAGCACCGACTATTACACACCTCTTTTGAATGACAAAAAAAAAATGTAAAACTGTTTCAAGAAACAAATACACCGATTCAACGGAGTATTGAAGGACCCGATATATCATACGTATTCTATACTAAAGAAATAATAATACTTGGATTTTTATTTTGAATATTTATACGGACTTTTCACCGCTACAAAACCCGCCCGCGGATAATCCAAGACTGTGCATCGAAATTTTCCTAATGTACTGACATTCTTACTTACATTCAACAAATTGTTAAGTTATTCAACTTACTTACAATCCCAAAAACCTATAAAATTTATTCAACAGAAAGTCAGAATATTTTTCATGTCACTTTTTATTTTAAGCACCTCTCCTCTACGAGAGGATGATTTCTTGAAACAACTTCACATACATATTTTGCTCACTTTGCAATGCCTAATGCCTATATTATTTATTTATCCTCTACAAAATAATATAAAAATAAAACATTTTTTAAAGTTTTCGAAATTTTCGCTAACCCGTTTGACTTTTCTAGTGGTAACAATGTATATTGAACTTCCCTTACCTCACACCTCCAATCAAAAAACCTAAATTACTCACAAACAGAAAGTTTAAAATTTATTTAGACCCCCATTTTTGAACGTGGTTTTGTTTTTCACCCCCCCCCCCCCCAAATACCGGTGAATTACGGTATCAAAAAGCGTTCAAATTACATTTAGTAAGTAGAACACTTATTAACATTTAAAAAGTTGAAAATGTTGACCCTGTCAAAATAAAAAAACTGAAATTCCCCCCCCCCCCAAAATGTGGAAATGGGGGAAAAAATCCCGATGTGGCTCGCCTACGAGAACAGTTGGGCACCCCAGTATTAGTGGCTTGTAATTCGGTTTCAATGTTAACTGTCACCGCTCAAAACTACTCTGTGTATAGTAAGTTGATTCAAACTTGATTTTTCCACACTTTCGTCTGAATTCAAGATTTTCTCAATTCGAAATAATGCTTTTTAATAGAGAATAAATTGGGTGGAAGAAGGTTAATGTTGAATACATTTTAGGTTAAATATGTTATTTGTCTCTGGTTCGCAAGCCATCCCTATGAGGTTCAAAAACCAAAGACCAATAAACCCCTCGTCCACCTCTTATGAGATATAGGCTAACTACAATATTCTATGGTAGTAATTATCTTAAGACAATTGGCGACCCCAAGCAAAACGCATTTGGCGGCCCTTCCGTTTGAAATATTGTGAATTTAATAATGGTGTAAGCCTGTCAAAATATCACAACAGGCTTTTTTCACATTGAATAATGAAAACAAATTCTAGTATGAAATGTTTTACAATGAAATATCAATAAATAAATAATTCAATTGAGTTATAGAATAATATAATAAATTGTCATAGTATTCAGTAGGCCTTATATTCGAAGCAACTGTGATTTAGTAACAATTTACTTATTTATTTGATTAATATATTTCAATACAAATAATACTGACCTTAATGATATTGATACAAATTATACTGATCAAAAGAAACATTGATTAATGATTATCACTATCACATCATATCAAAATAATATAAAGTGAAATATAACTTTTATTTTTGGTAGCAAAATCGTTGGTAAGTTTGGAGAAGTTAAGACGGGCAATGCTGTTTTTGATGGAAATAATTTTTTTTATTATTTTGTTGTGCAAAAACATCGTAACTGTGCAGTGACTTTTGTATTTCTATCGGTCACCGCTACAGATTCTGTCAACGAGCGCCGTGACTTATCTTATCTGAGTTACAGATAGCGGCGCTAACCGTTCGGACGTATCACTTCCCATAGTTATTTATGATGTATGTATTTTCCCCCTTGGAAAATACTTTATCCGCCATTGATTTTACACAAATGTTTTTTTTTTAATTCTTGCTTGTAGGGTATTCCATATTCCCAGACGTTTCAGCCCCCCCCCCCCCTGGAGAGATCATGGTTCCACCACTGGGTGATAGCGTAGGGTTAGCGTAGGTTTATGAAATCTATTATCTTATATTATTATGATTATTTCTAATGTTTTTGTGAGTTATTTGAGAGTTGATCAATAATAATCTTATAATGTAATAACTTGGCAGCCCCAGGAGCCAGCCTTATTCGCAAGCCTATAAAGCCGGCCCTGACTATATATCAAAACCTGATGAAGAAAAATCTTACAAATCATTGAAAAGTTATAAGAATTTTTTTAGATATTCAAATGAATTTTTATTAATTCCACAATCTTACTGTAACATATCAGTCATCAGTCAATAAAATCTTAGCACAAAGTTATAACAATGTATTTTCGATATTTTTTTATGCATTTCACAGTATATTTATCCTATGTATATTATATTTATTATTGCACAAATAAAAATTTGTTTACTGTACTTAAATTACCTGTTTATTTATCATCCTTTACTTATAGCCTGTTTGTTTAGTTATTTGAAAGTTCACCCCATTTCATAATATTGTATGACTGTGTCCTTTTCAGGTTAATTTAAAGGTGGACACTAAAAGATAAAATAGCGAAATTGGTCTGGAAAGTCAAGAGGTATGAGTTTTAGATGATTTCATACAATCGAATATATTTATGAGAATATTATGAATATAATACAGTAGAATTTATTCATCTAATAAGTAATTATTAGACCCTGGAATTATCTTATTAACTGTCGGAATAATTGAAGCATGTTTCCCTAGATGCGTTTTAGTGGTGCAATGCCATGAGTCAAATAAATAAATGGCTGTCATTGGTTTAGTTGGTGAGTGACGTCACTGTCATCCAATGACAGCCATTTATTTATCTGGCGAAAGGCGCTGTGCCACTAAAACGCGTCTGTGGAAGCATATTTTAAACATATATATACATATTGTTAAATATAACTAATATAAATATAATATTAGTTAAATATAACTAACTTACTGCTGAAAATAACTAATCAAGCTCTGCCAGCTTAAGCTTTCTGTTTCTTTTTTATTCTGTACTTTAACTCAAAATGGGGTGATTTTTTCAACAAGAGTTGAATACGCCTTTTGCTCAACTGTTCAAAGTTATGCCTATATCTCAGAAAGGTGTTATTTATTCAAACAGCGTTGAATACGCCTTTTGAAGTTTTAAAAGGCTCAAACAAATTTCCGCCAAAAATCCCAACTTTCAATTTTTCCCTAAATTTTGCACCCCTACAATAATAGCCCTCGCATTCAAATCAAGGGGTGGCATAGCATTGTTCGTAATGTGTCCTCAACTTACCTTTAACCTCCAATTACAAAACCCTTGAAAAATCATTTAACAAAAAAAAATCATTTTTTTAACATGTTCCATTTCAAGCGACCCTCTTTTTCTAGGGGATTATTTCTCAAATGCATGTTCTGCTGACTTTCTAATGCCTTAGGGGTGACTTTTAAAAATTATTCCACATCGCATTTAATACAGATTTTTTCATTATATATGATACAAGAAACAAATTTTCAAACATATTAATATTTAAGAAGTCCACAATTTCAACCCCCTCATTTCTTTTGAAGAGAATCCATTTGTGACGCACACATCCCAATAGATTGTCTTGCGCTCAAAAATGAAAAATCAAGAAGCTTTTCATTAAAAAAAAATTAACAAATTTGTACAAATTTCCAGTTTTAAACCACTTTCATCCCCTTAAACGATATATTTTTCCAAATCACCATTTCGTTTAACACAAAAATCACTATAGAATAAAAAAAAAAAATTCAAAAATATCAATGTCCAGCTTTTTCAAAAATTTTTATCCCAACCTAAACCCCCCAAAAACCAAATTTTCCAAAAACGTTTCACAACAACTTATAAACAATCACCCAATTCTGATTTAAAACTATTTAAAAAAAAAAACATTCATCAAATTTTCAACCCCCCCTTTACCTGGTAGCTTGGGGCACTTTTTGGAAATGTCAGATTCCTCCCTATGGATTTGAGTCTAACCGAGAATAAACCACTCACCTACAATCGAACCCCCATCATTGAATCTTCAATATCAATAAGTGAATGAGTAATTCCAGAGTTGCTAATTTAATTACTTTGAAGAACTTTTACATGAAGTAGCGATAACTCAAATATTCCCGCATTGCAACATGTGCTGCTCCCCGTGGACGAGTTTTCTATCCGTAGAGTGCCGACAATTCAAGTATTCCCGCACTGAAACAGTGCTGCTCCCCGTGTTGAAATCATTGACGCGTGGCGCTATCTCTGAATTAAATCATTAACTAGGAAATCCGCAAGCGACGTGATCGATCTGGTTCTTTATCTGTGATACGGTTAAGAGTAGAAAAATTTAAGATTTCCAACTCAATCTATGCAAAGGTTTTGTAGTGACGGGTCTTGTTCCTGGTAAGAGCGTTTTCCTTTTTTATCTGTGATTCGTTTCTTTTCGTCATTCCTGAACTGTTCTCCATCCTTGAAATATTGTCTGAGAAAGAAAATATTATTATTCTAACTGTTGATATGGTGTGGGTTCAATTTATATGCATTATTTAATGTGCTATAAGAATATATGGAGGCATTAATGGGAAAGGTGTATGGGGGGCAAAGAACAAGTCTGGAAATAAATAACATTCTCTGTAAAGAAGATATTATATGCCTTATAAGGTCACATAATATGTGAACACAGAAATTGAACCAATTGAGTTTGATTCAAATTGCGCAAACATTTCTACTTCATCTATATCATAAACATAAATATGGATTAAAGAGTATAAATAATAATGGGAGAATATATGAGATATATAATAATGATACGAATCGATATGACCAAGTTGAAAATGAATGCTGCTTTACAGAAAGGTCTCCATAGTCAAGTGGTTAAGGCGCCCGACCGGCAATTGGGGGGGTCTGTGGTTCGATTCCCGGTGGTGGTTGGTATTTTGTACAGTATTTTTGTACAATTTTTACAAGTGGTAAATATATCTAAGTTTGTCAATAATTATTTTTTGTTAATTTTTTATTTAAAAGAACAAATAATACACTCATCATGATATAAATTTAGATAGATTTTTTGTAAACCCCTGTTCAAAAATTATGGAAAGTGGGGGGATAGGGTATTGCTCAGCTAATAAACTCTACCATACGATTTTGGATATTAACACCAAATGAGATTATATCATTGACTAGTCCCAAGACCTTTTATAACGTAGGCCACAATCTAGACCGGTCCTGTGTTGTATAATAAAAAATACTTATCTGTAATGGATGGTGGTAATAAAGGCATGTTTTTGGCCTGTCTAGTCTATTCCACACTTAATACTTCATTAAATTTGATTCTTGACCTTTTATTATACGTGTTTGGATTATCGTTTAACTATGAGAGTGTCAGCTTCATCATTACATATGTTATATACAATCTATTATGTGGCATTGTTTGGATTTTTGTAAAAAGTTAACATGGATGGTGAGTGATTCAAAGAATAATATATCATGAAGAATTTAACTTTTTTTTTCATCGAATCTAAAGAAATAGCGATCATTTATATATTATTTTTATTTCACTCAATCCAGAGGGACCGTTCTAGAAAAAATATTGGTCCATTCTTTGAAAGAATAAATGTGTCGGCAAAAATTATTCTTATAATAAAATGTCTCGCCACCCATAACAATAATAAATTAATAATTTTAGTTCAGATCAAGCATTTCTACCGACGAATTGATCATTTCAACGTTTTTCAGATAATAAAGCTGCACAGAGTGAGTGTGAGTAGTACGTTTTGCAGTACATCTCACTCGCTCAATGTCGAGACTGTTTACTACTGGTTGAATAATTATAGAAAATAAAATTATAGAATATTTAAGACAAAACAAATATAGGATATTAGACTAATAATGGTTTAAGAATGAAAAAAAGATTCTTCACCACCCCCTAAACCAAGCTTGTGTTGGGGGGGTGAATTACATAATCAAATAAATTTACTCTGGACTGACAATATCCTCCAACAAACTAAAATATAACTCTCAATAAATTAAAAAAAAAGACTTTGAAGAAGTATACCAGACGATTAAACCTTTAATTGTTAGAGAGGGCTGGCCGTGACACCGAAAGGGCTGTGCAAACTGAATAAAGGCTCGATCAATAATATTATTCTTCCATATTTCAACAGACTTCATTGGCCGATTAAATAGTATAATAATTAATAATATATCTTTCTCAAAATCACTGTTTGTATCGAAAACTGATAAAATATTCAAAACATTTCAAAACGGTTTTAGCCTACAAATATTTGGCCAGTAAAATTATTTCAAAATTTATCAGATGGCCCGACATCATTATCAAAGAAATAATTTTAGAAAAAATATTTTTATTTTTGAAATTTTAACAGTCCACTAAATCGACCAATTTTATAAAATATTATTATCTGAACGGTTCTCTCTTTCAAGGAATTCTATTTTCTTTTTCATTTAGACGGATAAGAAACACCAATTAAATTATTTTATACCCTTTCACGACAATTATATAAAACTGTACATGATCTGTGGGCTGTATACTGTTATACTGTTATACCTGTATACTGTATACCACCATATGAACATGGTATCCAATTCTCGTGCCCCCGCTGACATGGATGTGGACGATAAAATTAGTGTTGTGGGGGATGGACCGTTATCATCATCAAAAGATTGTATCCAAACAGCAGATAATTTAGACAGTGTCAATAGCGATAAGTATTGTGAATGCGGAAAGGATAAAAATATCATCGATGAGGGGAAAATAGTTGTTGTAGGTAAAGGGGATAACGATAAAGAAGTTGGTGGGGATCGACCGTTGATAACATTGGCGAAGAAAGGGGGTTGGTAAAGAAGAGAGTGAAGCCGCATACTCTGAAAACCCAGAAAAATAACTCTATCGAAGTAATTATTGATATTGAAGGGGAGAGTAGGATGGGTGGGGGTTGATACTGCAGTAATAACTACCTATTGAAGAAGGCAAACTGTCAATTGAAGGTAACATTATTGAAGAGGAAAACAGAATGGGTGTGGGGAGTGACACTACTGGCATATATGATAAAATGGGGACGGCAGTAATTGAAGAAGGTAAAATGTCAATTAACAAGATTTGTTCAAAGAGTGGCGGATGGGAAAGGTATCATTATAATGATAGCGATGGGGATAGGGTTGAGTTTGAAATGACAAATTTTTTGATCGTATAGAACGACTAATCTGAGAGTAGTTGACAGTTTACACTTATATGTACAAAAAAAACACGCCCATCATATCATAATAATATACTTTTATATACAGTATTTATATTTTGTGAGTTTTTCTTTCTACAGTTGCTATTTCCTCTGAACGATTTTATTAATAGATTAGGCTAGTAATGGATAGCGGGTTTTTGGTAGGTGTTTTGCGAAAAAGCGGTATAAGTTTTATCCCTCCAGTGCGATATAATATTATGATAGAATGATAATGTAAGGGTGTGTGGGTGTATTCTATCCACCAAATAATGTATGTTGATTTTCTTGTGTAGACCCACTATTTGTTATACCCACTTGTCATCATATATACCGAATTTTAATATTTATATAGACCCATTAAAATATAATATGTTCAGCATTATTGATGGGACACTATATTATACTTCATTATTACTTTTATGTATCTGTTGAAAAATAATAAAATTTTTGGATATATAGAGGGAATTTATTGATTTTGTCACTGGCTTGTTTAGTTTTCAACTATTATTTTCCACAACTGGTTCGATTAATCTATGTGTGACAAACTATAACGTGTATGTTGTTAAAAAATTCCTATATTTTGTTTTACAGATTGTTGAACGGGAATTGAACAACAATGAACGAAAATTGGGAGGATAGAGATAAGATGACAACAATAACCGATTGTAATAATAAATTACTTACTATTGATTTAAAAAATATGAGTTCAGCCTCTACTGTTTTACCCATTACAATATTATATTTATTACAAGAATAAAAAATCGTTATCATCTTTTCGTTTGTCTTTGCTAGAGAACCTAGCGTGTATATATTCAACCTGTTAATATTTCAGCTTTCATTTCAGTTCCCATCTCAGTCGAACTGGCAGTTTATACGTTTTCCGTTCAGTTATTGAATTAATAATTAATTTATAGATAATTAATAGTGTATTATTACTAAACTGGAACATGACTATCCTGTCAATTTCAGTTTTTATACTATTTTACATACTGACCAAACTGATAATTCGACTGAGACGGAAATGAAAACTAAAATAAAAATATCATGTGAGAAAATCATTGAAAATATTTTGATTTTAATAAATCGATAAGATAAGCGATAAAACCTTCTGTGGGGGCGACTGATTGAATCGGCCAGCATATAACCCCCTTCTCAAATCTCTCCCTCGGTGCTTTGGAACCCACCTGTACAACTCTGTAGACCAAACTCATCATCGATCGTCACCATACTTCACATTCTTGTCAGAGAATGGGTAGCTGTATGGGTAGTAGTTCCTGTTGTAGTATGGTCTGTATTATGGTCAAAATATTTTATGGGGTCATATACCAGAGAATTGATGAACGATTGGACCGTTTCCAAGTAAAATTGCTCGACTTTCAAAATGTCAATTCTACCATTTAATTTATAATAAACTACTGTTGATTTAAACTAGGATCTAAAGGGGGGTCGATTCTTTTTCAACAATTTTAATTTATTGGAATGCTATATAAATAATTGTGAAATCTTACATATTAAATCATAACTATGTCGGTTCTCGATAAGGTGAAACTGTCAGTAGTACAGTCGATCGAAAAAAACTGTAATTGTGATTATAAATATGTAACCGATATACTAGGAGAGGATGAACTATCAGTTTCTGAAGATCTAAATGGAATAGATTTTAATGAAAAAATATATGAAAAGTATATACTTTCTAGAAGATTAGTAAATGAATCATTCAAAGGCGTATTGTTTGTAGTTGATAAACAGTTGACTTGTGCGCAGATTTTAATAATACTATTAAAATATCCACATTTGAAAGAGTTGAGGCTGTTAACTACAGAAATTGAAATCGAAAATATATTGAATAAGAATTCATACAAGCCTAGTTTTATAGAGACCCATTTTTCGCATATCATTAACCAAAAAAGGGATATTTGTAAAATAGATGTGAAAAAGACCTTGGAACAATTTGAGAGTTATTTAGTTGAATGTAATAGAGAAGAAATGGCCAAGTATAACAAAGAAAAGGATAATGAGGATTATCTTTGTGAACGATGTAACCGCTCTAAATTGCCCGTGGAGCAATTCTCAAATAATCGGAGTTTAGATGAAATGTCAGTTCTTCGATCCGTTTGCTTGCTATGTTCCTCTAATCAATGAACATTAATCAACATTTCCACTAAATTGAAGAAGTGTTAATAGATTCACAGATAATGGTGTCAAATAAATAATAATTGTGATTGTATGTTAACAGGTGTTTTATGTTTTATGAACCAAATAAATTTGTTGGGACCGGGTGTAATAATAGATTAATTTTACTCGATTTCTTTACCCCATTCCAATCATTCGATTGGACTTTTTTATTATTCATATATTCGACAATCAATTAACAATCAAAATATATACAAAAATTATAAAATCGTTCAACAAAAATGACCAATTTAATATTATTTCGATAAATATGTCATAATGGTATAATTTATAATAATTATTATACTATACTCTTTAAAAAAATGTTTGATGTGATAATTATATTTATAATTGCTTTTATAACATTGAAAATATTTCATTTAATTAGATTTAAAATAAGGTTTATGGGAATTTCAAGTAATGCTAAACAACTAACTATAAACACACCAATAATTGTATCAGATTTTAAATTATCGGCAGATAATGAAGAAGATAATCTTTTTGAATTACACATCAATTATGAAAATAGACAGAACAAAACAATAACACTGAAACGTTATCTTGTATGGACGGGTATGTGTTCTCGCCTGTTTTAAATTATTGTATTGAAAAAGATATATGTTATGATAAATCTCATTCAGAGTTTGTGTTATTAAATAATAATCTGTTTGTATGTGACGGAAAAAATGGAATCTCGAACAGTATAGAGTGTGTAAATAATCGATTTGTGTTGGAAAAAAAGATTTTCCTATGCGGTACAGACAACATTTGTCTAAATAAGAATGCGGGAATTTTACAATGGAAGGATTCAACTTTTAATTACGTCGAATGTTCAGGAAATGGTATCGGCTTATTAAATAGTTGTGATGAACGGTTCTATTATTTTAATATTAATATGAAAATTTGCAACGCTATACCTAAGAAATGTACGAATGCTATCAATAAACATCATTTATTAAATAAAGTGGTATATGACACACGTTCGAAAACAATCTGTATTATAAATAACAAATCTGAGTTTAGTAAAATCTATCAAAATATAAATGATGATGAAACGTTTACAACGGAAACTGAGGCACCTAAATTGTGGAAATATTCCAGATTTTATTATACCAGAGATAGCGATAAATCTAAGAATAGATTGGAAATCTGTCAAGACGAAGTCTCACTGAATTATATAGAACATTTATCATTTGAGGAGAATCCAATGTCGACATATCTCGCGTTTCCACACGTACATACTATGGTTTTTGACACCGAGAGAAAAAAGTGTGTACAATTTGATTACAAGCAGCATTATAAAGGGGGTGTTCCATTGATTTATACAGCCCCATTTGGTAATTTTGCGAACGGGCTTCCACTTTTTAAATATAATTTTGAAGATGGTTCAATCGAATTGGAAAATCGTATCACGCAAGAAAATCCATCTGTGGCTTATTTAAATTATATAGGTTCCGATTTTATAACAATTCAACACAAACCCGAAACTATTTGTAATTGGAATTGGCCTGGGGCGGATGATTTAAAAGAAAACTTTAAAGATAGTCTTTTAATTATAAATCAGATAGATGAGTCTAATAATAAAATTTATACATGTTTGAACCATATAAAGATTAATGAATCGGATTATATTAGGCCAAAAAAATTAAAAACGAAATGCCCAGACAACATTAAAACTGTTAGTTCGAGTAAATATTACAAGGGGGTTTGTTCAGATAGTCAATGTACTCGAATTGTTTTTGGAACACCGCATCCGGACTACTCTACATATACTCAAGCGCAATTTGCCAATGAATTTCGTCATCCAGTTGGTTTTAATTTTAAGAATAAAGTGGTGAGGTGTGGTCGAGATTTGAAACCTTTTCAAACAAATATTCCTCAAGAGATGTGTGGACATACCTCGGGTGAATTTGTTGACGAGTTGCATTTTTTTACAATAACGTGTGCTAATGGGACTGTAGTAAATGTTAGGCCCAGTGTCGTATTTTTCATGTGTCAAAAAGGAACCCTAATCACAAAGGATGATGATTTTAATCCATATGGATTTTTAGATAAACGTCTTATAGATAAGAGTTTTTATTAGATATTCTAATCCTTCTGGAAGACTCTTAAGGCTATCCGGTTCAAATAACAAATAATTCATAAATAAAGAACTCGGAAAAAGAACATTCTAAACCACTTTCTCTTACTTTCGAGAAAATTTACCATTGAAATCGATATTTATTGAACAATAAAAATTTTCATGTACTCATTAAATAATGCAAATATAAACTAAAACTGTTATGTTTAATAGTATTAGTAAAAATGTTTTTATTCGTAAATAAAATATTATATAAAAATGTAATTCGTATCAAACATAATAAAAACGAAATAAGAATCAAAATACCAGAATCACATACTATTCAACAATGAGGGAAAAAACCAAGACATTATTATGGTATAACCCGGCAATGTATTTTTTTTGAAATGTAAAAATAATTCAAATACATACTGTCATATTATCTTATAATATTATTGTATGAAGAGATTTATTTTATTTATTTGCCAACACAATTAGAAAAACATAAAGAAGTAAAAGTTGTTAATGAAAATTACTAGAATAAAATTTTATGAGCACAAATTGCAAAAATTTTTGAAAAATGACTGTTTAATATATATTAGACTCTATGTTTGGCTGGACTACCATTTTTCTCTATCTGGCATTTCATCAGTACGTTGTTCCCATATCTTTTTAGGACTATTTTTTTACTCTCATCTAGTTTACACTTGAAGTAGTCTGTCTTAACCTTTCGTAAAATATTGTTTAGATGTTCCTGTACAATATACAATCATTTCTCAATTTAACATAAAATGGTTGTTCAAATTTCCATATACACACTATCGTTAAGGAAAGAAAGTAGGAGACAGTTGGGATTGAATTATCCGTTTGATAATGTCCGAAATCACTTCCAGGTCTGTTTGGGATAACGACGAATATCCGGCCGGCTGGGTTACAGTGGGAACCTCTTCTCCTCCTGTAATGGAGGAGTTTGCATTACAGTTTGTCTTATCCGCCCCCGACTACTTCGAAGGTCGAGGTTGCTGTTGTTTCGGGGTTGAGGCGGTAGACGCAGAGCTATTTTTGCAGAAAGTATCCCTGTAGATTATTTGCTTGTTGATTTATTTGAGAACGTGAAGATATTTTGAAAAGTGATTTAAATTGCACGAAAAACTGAATGTGTTGAAATTACAAGTACAAAAGTTCACCCACCCCCCACCATCACAGAATTCTATGAATTAAAAAAAAAAGGTTTTCGGATAGTTACAGAATAATATTATAAGATGGTATGTGTACACGTATTTAATTTATTTTTATATTTCCAAAAGGCTGCATTTAATAAAATACAACGACAACATACACGATACCAGTCATCATAATAACTTCTCACCAAGTCCACACAATTTGCCTTTTTGTTACACGATTCACAAATAGTATGAACATTTTGTTGATAAGTTTTAATCGCCCCACAAGTCGAACAATTTGCCTTCCTACATGCTGGGTGACAATATCCACCCCCCCCCCCCTTTTCCTATTTTGTGAATCAATAACGTTGTGAAGCGACATTATGTCAGGCTGAACTGAGACTGAACACGTAAATACAGAAATGTCTACTTATAATAGGTTTGGTTCATGAAAAAAAATATATCTCACTATAAAATTTTACAATTACCGGTTTTCAATTGCGATCTATGTGCCATTTGATGAGTTTTGGGATAATAAGAATTTTTCCTTATGAAGAGGGTTTTTAAGCTTAAATATTTAGAATGGACTAATAATGAGTATATCTAGACCAAAAGCAACTGTACAAGTGAAATATTTATCAAATCTATTTCCACTCCAGAGATATTTAATAGTAAACATCTAAAATCAAAACTGGTAAATGTCCATAGTATCAAATGTAAATAAAGATCTATGTACCAAAACCTTAAAAGTAAAAAGTGGTCGAAGTTCTACAACCTTTAAATGCAAATAGTGATCTAAGTAACACACGCATTACAGTTTAACTTCACTAAAATGATATAAAAGCTTATAATAATTAAAAAAATTGGACTAGGTTTTACCCGATCTCTAAAGTATGGACTAGGCCGTCTGTTTAAACTCCTATGTCAGGTGATTACTAAGGGTCTAATAAAATCCATGGACAGATGAAATGATAACTTTTATTTTACAGCAAAATTAAAAATTAGATCATAATTTAATTTTAAATTAAAATTATATCATAATTTACTCCAGGTCTTCATTTGTCATAGACTGGTAATTTTGCCCCCGGAAGGAACTTGTTGTGCAGTTGACCATTAATAATTTATTATTCGGCCGGGTCTTATAATATATTATGTATTATTTTCTCTATTATAAACACTCTGTATAATAAGTTCGATTAGTTTCTTCAATGTAACCAAGTTTCCATTGAAAACAATTCAACAATAATAATTTATCTATGTTCGACCCTGTCAATACCAAATATAACCGACTGTCGTTTTAGTTCTACAAGAAATTCATTCAATTTTATAAAATTGGATTGTTAGATTGAAAAGAAACGGTTTAAATTCATACCCAATAGTGGTATAATTTTGAAGACCCGCATAACTTTTACCCAATTAAAATATCCATTTTCCGGTAAAACAATTCTCAATAAATTTTTCTTCTTTTTACTTTGGTTTAAATTTAAGATACTTTCTTCTGCCAACATATTCCATAGTGACAATAAAACACCTTTCTTGTATGAATTTTTTTACTATTAATTTTCTGCAATAGAAAAAGATGCGGGTAAATTTATCCGTCTGTGACAATAATTAGCTTTATACGCTAATATTTTTCTATTTACATCGTCAAGCTTTATTTAAACAAAAATTGGACTCTTCTACTTTCAGTGGCAAACAAATTGATTGAATTTGTCACAAATTATAATTTTTAACAATCAAGATTTTATAGACTATTTATGAATGACTATTCAAGAATTCCCATTCAATAAATTTAACCTATCTTTATAATCCCCGGGTAGAGTTTGTTTATTCTATATTATTTTCTCTATCATAAACACTCTGTACAATAAGTTCAATTAGTCTTTTCAATGTGTCCGGGTTTCCATTGATTATAAAACAATTTAACAATAATAATTTATCTATGTTCGATCTTGATATTCCAAATATAACGTCTGTCTTTTTTAGTTCTATAAGAAATTGATTCATATTTATAAAATTGGGCTCCTTGGAATTGAAAAGAAACGGTTTGAATTCATGCCTAATAATGGTATAATTTTGAAGACCCCGTATAAGTTTTATCCAATTAAAATATTCATTTTTCGGTAAATCAACTTTCAATTTTTTTATCATATTAAAATATTCTTCTGATAATTGCAAATCATATTCCTCAACGTTAATTTTTTTTGGAGTTATAATAATATCCTGATATTTCTCATTGTGATTTTCCTCATCATAATCATAATAATCATAATCATAATCATAACCATCATAATCATAATCATCATCATAATCTTCATAATCATAATTATTGTCCGATTCAATCGAGCTTGGTTCAATTGAATCTATCTCCGTCTCTTGAGAATCATAATAATTGTCATCCCATTCATATTTATGGTCCACTTTTTTATAACCACTAACCACGACGAATATGTCCTGACCCACACTATTATTAGTCTGACAATAGTTGAGAATTTATAGGCTATATGGGCGGCTATTCAAGACTAATCATTCAATAAATTTAACCAACTTATCAATAAACAAATTACAATGAATTCAGAGAAATTTTTAGAACAGATTTCAGTTATTCTATTGGACATTTCTCACAAATATAAAATAATTGGACCACCTTATACGGATAATAAGGGGGTGTTTCTTTAAATTAAAAAATTATATTATATTATCACCACATATCCAACGTAAATGATGATTCCGTTTGAAATTTTCAAATAAACCTGTGTCTCTATACTCCCCGAGGAAAGGTTCTATCTGTATTGTTGTATCATAGTCCCTATCCAAATTTTGAAATGCTAAATCGTCTATAAGTACATAAAAAGTACTATTGAAATTCGTAATATATGGATTTAATATCTTTTCTAAATATTGTTTTGATTTGAACACTCCATATAAATTAAAACTAACCTCGCACTGATGCCTTGACAGAATTTTATAGAAGTAATGGTTCCAACCGAGAAGGTTAACAACATTCTGTACGTAATTTTCTGTTCCAGCAGACCCTCAAAAAAAAAAAAAAAAAAAAAAAAAAAAAATATTACTAAGACGTTACTTTTGTTTGATAATTGACGTAATATGTCTTGAGAATATGGTCTGATATTCACCCGTTTGTCTTTAACAAACACTAACGTCTCATCTAGATCAAAAACATAGACATAACAAAACATTTTTTAAAATGTTTAATAATACATTAAAACTCCCACCAATCGTAATATTATTTCTTTATACTACCCTTCCAAGTTTCACCACTTTCTGGACCAACCTTATATTATCCTTGGTCCCGACTAAAGACGATTTACTTATTTAATGTAATAAGTTTATTTTTAAAACAATCATTATATGATTTTTATATAATAAAATCAGTTGAAATTTTATAAAATGAAAGTAATAATTTCACAAAAATTTAGTATAAATGGGGCTGTATAAACTCGCATAAACTTATTCATTATTGAAACGTTATGGCTAACACAATGACTATTTCAATTCAAGAATATCAGAAAACTATTGCTCAGATATTGAAAGATTCAAAAATAAGTTTCAAACCTCTACAATGGTCGCGTCCGAAGAAAGGGAAAATGTATCTATTCAAGAGTCCCATCGTAATGGAATATTTATTGATAGACAATATGCATTTTTTTGAGAGAGATCATAATGATCGAAACTTGATCTATTTGAAAGGGTATGCCGAAATTTCGAACGATGACGTCAGAGATGGGCTGAGAAAAACTATATTAGACGCGTTTGAAAATCAATTCAAGGGTGAATATACTTTCCAGGAGAATTGTGACGTGAAATTACGCATTTTTGGAGTTAAGCTGTGTACACATGAAAACTGTATCAAGGAAAATCGACATTTCAACGAAATGCATAGTTTGACCATCAATGGAACAAAGACGCCATATAATGCTATCTGTCTCCTATCAAATACAGTACATAACAATCACACTTACAACGATCTATGCCTAAAGCCAAACAAGAACAACAAAATAATTATACATTATGAAAGTCATAAAAACGTTAGACATTCTTCAGATTTAAATTTTTTCTGCTTATATGATAATTCTCTATCTGGGTTTGTTATAGTGAAAATGAGTGCGATTTATATACCAGAAGATGCCCAATTGGACAAAGAATTGAAAGAATTACGTGTGTGGTGTGAAATTGTAGAGGCTCATTTAAAAACACCTCTTACTGAATACGTAGAAAATTTGCATTATGGTCAGGATAACTTGAGTAGTGAAGATGAGGGATATAATTCTATATAAATGGGAAAAATTGTTTAACATTTATTATTCTAACAATTTATAAATTATGTTACATCTGGTTATTATCAAATCTGATAAATTTAAAAACGATGGTTTTAGAATTAAGGAAAGATTGTAAAGATAAAAAAATATAAGTATTATTTAACCTAGTTGTCCAATTATGAAAAATATTATAATAGTTTTATTTTCAAATAAATAGAATTTTTCTTCTAATAGTGTTGTCGGATTCATTTACACAATCCAGTCCTTTTTTGAATTGGTTCACAGTTTTTAGTGTAGGTTTAATAATTTCAAGAATTTTTGGATTCCTTGTTCTACAACGTGGTCTGTGTTATTAAGGTATTGGCTTATTATCATAAATTTAACAACTTTTAGTCAATTTTAATTGGAAATATATAATACTCCTACCCACTTTGACATTCTTGAACGTTTCTGGGGCATAGAATGGCAAATAAGACTAATTATTGTTAAATTTATTCCCAACTAAAATTGACCACACGCATAGTTAAATTTACAATAATAGGTTAATTTCAAGAAATTTATTATCGTCAATTTTTGTTATAACAGACAAATAGTCTGCTCTACATGATACAATTAATATAAAATGGGTGTATTTATTCTATATATAATCATTCCAGTAAACTATGTCAGATAGTATGGTCGTAATAACGATAGAAAAATATTTCACTTTACTTTATTGTAACCACATACATATTTCATCAACAGTTAAAATGCAAAATATTAAAATGTCAGATGTTATAATAAAGTATAGAATTAAATCGTTAGCTACCGATGATGATAATACAGTACCGGTACTGTACCCCAAGATAAATTAGAGAACCTCTTGATACAAACAGCTCATTGATGTGCGCGTGTATAGATTTGTGATAAGTATGAAGCCGAGAAATCCTTTTGAGGTGTGTGAAAGAATAACCAAAAAGTGTCTAAAGCAGTGGCGGATTAATGAATTTTTATGGGAGGGGGCGACATACCCCAAAAATACCCGTTGGTCGGGGGTATGGAATAAAATTTTTGGAAATAGCCTTTAACCGCATTTTACACCACTCTAGTACTTTATTTCTGTATATTCGTGTGGAATTAGGAATACAAAATTTTTATACAATACAATAAGTCTTAAACAAAAATTGCTTTGCTAGCTTAATTTTTATCAAAATTTACAGAGAAATGAACAGAGTCTAAGCAATTTATTCGTGATCGTGATGATTTTTAGACATATATATATATTTAAATTAATCTCAACATGCTTTCATGTTTCATAATACCAGTACTACAATAAATATGTATTAGGTCAAAAACAAACAGAGATGTATATGCCCCTACCTATTCTATAAAAGATTAATCTTATTCAAACTAATTATTTATTTATTTATTTAAAGTTACATTCATGTGGGAGCAACAGATACATCGATCCATTTTGCTCCCATGACACACAGATAAATGAAAATAAGACATGATTATGAGAATTATTGTAAGTATAAAAAATAAAAGTAAGCAAGTGATAAACAATAGGTACTTAGCAAAATAATAAAAGCAAAAATATTTCCTAGAACAAAATAATTAATATGATAAGCTTACTCTCAGTAAAATTACAATAGTAAAAAAGTTATGAAAAATGGTTTATATAGGTAATAAAAATGAAATGATGATAAACATGATGAAATCTACCCTAAAAGCTCTTTAGGATGAAGACTAAGAAAGTGCAATAATGATGAAATGATAATGATCACGATGAGAGAAAAAAAAATCCTTGAAAACCAGTAGGGCATGAAACCATTGGATAAAAGGCTATCTGATATTTCGCCCATCAGAGCAAAATACAATATTATAATTATTAAATACAGATAACGTATTTCCTGTTTGACTCATCCATCAGCCAAATCAAGGTTCATACTTATTTAATAGTTCTTGGTTGCATTTATTAAAGAACTGTTTTTTCGAGAAATGGAATATATCTACCTCATTTGCAATAGTATTGAATAGTCTGGGCAACCTGTTCATAGGGGAAAAAAAATGATTCAGTGATCTACAATGATCAACCCGAAATGAAAAAACAGATAAACCATCAGGACCCGCTGAAGCTCTTGGTTTCAAACTTGCAATTGCATCAGCTATATCTTTAATTGACACAGAGCTCAAGTTGAAAAAGCAAGCATCACTGCTACACTCAATGCTTTCAACATCTAGACTATCTGGATCATTGACATACACAGAAGCAAAGTATTCAGCAAATGCATTGGGGATATCACGATCAACATATGTAACACCGTTGAACTTCATGATTCTTTCAGAAAACCTATCACAGCGCTTACCATTAACAAATCTCCAAAATGATTTTAAATTACCATTCATCTGTGTTTCTATTTTATCCAAATAAGTGCGATGAGCCTTAGCAATTTTCAATTTAATTTCAGTTCTTAATTTCTTAAACAATTCATCATGATGCCTGGAGGATTTTCTTTTTCGTGCACATTTATTTTTCTGTTTTAGTTGACTGATGATTTCAGGGGTGAACCAATGGGGGTATTTACTCTTATCTTTTGAGTTTTGTCGTTTTGGAATGCATTCGTCAAGGCAATGATAAAGATTATGATAAAAAATATCAACAGCAGTATTAACATCTACACAAGAATAAAGTGAATCCCAATTTAGGTCCCTGATGCGACAGTACAAGTCATAAAAATCTCCATGTTTGTAGTCATAATATTCATCATTCGAATTAATACCATTATCACTCGAATGATGTGAAGATGAAAAAGTGGGGAAGGTTATAATGAGGGCAGGATGATGGTTGTCTTCCCTTACCAGAAAGTTATCCTCATGATGAACCGTTACAGGAAAAGAACTTAGAACAAGATCCAAAGTACGGTTGTTTAAATTTTTTATAGAGTTGTAAGAGCATAAGTCCATAAAGTTCATAAATCGACCCAAAGCCTGCGCCACTGTAGAACCAGTAATGAAGCTGTAGCTATTGCCATCAATCTCAGGAATATTAAAATCTCCTATGATCATACAACTATCTATATTGTTATAATATGATTCAACAGAGTCAAAATATGTTTTATAAACATTGAGAGATGTGGACGGTGGGAAATACAGTGCATTCAGATGCAGCGATTTTCTTTTGTGAGTAATCTTCACCCACAAACATTCATAATCAGCATTACACATATCCTGACAGTATTCAGCTCCCAATGACCTGTGCACCGCCACCAAAACTCCCCCTCCTCTTCCAGTTTGCCTATCCCTTCTAAAAACCACATAGCGATCATCAAACAATTCCAAATCTTCAATTCCATCATGCAACCAAGTTTCTGTTAAGACAATGATATTATTATTACAATTCAATAAGTTGAGATAAAAATCTGTAATTTTCGTACGCAATCCACGAACATTTTGATAATAAATTGTCAATTCCTTTGACATGAAGAAAAAGAAAGAAAATATGATGAATTATGAAATATGAAATTTATTACTATAATATGAGAACTAAATCTTATGATGATGAAATGATAGGAATACTCAGACAAAAATACCAGTCGTTAATAGATAATAGAATTATTAAGAAGTATCAACATCTTGCATTCAACCGTACATAAGCAATCTTACACTAAATAAAAAATTATTGTGACAATAATAATAATAAGGTGGATGCAAGTCTAAATTTTTATTTATTTACTTTATTAATAAAATTTTTCTCTCGTACTAACACATACACACACACACACACACAAACACACACGCACGCGCGTACTACACATACACTCGACAAAGGAAATGGAGAAAAAAGAGTTGAACTGATAAGAATATTTTACAGCAGTCTAGGATTATAACTTATCAAAAAAATAGATTAAGATTAAGTCCTCAAGCCGTCAGAGCTGCTGGCATTGTTGTTGAAACAGAGGATCTACCTTCCATTTACCTTTATCTGATTGTATTCTTACTTCATCCACAGGCACACTCAATCTCTATCACTCTCTCTCCCCTAACACCCACACTCACTCTATCTCTCTCACTCAACTCAGTTACTTTCACCCACTCCTTCTAACGTTGACAGTAGATAATAAATCAAGATACATTTTAATCTGTATTGAAACCAAATTATGCACTTTCGACGAGCTAATCAGAATCAGAATATTGCACAATTACTTTTTGTGTAAAAACTTGCACAATTAAAATCAAAATCAAATCAACCAAAATTAGAAATGTAAATTCAAGTTTCTTAATTAAAATTAAATTCAAAATAATAATTATTTAAAATTTCAAATAATCAAATCATAACAATCAAAATCAACCAAAAACATGTTAATTCTATTACTTTCTTCCATTTTAGCGATATTAAATATACACTCAATAACTCTGCCGACTCCATACATATTTACTCTCTCAACCACCCTTCTTTCTCATTTTTTCATTCAGAACACTCACACACGCACTCATTCACTCTTGCAAAGTTGTTTATGCCGTAAATTGGCAAGCTAAGGTAATATTGTTATTGTTATCAGAAACGTTAATATTAAAGTTATTCCTTATATGGCTTTATCCATCACACCTTCAGCTAAATCACTTTACTAATAACAATGAAAAAGATTTGACAGTTCTCCTAAGTTAGGCTTCGCAAGTCCTCTTCACTTTTTAAAATGAAAATTTGACCTCCATCTTCTTTCCTCACCTTGACTCGGCCAGCCCGATCAACCCACAGATGACGCAGCCCTTTCTCGCCTTGTACCCGCTTAGCCTGCGCGAACAGCCTTCTTCTTCTCGATGTTAGAGACTGGTTTAAGTAGATGGGATTATTTCCGCGAATATTTATATTGTTTGTTGTGAAGTTTTTACACGCGCGTCTCTCCCTCAATAGAGCATCCGCATCACCACGTCGCACAAATCGTACAACAATTCCAGAAGTTGGCCTATTATTGCGCTTAGGAAGCCGGTGACATGCGTCAATTGATGAGTGATCGAGCACAACATTAAGAGCTTTGCCAATGTCCATTACCCTTTCATATAAGTTCTCATTTTCAGTCTCCGGAACACCAAACACTTCTAATGTATTTCGGCGACTGTATTGTTCATGTTCGTCCTGTTTTAATTCGAACTCGAGAAGCCTGGCTTTCAGGTCAATATTCTCACTAACAAGGCCAGCAATCTGACCCTGTTGTTTGACGATTTCATGAGTACTGGCCTCAAGCCTTTCCCTACATGCCGCAATCTCGGAACTAAGTTTTCCCAGTAGATCCTCTTTCAAATTAGTCAGCAGCCGAGTCATCTCCTCAAAAGTCACAGGATCACCTCGTATACATGACGCCGAACTGTGCCTCACAGGAGTGGAATCGTCGTTGGCTCTTTGCTGGCGCAATGCTTTATTACAGTTCACACAATTCCACAGTTTTCCACGCAGGGCCTCTATGTCATTGTCTTTGAGTTCAACACAGCTTCCATGAAATACACCTTGGCATCTTGTACAAAAAATATTCGATTTGGAGGCGCGAACCACCTGCTGATCACAAGCACGACAAGCAGAACTCATTTTTGATAATAAATTATTATACACGCTCACTATTTCAAGTTTTACAATATTGAAATTTCCACTACAGAGATTATTTGAGTAAGTCACAAGCAATTTAGGATTGATGCACGGTTGCGCAAGAAAATTTTAAAGATTCATTAAATGATCAAAATAACCTCAGTCAAAGTAAGAACCGTTCATAGAGATAAGAGAGCTTAGATAATACCGACCGTTCTCTACGAGCTCTGAGCTGTTACTGCTAATTTCACTCGATATAAGATTTCCTTCATTCTCTGTCATTTGTTAATTCGTCATTGAATTAAAATTATGTCAACAGTTAAAGATAAAGTAAAGGTAATATAGAAAATAAGACAAAATAAATATTACAACATAATTCCCGGCCGGCGGAGGCGGAGTGGTAAGACAAGTTGGAGGTATTCCGTCTGTGGCGGGACAATTAAAATTTAAACCGTGCGCATGTCACAAGTGTTACCTTTTTTAATTTTTTAAAATGTTTAGGCCCTCGGTGGGGGGGCGTCGCCCCCCCCCCCCACCCTTTAATCATCCGCCCTTGGTCTGAAGATGGTGAAGAAGACTGTCCACACCAAAGAGAAGCCTTACCACCAATGTTCAAGGACAAGGCTTCTCATTGACATGACACATCTTCTTCTTTTCTGCCAAGAAGTCACTACCAAGAAACACATCACCACTCTATTTACAGATCTCTGAAATCAAACCAATCTTGTTATTGTTGTTTCAGAAAGTATTTTAAATTGATAATTCGTAAAAAAATGCAATATTTAAGCTATATAATGTTTCATACTACTCAAACAATGATAATTTGTGAGATCATTTAACGTTGTTTGAATTGAAAAGGGGTCTACCATTTAGAGACAAGCTTCAACACCACCCTCTGTCGTTTCAACTTAGTTTTAGGGTTGGGACCATTATGATTATTTTTATCAATAACGGTCTGGTATAACAGAGAGAGGTCCGATTGCCAATCCCTTACAATTCGCCCCTACAACATAACAGCATTTACCAGGATGGTATAGTGTTCACGCAAATCTTATTACTTCTTCAATTGTAAATTACACTTCTTTGTATATTGTGTAATAAAAATTACATTTAGAAATTTGATAGAATGAAAGAAAATGAAGTTGACTTTTCATGTGAAATTTAACGACTCGCAGTCAAATATTTGTTAAGAATAAGTATAATAACTCACTTAATCTGGCCGAGCACTTTCGAATCTATGAGATCCATCTTCAGAGGCCCCTAGATCACCATGTCAGTTTTTTGGTTAGAAGTGTTGTGGTTTTTATAAAATGTGGCCAAAAAGTTTGTGAGATTTAAAATTTAATTGTTCGTTGAGAATGTCAAATATTTGACTACAAGTCGTTAAATTTAACATGAAAAGTTGATATTAACAACGCAGTTCGTCATGGAACAAGAAATCCAGGAAGAAAATGAAGTTTGAACTTTCTGCTGCCGGTCTGGTCTTGCCTTCTCTACAAAATATAAATTCAAACCTACTTAAGCGAATAATTATGAAACTCTATACATGAAAATTCGCTTCTATCTTTATACAGAGTCTGGCTGTACCTATGAAAGTGTATACTGTCTTACATAATCATGAGCTACTTCCCACGCCCAAACCATCGGCTGGTAGAATGAAAAGTAACACCAATATTATTATCACTGGCCGCGTTGTTAGATCAATCAATAATATATGGATACCAATAAAACTATTCAGTGTTGTAATAAGAATGTTCATAGAATAATAAAAAAAAATAATGAATAAATAAATAAATTTTATTCATTTATCTTGCCACGCCCCCTTTTCACAATAGGTTTTCTATTGTATGGGTTGGCCTATGATCACTGTGTCTAATGAATAAAAGCTATCGGTTCCTCAATTTTCATAGTAGGTAAGGGTGGCTCATGGACAAAATGAAATAGATTGGTTTGTTAGATACATACAATTTTAATGCTGTGGTCGATTTGCCACTAAAGTTTCAACATTACAAAAATAAAAGAAATAACTCCGTGATAAAAATTTTCCTGTTCGAAAAATTTATATTGAAAAATGCTAAAAATTGAATTTGAAAAAAGGGAAATTTTTTATGTTAGCAAAAGAATTATAGTTTGACTATAACAAAAAAATTGAAATTCGAACACAGGAATATTTTTTCACTATTACATTTATAAATTATGTAAAACAAAATTTAAAACAATACTTATTTATAAGAATTCAAATTTATAGCTACAATACACAATATTATAACAGATTTATTACTATCATGGTTTGATAGTACAGATTATATATTTTTGGTTGATTATTCATCCAGTTTGATTTGAAAATTATGTTCATTGAAATTCGCTTATGTTCATTGAAATCCGCCGACATTTTTTCACAAAATTTTATCATTGTGATCTGATAAGTTTGGCATAAGTTTTTTGCTGGACATCATCATGGCTGGGTATCATGGCTGGGACTGGATTGAACATCTCTCTGCCATTATTGTACTGTGTTCACTCATAGTCACATAAATTTATATTTACTGAATATTTCTGACATGAAATACCAGTATGTTAGGATTTTAGGAAGAAATATAGTTGCTGCTTGTCGGGATTAATTTTGGAAAAGGAATAATTGTTTTACTGTCATCGTTTGTTATTTGACAGAAATTAAAAAATTTTGGAAAAGATTTGCTGCTTGTCAGGATTAATTTGGAAAAGGATAGAAAATTGTGACTGATGTATGAGTCTAAAGTTGAGAACAGATGAGCTTGAATTACCACCAGGCAATTCACGGTGTTGAATGGCAGGAACTGGATTAGATACTATGACACATCCCAAGTTGTAGTTACGACCTCATCTCTTGTAGTGGAACTCGTAAAACTTTAGCCAAACTCATCATCACACTCTGACAAGACATTTGTTACTAAAATGTACTCAATTAAGTCCTGACATCACAAAGTCACTGTAGCACTGGAAAAGTTTTTAATTTTGAAAAAAGCGTCGTTTATTTCACTATGTAATCGATGTTTACGATGTTATTTATTATTATTTGCGCCGGAAATGTTCGTTCGTAAATATTATTTTTCGTTGTTATTCTTTCTTAGTAATGGCGAAGGTGATATTGTGGAAGGTGTCCATAATGAAAAATAAGACGAAATTGTCACAACCACATATATTACAAGTAAATGTAGTTGTGACAATTTCGTCTTATTATTCATCGTTGTTATTCGATGTTATATGTGTCGTAAATGTTCGTTTATGAATATTATTTTTTCCATCGTTTTTCGATGTTAATATGTATATCCCACGTTGAAATCTGTTTTATAAGTTATATAATCCAAAATATAAAAATCATATTAGTGACATGTTACATCAAATTAATTAAAATCAAATCAATGATACAAGGATAATTACATAATATATTACAATAAATATTAACAAGAATATGTGTTCCAAAACTGCTATGCATATCAGCTAGAATAGAATATACAATAATTTACTTAACATTATTCAAATTCTTAAGACTATCTTAAGCTAAATATTTCTTAAAATTAAATAGTATCATATTTTATTTAAATCTACATCAACTTTCAGCTACAAATAGAAATAAAATAAAATTATCAAAATTTTCATCAAATAGATTATCCATGAAATCACCTAATTCCAAATCATCAATTCGGTTTTAGAGAAAAACATTCTACTATCGACCAGGTACATAGAATAGTCAACATAATAGAGAAGTGTCTAGAAGAGAAAAAAGTTTGCTCTGCTGCTTTTTTGGATATAGGGCAAGCTTTTGATAGAGTATGGCATAAAGGGCTTCTTCAGAAATTGAAAAGACAACTTCCTCACCAGTTTACAGATATATTGCAATCCTATTTGACAGGAAGATACTTTAGAGTCAAACAGGAAGATGCGTATTCTGATCTGAAGGAGATTAAAGCAGGAGTTCCTCAAGGTAGTGTATTAGGGCCAGTACTCTACCTTTTATTCACTAGTGATATTCCATGCCTTGAAGATAACACCACAGCAACATTTGCAGATGATACGGCAATATTGGCAGTAGACAGCAATGCTCATGAAGCAACCGCTAAATTACAGAGATCTATCACAAAAATTCAAGATTGGACCAAAAAATGGCGGATGAAGCTCAATGAGGCTAAATCAGTACACGTAAATTTTACTAACAGGAGAATTGATTACCTGCCAATAAATATAAATAACAAAGTCATACCATATGCTAATAATGCAAAATATCTAGGTATGACTTTAGATGCTAAGCTTCGCTGGAAGGAGCATGTTAAAAAGAAGAGAGAAGAACTTGGTTTGAAGTATAAGACTTACTACTGGCTAATTGGAAGGAACTCTACACTTTCAATACCCAACAAAGTTCTGCTTTACAAGCAAATATTCAAACCTGTATGGACGTATGGTATACAACTATGGGGGTGTACCAAACAAACCAACATCAACATCATACAGCGGTTCCAGAACAAGGTGCTGAGAAACATCGTCAATGCACCTTGGTATGTCAGGAATAACGACCTCCACAGAGACCTGGGAGTCGACCTGGTAACCAGAGAGATCCAGAGGTTTGCAGAGAACCACGAAACACGGCTCCACCAGCACAACAACGTCGAAGCAATCCAGCTGCTAGACAACGGAGGATTGGTGCGGAGGCTCAAAAGGAGGAAACCATTTGAACTAGTGTAGTGCTTTTTTCAAGTGTTTCAGTTCAAAAGCAAAGCAATGTTGAGTGAAATCTAGCTTGTAGTGCAGTTATCATGTGTACATAAATTATTCTTAAACGCAGTTAGAAATTCTAATGAGAATTTCACTGTATTAAATTAGATCTAGTAAGTTAGGATAGAACAAATTTGCTCATTAGTCTTGAGACTAGATAGTAATAGTATTCATCAAAAAAAAAAAAAAAAAAAAAAAAAAAATAGATTATCCAAACACAATCTAAGTTTCAAGTTTCAATTAACTGTAATAAAAGTTCGACATCAGTATTTTTTATAAGTAAAATTTAAATATTTCAAAAAATTAACCTTATTTCATTCCATCTTCAATAAAATTCAACTGTTTCATTAAAATTACCACGATTATGTAGTATTTAATTAATCTGTAAAATTTTAATTCAATTGTTATAACAAAATTCAATTTATATAAACGCCATCATACTTTTTATTAATTTGTAAATTTATTAATTGTTGTCATATTTTTATTAATCTGCAAATATAATTAATTATTTATTTAATTCATTCATTTGTAACGTTTCATTCAAATACACGATACATACTACATGTTTAATCATTACAAACTCAACAGTACCAAGATAAAAAAATCAAACATAATAATATTCAATGAGATTCAATACATATTTTATAAAAATCCAACTACCATAAAAATTCAATACTTATTTTCAATATACTACAAGAAATCAAGATATCACAAACAATTCATGGACATAAACATGAGTGTAATCATTAAGCCAATTGTCAACAATACAAGTCCCTAACACAAGAAATACAAGGCCGTCAATTCAATAATCAATCAATTCTATGTCCTGGTGGAGGCTTTTCTCTCACATTATCAAGACAGAATATATGTCAATAATACAAGATAATCATTCAATTCGATATTCAATTTATGTCTATGTGGAGACTTTCTCTCACATTTTCAAGACAAAATCACTTAAAACTAACAAGATACACTAATACTAACAAAATTAAATGACAATCGACCTTCCAACTATTCCCTCATAAAAATCCAATCTTCGTTCAATCATATCCAAATTTCTTTACAAATTCCTGTAAAGTATGCCTACAAAAGCTACATTATATAGCCTAATACCCTACTTCAGAGCAGCATACATTAATCATCATTATTAATTATAATTTTCATTTCATTTCAAATAGCGATACTTTTTATTACATTTCTATCCCAAAATTGTATATATTAATCATTTATTGTAATTATCATACTTATTTTACCAGTTATGGTAAACTTTATATTAGTCATTATTAATAATTTTATTATTGTTCGTTAATTTTCATTAATAATTTCATCCTTATTCACAAAATAATGGCTACAACAAAAAAAATTATATTCATGACATTATTTGATATAAGATTAGCATTATATTCAAGTTAACAAAATCATAAATTCTTTATGATGATTCACTACCCCATGTTACCGATGGTATTAATTTGCAATGCTATAATTAATTTTACGAATGACATGAATTGTGAATCCATAATTGTTTCAACCGCTGTTAATATTTTTTAGAAAATTTAAATTCATGTCATTCGTAAAATTAATTATAACAGCGGTTGACACAATTATGGATTCACGGTCCATTATCCAAATTAAAAATCGTTGATGAAACAAAAAAAACAACTAAACATACCTAGCAAATTACCATACATTTTATTAATAAAATATTTATGAATTGTAAAATATTTTTTACTTTGAAACTGAAAGTTGAATCTTAAGCTGTTAAAAGAAAAATTAAGTTGATATTTACAATGTCGTCTATAACCAAATTAAATTATTATGTATAAGATTATATTTTATTAAATTTACACATTTAATCAATATTCACAAAATTAAAAAAAAATAAAAAAAACTATTGTCGGTTAAAGGTAAATTTACTAGATGTCTAAAAAATTAAAATATCCACAGATAAGTTCCAAGGCAATCAACAATACACCCAAATGTTGACGATATCAGAAAATGTAAGTAAATGTTGCAAGTTAAGTTTATCGACTACTTAAAATCACATAGTATACAATGAAAGAGAAGCTTAAAAAATGTTATTATTGAAAAATTAACAGAATGAGAATTTTTTCCTTATGTCACTGAATTTTTAAATTGTTATTTGTTAAAATCCGCACCTAGACACCTGAAACTACTTTCGACATGAAAGGGAAAAAATTTCATACCTTGCATATTACCAATCTAAATACGGTATGAAAATTACGGACATAAGGCAACCTATGTTGGTGTCCAGACCAAAGGCGAAAGACGAGCGTGGGGGCCGTGACACCCCCGTTTATCTTATGCCAGAGCTTTGCCGTATGACTGGCATAACTGTTGTTATGAGAAATAATAACAACTTGATATGTGACAGTATATTAATACTAGAGAGGGGAGTGACCTCCTTTGAGGAACAGTAAATCTTATTTAAAATAAAGGCTAAATTCTGAAACTAATTGGTTAATTGAACTTTGATGAAATATTACAATATTAACCTACCATATTTATTAAATAAGATTTATATAATTATTTTAATTTGAAGAAATGAAGAAAAAGAGTTTATTATTGAAAACAGGAAACCAAAGAATAGAGTACTATTTTCTAAAGCATTACCAGAAGAATATTCTTACATGAAAGAAGAGTTTGACAGAAATGAGTAGAATATAGATAATAGGTGAGTAATTCATTGAATCTTGAAATAGTAGGGCCAAGTATTAGGCTTTAGAATAGAACATTGTAGGACTTTTACCTACGGTCGTTTGGAAACCATTGTGTTATTCGCTGTGACCGACACAATACAGCCCATTAACTGACAAGTAGAATAAGCAAGATTCCGTATTTTTTATAAAATTGGATATGATGATTGATAAAAATAATCGTATAAGTCTTATATAATGAATATGGTTGATGAATATTGTAATACCTCATCAAAGTTCAATTAACTAATTAGTTTCAGAATTTAGCCTTTATTTTAAATAAGATTTACTGTTCCTCAAAGGAGGCCACTCCCCTCTCTCGCATTAATTATCACGCATCAAGTTGTTATTATTTCTCATAACAACAGTTATGTCAATCATACGGCCCTACGCTCGTTTTTGGCCATTGGTCTAGACACCAACATAGGTTGCCCTACGTCCGTGATTTTCATACCGTATTTTGATTGGATACTTTGCTTTGACAAAATGTTCCATTGCCGCTAATTATAATATTCAAATTTTCCAAATTCGTTGATGAACTTTTCTACAGCTTTCACAAGACTACGTGTATTTGCTTCTATCAGAGGATATAATTTAGTAAATTTTGTAAAACCATCATGTATAATATACACCCATTTGTATCAACCACCTGACAATTCTCCATAAACATCGACAAACACTTTATGATATTTCTCTTCTGCAAGAATTGTATGCATTTCTAAAGATCGTTTCTCATTTGCGGTTTTTACTAATTGACAGTACGTCTTGCAGTATTTAATAGTTTTTGCCACTTGACGGTAACAATTCTTAATATAAAAAGTTTCCTGTATAAATTTATTGTTTTTTGAAATACCTACATGACCAAGACGTTCGTAAAAGGTGTGGTGATATAGAATTGTTCTATTCTTATCGTATTTTGAGGAACTTAAAATATTTGAAATAAATTGTAGAGTTTTAGCCTACTGTCAAAATATTATGGGAACTGATATTTTAAGTAATGTATCGAACGATAATAAAAAATTGAAAAGAATTATGAAACTAGTAATAATTCTTTCACAATTTTGATACACCATATTATTATTTCAATATTAAAATCTACGATACCCCCCCCCCCCCCAAAACCTAACAATGTGTGCTATCCTCCCAGTATATAAACACAACACACCGGCACGGTTCATAACATTCAGCAACCTTGTCGATTCAATCTCATCGAGCAACCTCCTCATCTATTCTGCAACAAATATCAAGGTATCGCATTAAGTATTGTGATAATTTATATCATTGATCGTTTTATCGTTGTTCCGTTAATTTCCATTGTATTATTTTATCCCACACCATAATTATTGTTTGAGGACCTGGGAATATACCAATTTCGTTTTTTAAACAAACTTAATCTGTATGTAGGTTTCATGAATATGTGTTTATCGGTCAAATTGTTAGAAAGTTTTATCGTCTAAGTCTACAAAACATATTATAGAAAAGTTGCGGACCAAAACTGAAAACTCGCTACACTTATTTAATTTTATTTTACAACAAATCTTTAATATTTTCTTATAATACGGTATCGGTTATTTATTTCTATAACGGCATTCCCAACACAATTCATCATTAACAGTAAATAAGGGTTCAAATAAGCAATTATCACACCACACACATAACGAATTGATAAATTGGTATAAATTATATGTTTTAATATGACCATAAATACGAACATAATACTTATCGGTCAAGTCCCGACTAGTACAATTTTTACAAAACCTAAATTCGGTTGCGTGTGGGCCGTAATAATATTCATATTTGACACAACACACTGATTGATTAACACAGGCAATATTTCTTCAAAATTTATTATGATATAAAAGTGTCAAAAATTTGAATGTGTAGACTTCATGATCAATACATTTATACAGTTCGTCCTCAATATATCGGTTATTATCAATCTCGACCAAACGTATTAACCAAATAATTTTTTCTATTTTCCAATTGTTTTTCAAATGTTGTAAAATTATAAATGGTAAAACATTTGACAGTTTATAAATCTGACACAATTTGGTAATATTTATCATAACGCACTTGGCGGACGTTTCAAATAATGTTGTTATATTGTTTTTTAATTTCGATAATTTATTTAAATGGCCGAGTGTCTTGTCCATTGCAGATTATATACTACTATATGAAAACGGGTAATTGCTTTATCATTTATACTAGTTTTTTGATGACCATTCGACAAATAATAATTGACTACCCAAGGAATAGTTTCTTAGAGAGAATGCTGTGGTGGAGGATTAAAAAAGGTCTAAATATATTTCAGTAAAACGTTGTGTATGTTACTATATTTCTTTCCAAGAAAGACAGATATCCGTTTCAATTTATCAAAAATTTGACTCAGTTTCATGTTTTCTTTTTCCAAAGTATTTATTTTAGATTCAAGATTCGGTATTTTTTCATTCTGAATTTCATAATTCAGTTCTTCAATGTTCCTTTTCTGCATTTTAATTAGAGACAAATTTTCAATTTTCCTTTCCATATTTTCACACTCATCGTAAATTTGTGATTCTGATAGATTTGTACCTTGTTGTATCACATATTCAGAACAGGTTCTTATTTTGTCCAAATTAAAAAGATCTCTTAGCATATCAACTGCCATGTTCACATATTTCAGCTCCTGACCATGTTTCCTTTTTATTTCGTCAATATTATCAGTTTGATAAAATTTAATTATTTGATTTTCGTATTCAGTTAAAATCAATTGATATTCTCTTACAATTTTCTCATAATGGGAATCGCGTCTATTTCTGATCATATTTAAAAGTATATATTCTCTAGAATCGTTTGAATTTAGTAATGGATTATTGATAAACATTTGTATGTATTGCTCTATCTTTTCGTCGGTAGGTTGACTTTTGAGGGAGTTAATTTTCCCAAAATAGTCTTTATACGAAATCTTATTATCCTGTAAATAGTCTACAACATTTTGTGTTATGCTTTGACCTTCACCATTTTCGTTCGCTTCGACGGCGGTGACAGTGATATCATTGTGTAGAATTATCGCATTTACCATTTTAGTTATTAATTCGGATATGATAAGCAGTAGAGTATTATAATTTTCTTCTTGTATGAATTTTTCTATATATTTATTTGTGTGGGTAAACATGGATATTTTTCTTTACCAAAATTTTATTAGAATAAACATTTCAATTTTAAATAAGATGGGTGCCGCTTAGCTTATGAAGTTGGTTGGGGTATCACAACTTCTTCGACCTATTGTCGTTTCAGTGGTCGTGGATTCGAATACCGCTCAACCGTCCCACATCTATATGTGTTATCGTTCGTCTCATTATATACACACACACAAGTCTCGAACTCATATGGATATGGTTAGCAAAAAAAAATATTGACCCACTTTCTTCCACAGTTCTGTCAACGAAATCAAAAAAAATTTAGTCGATTGAAGTTTAACCAATCCAGTATTTGCCGCCTCTATTCATGGAGATTATTTCAAATTAGAAATGAGATTTGTTATTGAAAGTTAGAAACCTAAGTTTTAAATCATAAGAACTGTTTCTAATGATATAAAAGCTGACAAGTTATATTTTAATCAACATTCAATGATGGATTTTCTCAAGACTATATCTACCCTGTATAGGTCAGATATTTACGTGCAAAACAATGAAGATGTTTTATATAAAATTCAGACGTATACTGATTCTCTAATCTTTGATATAGATTATTTGGATAATTATCGATGTGAAATTATACAACACCTATTAAAATCTATACCGTATTTCATAACTTTGCAACTGAATAGTTTAAATAAGCATCATATTTTGATTGATATAGATTTCAAAACAAAAAATGGGGATTGTCGAAAAGAATACATAACTGAAAAGAATATCATGATTTTACTAGAACATTTCAAGTTTTTTTTTAAAGAAATATACAAAAATGTACTTCCCGATATTTTTGTCTTTGTAAAATTCACAGAGACAGAATATGAACAGTTTAATAAAAATTTGGGTTTAATAATCAATAAAGCAATAAATGGAATTCATATTGAAATTCCAAGTTCTCTATTAAGTAGGGGGGATAATGTAGTTTTGTTGGTCGCGTTGAAAAGATATATTCATCGTAATTTTGGGTTTGATGTGATAGATATTACAAGAAATTGGTCGTTCCCACTGTCAATCAAAGATAATATTATAATAGGGGCGGTTTATTATCCAGTTTTAAATCTACGAAACGATGACATCACAAAGCTTAGTAAATTTGAAATATTAAATAAATTTTTGATTGTAGGTAAATATTCTAATATTTGTGAAATGGACCATTTGCCCATTTATGAGTGTGTGGGTAGCGAGTTATCGATTAACGACGAGTTTATGATTACGCTCGGCTATGATGAGTCGAGAAAGAAATTATTCAAAAAGAAAATGTTGATAACAAAATATACTAGCAAACTAAATCTAAATATTATTAATAATATTTATTTAAACCCAGATCTACCTTTTGGTGAACACATACAGTATCGCTTCATTGACTGTAATTTCTTTTTCCAAACCATGAGAAATGCAATTAATAACGACCTATTTCCATTTACCTATGACGATATCATACACGAATTGTATTCATTGTTCAGAGAGAAAAATAACTTTAATTTGTTTGTATTTCTATTGGTTCTATTAGAATGTGAAGAAATCATATTTGATATGAGCGATATTTCGTGTAAGTTGAATGTTGAAATTATTGAGGAATATAAGAAATTAAAAATATTGTTTCTACCAATAATAAAATCCGTTAAAAATGCTGTTGAGATGAATGAAACACGGTCTATAAAACCTATATTGTTTATTAAATGTTTTTTAACACAACACTCCATTTCAAGGGGCACTTTTAAATTGGACGATGATGTGAACAATTTTGAATTCTCTCAATTGGCTCTTGATTATTTTAAATCAAACAAAATGTCACTGTATGATTTTGCGACATACATCTGTCCAGCTTTTGCGACCATCGGACAACAGAGAGAAGTTGTATATTTTGAGAACGGTGCCTGGATTGTTAGCAAGAGACACAATGAACATTATTATTTATTCAATGCGTTGAGCTTATTATACGACTCACTTCATGTAGTAGACAAAGATAGCAATGGTGGTGAGTCGATGACAAAGAAGAGGCCGAGAATAACGATGGAAGATCTATTTAAATTTGTTTCACGAAAATGGAGCAGAGTTGTCCTAGTACCTTATCCGCCGGAAATGTTGGCATTCGTTGACAGAATATTGTTGGTCGAAAAAAGATTATATATTCAACATACACCATTATTTCGAGGACCCAGATCGACTTTATCTTGGTTTTCTATTCAGCCCAAAATATCGCATGTTGCAAACGAAAATTGTGAATTTAGATCGGTGATTGATTTATTGAAAACATCAAGAATTAGTAATAATAAAAATGATTACCTTCGCTTCAATTATCGCCACCAAACTGTCATCGAAAGATTAACTGATAATAATTATAATATGTACACTTTTGTAACCGAATGATGTTGTAGCTGTTCGTTTTTTTTTATGAAACTAACATCAAAGTTTGAACAACACGATCTACTCTGGAACAGTAGTCCACTTTTGAATCTCAACAACAGCAGAATCAGATTCAGCACTTAAAATACTATAAAACTACATTGATAACTCAATTTAAAAAAAAAACAATAGAGGTGTCCGTCTTTGCGATACCACTATCCCTTCTTGAAATATCTTTTTTCGAATTTATTTTCCTACAAATAATAATAGTTTATAATTCAAAAAAAGTATCCTCCACCTCTTCCTACACACACACACACAAATTTAAACAGATACTTAACCTAACCAAACCCTGACAATCTTATAATATATATACCATATTTAATATTGTATACACATTAATATAGGGTGAATTATCCTTCAAAATATCCCCTACTACTACTACCAATTTCAAATTTAAATTAACTTCCATATTGTTCGACTCTCGTACTCACACTTTCAAAGTCTCATCTATACCATGTATATTATTTTTATTTTTAAATATAGATCCCCCTTTTCCTCTAAACACAACCCAGTCTTTCCTACCCTTTCATGTCTAAATTTAAAATTAGAAAATCCAAAATTTATAAAATTGTGAAATTTTGAAATTGTAGAATTAGAAAATTATAGAAGCGTATAATTATAAAATAAAACAATTGTGAAATTAACACCTTTAGACATCTCTTACATACACTACTTTATAATAAAATAATAATATGTTTACTAATGTTAATATATTAGAGTGTAGCCTATAAGTTAGTATAAATATAAGAATCCAAACTCCAAACTCATCATTATTCATAGAGAAATTGTTCAGAATCATGGAAGAAGAATCGATTGAACTTGTTAGTGAACATCCCAAACTGTGCGACACATCGCATAATTTATACAATGACAATCTTAATAGGAAAAAAGTACGGGATACGATCGAAAAACCACTAGATGAAGAGGGTAAGTTTCGAAACAATATTAAACGCGAAAGTGTTTAAATTAAACTTTATTATTGTAACAAATCTCTACAATTTTATACTGTTATAATTATTCTTAACATTAATAATCAACATTGTTAGTAATGTTACAAATAGGTCCCAACATTTACTGCTGTAAATTTATAATTTGTATCAACAAACTGTTGAAACTTAATAACATTTTTTAGATGAGATGGTGGGTTGGTGTGGTTGTAAATATAAATCATGATAAGTATATATTACACAATATTAAATTAATCTATAGGGACAAATTATACATGTCAAGGGGCGAAGTGAAAATTATGAGTTAACTACAATTTCGAATTAGCACAATCCTAATACACGATTTAGAATAGAAAATATTTCGATTCACAGGTGCAGAATGTGAAGAGACGTGGTTTTATTTTCGAAAATCGCGGCAAAAATACAATACAACGAGGGGCAGTCGGACAGCTACTTCTGACCGAAAATGGAGATTTGAAGATCGAATGTCCTTTATAATACCCTATATTTGGAACAGAGAATGGTTATCGAGGACGGTAGAAGCGGAAGAAACTATTAACGACGAAGATTGTCAAGAAGAGGATATACAAAGTCAACCAGCGGTTGAACAAATGCCTATACCTACACCCCCAGATTCTCTCATAACATCGCCCCCTAAAAAGCAACGTTTATCTTCGCGACCAATATATCCTCTAACATTTGCTGATTATGCAATAAAAAAATTGATTGAAAACAGAAAATTTTTCAAAAAGGCTAAAAAGGTTACAAAACAGGTTACAAAGTGAATAATAAAAACATTATAATTGTATATCATAAAAATTCTTCAGTTCATACCCAACCTGTATAGAGGAAATTATACCTTTTTCAGTAGAGACATTCTACCCCAAATAGTAAAGTTGTAATTGGTCACAGATTAGAAAAAACATATTTTCAGTAGTTCTCCAGACTTCAACGAGCAAACATACTAACATACTCACTAACCCCTTCTTACTCTTTTATAAAAATCAATATTATGATTACAGAGTAAATGATTAAAACATTATAATTGTATATCATAAAAATTCTTCAGTTCACATCCAACCTGTATAGAGGAAATTACACCTTTTCAGTACAGACATTCTACCTGAAATAGTAAAGTTGTGGTTGGTCACAGATTAGATAAAAAAATATTTTTAGTAGTTCTCCAGACTTCAACGAGCAAACATCTCTACTAACTCCTTCTCACTCTTTTATAAAAATCAATATTATGATTAAAACAGTACAATTACATAATTATTTTCACTGTAGAGACATTCTACCTGAAATAGTAAAGTTGTGGTTGGTCACAGATTAGATAACAAATATTTTTAGTAGTTCTCCAGACTTCAATGAGTAAACATCTCTGCTAACCCCTTCTCACTCTTTTATAAAAATCAATATTATGATTAAAACGGTACAATTACATAATTATTTTCACTGTAGAGACATTCTACCTCAAATAGTAAAGTTGTGGTTGGTCACAGATTAGATAAAAAAATATTTTTAGTAGTTCTCCAGACTTCAATGAGTAAACATCTCTACTAACCCCTTCTTACTCTTTTATAAAAATCAATATTATGATTAAAACAGTACAATTACATATTTTCACTGTAGAGACATTCTACCTGAAATTGTAAAGTTGTAATTGGTTACAGATTAGAAAAAACGTATTTTCAGTAGTTCTCCAGACTTCAACGAGCAAACATCTCTACTAACCCCTTCTTACTCTTTTATAAAAATCAATATTATGATTACAGAGTAAATGATTAAAACAGTACAATTACATATTTTCACTGTAGAGACATTCTACCTGAAATTGTAAAGTTGTGGTTGGTCACAGATTAGATAAAAAAAATATTTTTAGTAGTTCTCCAGACTTCAACGAGCAAACATCTCTGCTAACTCCTTCTCACTCTTTTATAAAAATCAATATTATGATTACAGAGTAAATGATTAAAACAGTACAATTACATATTTTCACTGTAGAGACATTCTACCTGAAATTGTAAAGTTGTGGTTGGTTACAGATTAGATAAAAAAATATTTTCAGTAGTTCTCCAGACTTCAACGAGCAAACATCTCTGCTAACTCCTTCTCACTCTTTTATAAAAATCAATATTATGATTACAAAGTAAATGATTAAAACATTATAATTGTATATCATAAAAATTCTTCAGTTCACATCCAACTTGTATAGAGGAAATTACACCTTTTCAGTACAGACATTCTACCTGAAATAGTAAAGTTGTGGTTGGTCACAGATTAGATAAAAAAATATTTTTAGTAGTTCTCCAGACTTCAACGAGCAAACATCTCTACTAACTCCTTCTCACTCTTTTATAAAAATCAATATTATGATTAAAACAGTACAATTACATAATTATTTTCACTGTAGAGACATTCTACCTGAAATAGTAATTGTATAACTTATAATAAATTTATACTAACTAATATATCCTATTATATTTATATAGTAAATATATTATTATTTTATTATAGGGTGAAGTATGTGAGACGGGTCTATAGGAATTAATTTTATAATATCATAATTTTACCATTTTATACTTTTATAAATTTCTAATTTTATAATTCAAATAACAGTCTAGTTAACAGTCAAGTTGATAATGATGTTAATGATATTTTATAATTTCATAATTTTATAAATTTTATAATTTAATAATTTCACAACTATAGGGTGAAGAGTGTGAGACAGGTCTACAGGAGTTAATTTTACAAGTTCATAATTTTACCATTTATACTTCTGTAATTTTATAATCCAAATAACAGTCTAGTTGTCTAGTTAACGGTCAAGTTGATGATGACAATAATGATATTTTATAAATTTTACAATTCTATAAATTCAAAATTTTATAGTTTCATAAATTTTATAATTTTAAAGTCAAGTGATATTATTATTATTAGTACCCTGATACATTTTCATAACAAAATCTTATAATTTTATAAATTTAAAGTTAAGAGACATTATTATTAATAGTATTGTATTATTTATATTATTGTATCTTTGTTTGATTGTATTTCATAAAAGTTTCAATGACCTTTCCCAACCTCCACAGAGGAAAGACCATAATACTTATCTTGCTAGCCATCATTCTACTTCCAGCCTCCATAGAGGAAAGGTCATTGTCATAATATTATTATTATACCTATATTCCTTCTTGAAATGGGGAGCTTGGTATCAAAGATGGACTTTTCCATTTTGTATTTTTTCAGGAGAGTCAAAAAACTGTAACTTACCATTCCCTGTACCCAGAGTCTTGCATCCTCTCCTAGAAAAAAAAAATGGTTTAATAATGGAGTTGGCTGGTTTTGCAACCCACATTTGGAGCTGTCCATGTTTGAAACCAAGAGTTGCCATCTTGAATTGGAGCTGTCCAGTTTTGTAGCTTGTCTGTGATATTTTCAAAGTCCACTCTTATAGAAGTAATAGGAATCAATGAACTGAAAAAAGATCAGAACAAAAAGTATTTAAAAAATGTTATTTATATTATAAATATTTATCAAAAATCAGAGCACATTAATTTAGTAAAGAAGAAAATTGAGGGAGACTTAAGAATAATAAAAAATATGAATAAAGGAAAGGAATATACTAGAAATCAAATCAAGTGTAGATTTTATACAATTTAAACTATCTATACGAAACTTTACGAATAATAGATCTACTACAACAACGTTTATACAATTTTGGGGATGAAATCATTTTTCAGTCTCATCAGGTTCAATAGACTTCACATTTTCAGAGACATGCTTCAATAACCAAAATGAGAGAGCGCATTAATAGAACATTCTTATTCTGGTCAGTGCAACCTAACCTTCTCCAAATTACCATTTCTATTTTTTTTCACAAAGTTCATTAATAACCGCAAATGTAATTTGATTAGAGGACTTCTGTATACCAGGTGTAAATTGAAACTGGGTTGCAGTCCAGTGTGGTGTTGATGATGATCATGAGCCTGAAACTACTGCTACAGTCTGGCAGTAGAGCTGTCGGCTGTAGTGGGCAATTTTTGTAGAGGTAGATTCTTTTACATGTTAAAAAAAGAAATATTGTAACAGTCCACTTTTTTTTGAATCTCAACAACAACAGAATCAGATTTAGCACTCAACATACTATAAAAAAAAACTACATTGATAACTCAATAATTTGGAGATGCCTGTCTTTGTGATACCTACCACCACCCCTTCTTGAAATATCTATATTGGTCATCTTTTTTTTTAATTTACCCCCCCCCCCTACAAATAATAATAGTTTATAATTCAAAAAAAAGTCTCCTCTCCTCTCCTCTCCCCTCCTCCTCTTACTACACACACACACAAAATTTAAACAGATACTTGCCTAACCAAATCTTGACAATCTTATATACCATGTTTATTATATTTAATATTGTATACACATTAATATGGGGTGAATTATCCTTCACAATGTCCTCCCCTCCCCCCTCCTCCTCCTCCTCATCCTACCACTACTACTAATTTCAATTTAATTTAACTTCCATATTGTTCGACTCTCTTACTCACACATTTCTAAAAAAATCATTACCTGATTACAAATTCAAGAGGATATTACTGGCCACCCCCCCTTTTTTTTTTCTCTCTAAAACACAACCCAATCTTTCCCATCCTTTCAACTCTCTAGACATAAATAAAAAAATAATAAAAAAATAATATTTAACATAACGCAATCTTTCCTATACCTTAATATATAAATTGGAGTAGAAATAAAAAACTCAAATATTATATATTTTTTTTTCTCACTCTCCAATTCTGGAGTAGAAGTGAAAAAAAAAATTCAAATCTCAAATCAATAAAAAAAAAACCAAACTACACTTTCAAATCTGGAGTAGAAACAAAAAAAAAATCAATTAACCCAAACCCACAACCAACCCAACCCTCAAACACAAACTCAAACACAACTTTAAACCCAATATACTTTCCAACCTGGATCAGAAGCCCCATATTTACCTCTACTCAAATAGACATCAAAAGCTATTCTACAAACTGACACCGTAGAAACACAATAGAAACAGTACCGCAAACAATACCCCCCTCCAGCAAACAATACCCCCCTCCCTAAACACCAAAAAGAGAACATCATCAAAATACATCAGAAGAGCAGAACTTCATATGTAATTCAAGATGGACAAAAAGAGCCTCTCAAAATTCTCCATCGGTTTGTACAGCAGAGAACCCAGTATAAGATTTTATAAATGAAATTCATACAAAAGAGAAAATAATTTTGAATAAATCATAACATTTAAAAAACAATGTTTCCTATCTATATAACAATAAAATATTATTAAAAGTGGAAATTAAATTAAATGTTGATCATTCAATATAATATACTAAGAAAGATGGAGAAGCCCGTGGCCTAGACCTCCCTCCTTTCTCGCTTCTTCCTTCTTCTGCCCTTTTCATCCTGTATTTTTATTTATTATTATTTGAATTTTTTAAAGATTAAGCCTTGAAAACTCCACACATGGAGTACAAGACAAGTCAATACCAACAGTATTCTCACATTACATTAGTCACCATCGATAAAATTACAGCAGTTGAAACATGAAATTATACTTAAATTATAAATCATTATCAACTAGATATATCTTCAATTGTTTGAAGTGGGAGCTGACATTTTTTAACAATGATTGATACAAAGTGTCTGGTAAAATCAATGACAGGAAATACACAATAAAACAAATAAACGAAGTAACAGAGAACTGCATGCCCTACCTAGTAGTGGATTGTACAAACTGTGTTTCAAAATCATGCCTTGAAGTATTAAGACTAGTCAATACAAACAGTATTCACAAATTACAATAGCCACAATCGATAAAATTACAAAAGTTGAGACTTGAAATAATCTGAAAAGGTCACTTGTACTCTATAGAAACTTTATCAACTATATATATTTTCATTGTTTGAATTTAAATAGAAAATGATTTTTTTGCTATTATCAATACATAACGTTTTTTAAATCAATGCCATGAAAAACACAATATAACAAAGAATTGTAACAACATAAATGCATGCCCAATTACAAGTACAATATAAAAAGTTGCTAAAAAATATTTTTTTAATTCCCGACATACTTGGAAAAACGTTCCGGTATAACCCTGAAATCTGCGTTCCAGAATTTGTGCATAATTCCTTCCCCACCAGTAGAAAAGCAAAAAACAATTATTATTTGTACATTAAACAAAAATTATTGCATTTCAATTCTGATTAAAAGGTTTATAATACCAACGAACTACCTACTGAAACTGTGTATTGGTAGCCTAATCATGTTTACAGAAATTTTCATCAAATTTCCTGCATCAATATGAAAACAATATAATCTTTTGAAGAATATTATTCTATCATTTTCAACAATAATATTTTTTCAAGTAACTGTCCAGCTAGCAGTTTGTCTGGATCATCAAATACCAAGCTTCAAACAAAAATTCTGTTCAGGTAAGCTACCGGTACTACTATATATCTTATCAGTTTTAGTTTTGGAGTTTCCATCCTCTTTGATAGCAATTAGATGAACACTTCTGCTGGCAAACTAGCCTAGAAAACAATCAGAGATAAAAGAAATTTTCAAAGCATAAAGTCCACTAAATAGTTTTAAAACAACATAATTTAATTTTTAATTCAAATAATCATGAATAGTTTAGAATTGGATAGCATTTAAAAAAGCTAAGTCGGATTGGCTGGATTTATTATCTGATTTATTGATGGAGATTCAGAATCATCACTCATGGAAACATTCAATTATTACTGCGTTGAGATATCTGGACAAATCTCAAAATGCAATGCTTGAAACTCAGCACTGGATTAGATATTTGAATTGCTCTGAAACCGAATCTGTTTAGCTATGAAGACTATTGTGATTTCTTCAGTTATTTAGAATAGATTCTACAAGAAAAGAAAAACAGTTAATTACCTAGTAGATGAAGCTTAAAAAAAGACTGTAGCACGAATGGAGTTGAATCTGTTTGAGAAGAATACCCGAGAAGAAGTGGTGATGACAACAACACAGTGTGGCTGAAACAGACTTGAGCAAGAGTGATTAAATGGGGAAAATTCCTTATTTAACAATAGATAGTATCACATATTTGCACTCCTACCATCTGCAGGCAAGCGCCAATAATCTATCAATAAATAGTATCAAATTTTTTGCACCCCTACATCAGTAGGCAAGCGCCAATAATCTATCAATGAATTATTTCAAATATTTTTGCACCCCTACATCTGTAGGCAAGCGCCAGTAATCTATCAATAAATAGTATCACATATTTTCATTTCCTAGCAAGTATAGGACAGCACCCTTAAACTACCCTTGAATTATTGCTTCCATGCTTGAATGTACCCAAGTGAACTCTATTCTCAGTGTGGTAGAGCTTATGACATTTTCACTGCCAAAGCATTGCCAGAGAGAATGGCATAAACTCTAAGCACAAAGCCAGTAGCTGAAGCTAAAGTGAGAGCCACTTCCCCAAATTTTGAATAATCAATGTCTAATCTAATTTCTTATCACATTCACCGTACATGAATAGGCAAGAGCCAATAATCTATCAATAAATATGGTATCACATATTTTTGCACTCCTACCATCTGTAGGCAAGCGCTAATAATCTAAAAATAAACAGTATAATATATTATTTTGCACTCCTACATCTGTAGGCAAGTGCCAATAATCTATCAATAAAAAGTATCAAATATTTTTGCACTGCTACATCTATAGGCAAGCGCCAATAATCTATCAATAAATAGTATCAAATATTTTTGCACTCCTACATCTATAGGCAAGCGCCAATAATCTATCAATAAATAGTATCAAATACTTTTGCACTCCTACATCTGTAGGCAAGCGCCAATAGTCTATCAATAAATAGCATCAAATATTTTTGCACCCCTACGTCTGTAGGCAAGCGCCAATAATCTATCAATAAATAGTATCAAATATTTTTGCACCCCTACGTCTGTAGGCAAGCGCCAATAATATTTCAATAAATAGTATCAAATAGTTTTGCACTCCTACATCTGTAGGCAAGCGCCAATAATCTATCAATAAATAGTATCAAATAATTTTGCACTCCTACATCTGTAGGCAAGCGCCAATAGTCTATCAATAAATAGTATCAAATATCTTTGCACCCCTACATCTGTAGGCAAGCGCCAATAATATTTCAATAAATAGTATCAAATATTTTTGCACTCCTACATCTGTAGGCAAGCGCCAATAATCTATCAATAAATAGTATCAAATATTTTTGCACTCCTACATCTGTAGGCAAGCGCCAATAATCTATCAATAAATAGTTTCAAATATTTGCATTCCTACCATCTGTAGGCAAGCGCCTCTAAGCAATTGATAAATAGTATCACATATTTCCACTTCCTAGCATGTGTATAAGAGCCCCAGAAATTTTTTTGATTCTTTCAAATCATGATTTGTACTTTTGAAACTGGTATATAAATACCATATAAACTAGTTATATATTTGTTGATTTAGTGCAATTTTATTTTATATTATTCAGATGTATTTTTTATATTTTTGTTTCTATTTTTGTTGAGGAGGATATATAAATGATTTGATTTAGTGAACTCTATTCTCAGTGTGTTGGAGCTTATGGCATTTCCACTGGCAACAGTAAATACGGCATAAGCTCTAAGCACAAAGCCAGTAGCCGAAGCTAAAGTGAGAGCCACTCCCACAATTTTTGCATAATCAATGTCTAATCTAATCTCTTATCACAATTACCAAACATAAAGGTGCTAACACCTGCACTCAACATATGTCGGAGACATCATTACTCCAGGGTTTTCACCTGGCAACCGGCATCTCTTGATCACAGGGTAACACAGTCCATGCACAATGAATGTGACATGAGAATCCTGACAGGGACCTAACAGCAAATCCCTATTTACATTTGTTAGCCTTATATCAACCCACTAGCTGCAATGAAATGTACCACACCATAATAAAATGGTTGTGGCGACTGAGCAGTGCACCCTGTTCTCCTTGTGGAACTAACAAGTAGTCACAAGGCCTTAGCGAGGAGAGAGACTCTCGAAGCATCCGTGAGAGCCACTGAACCCAGCCAAAAAACCATCAAGCGCGATAAGATTATGTCATGGCACAAATCAAGAGCCCGGATAGAAAGTGTGATACATGATTAACAACTGCAAATGCCCTACAACCCAACAAATCTCCATTCACGATTGTTAGCCTCATAACACATCCCACCAGCTACCATAAACAGTACCACTCCATCATAAGACGGACGTATAGCAGCGTTATCTGACAACTGCGGTCATGAACTCTACAAGAGAGACATGGACTCTCAGATGCAGACCCTGCCATCGAAGCCACAAATATGACTTTGTGGCACAATCCAAGAGCATGGTTGAAGAGTGTGGTACTTGACTAACAACTGTAAACCTCCTAGCATATGCAGGAGAATGGTGGGAAACTTCTAACCTAACTGACTATAAAAGCAAGATACATACCCACACAGCACATAAGCTTAAACTAAGTTTGTATTTTACTTGGTTTTAACACTGTCAAGCAAGTTTGGCGATCCAAGTTATTTCCAAGCTCAAATCAAGCTGTTTAATACAAGCTGGTATTCCCTAGCTTATTAATAACTTGGGTTTCACGGCATAATAATGGAGGTGCGTTTGGTGCGCGCGCAACTCATAAAGTTTCTTTTTTGTGTGCTAGTTTTGCTAGTAGCGCATAGCGTGATCTCGTCAACATCGTTTTTATTTCATAGGTCCGCCATTGATTGCTCCATTACCGGATCACTGCCTCACGCAGCAATTTGCAATCTTTCAGCAATCTATTCAAGTTATTTAATTTTAATATTTCAATTGTTTGCCCACTCGAGCAGAGTTTTAGTTGAACATCAAGATCCAAAAGGTAAGTGATTACTGAGCACTATTCATGTATTTTGCAAGTATATGTGCATATGCACATAATATTAATTTTAGGTAAGGATAAACCATTGTGCATCATGTATTAACGGTGAAAATAAAGAGTCTTACTGACTCTTATAATTCCATATTATCAGCATCCTTAGACTATGATTCAATACGATTTTTGATGCCATTTAAACAATACAGAAAAAAGCACAAGTCAATGATTAGATTCCTGGATGTCTTGTTCCATGACGAACTGCGTTGTTAATATTAACTTGTTATGTGAATTTAACGACTTGCAGTCAAATATTCATTAAGAATAAGTAAAATTTACTTACTCTGTAGGCTTTCGAATCTTTGAGATCCGTTTTCAGAGGCGTGTTCCTAGATCATCAATGTCAGTTTTTTTATTTGTTTTTTTTTCAATGATTAGTCTACAATAAGGTGTTACCTACCCTACTTTATTTTATTTTATTTCAGAAACCTAACTTTCTCCCATTGTTTTGTGTAGTAGTGAAGTCATCACTTTCTAGGCTTTAAGCTAAAGCAGTGTAAACTTCTAGGTAGGCAAAGGTCTCGATCTATTATTTATTTAGCATATTACTAGCTTTGCCAGAAGTCTAGGAGATCAAGCTTAAATGTATTGCCTGCAGACTAAGTTTGGCACCGTGCAACAGCAAGAATGAACATTTTTGGATCTGATAGATAGAATTTCTTGTTTTGACTGAATGAGAATTTGACTTAATGAAACGAATTCGTTTTTTGTGCAAGCATATTTTTAAAATAGCATCTATGGCCACTGCTGTTTTAGTGACAGTAGGCCTACGCCGTACTGGTACCTTTGGGACAAAAAACAAAAAAAATATATATATTTTGTAACTTTAGGTGAGCCATTATGCGATTGACGCAATGTAGAACTAGCAACTGTGTCTACTTGGTGCGAGACTGTACCTAAGTTTATCAAATTTATAGATTTTTTTGTAAAATCTAGCTATCTAAAAACACACTGATTACCTTACTTTCCATTTTTGTAACAAACTGTTATTTGAAAAATTATGCAATAATACATGTAAACTAGGTTTTTGTGCGCTTTTTATAATATGCCCTTGAAATCTGTACAAGATTAAATTTCTACAGTAGGCCAGTTAGTTAGCAAATACAGTTTTTTTCCAGTAAAAGCAGACATAACTTTTAAGGAACCACAAGTTTGATATGCATAAAAAATTTCAAACTGTCCCAGACAAATAATCTTTGTATTCTTATCTTATCAATTTAAAAAGTTTTCCTGGGGGCGGACCCCTTCTGAATACCCCCCAGACCCCCTGGAACATTGCGTACCTGAACCTATATTGTTACAAAAGCAGCACTATCTATGCCTATATTAATAACTTAATATTTGCTGAATTAAATAATTTATTTGTAATTTTCAAATGCTACTATACTGTTTTGCTGTAATATCGTAGATTACAAATTTAACATCTATATTTTATATGCAAATTACAATTTTTTGTCACATAAAGTATTTATTTTTCAGCTGAAAGTACTCATGTCGGTGGGAGGGAGAGATGCTAAGGCAATGACTTATAATTGCTTGAGATGGTGTCTAAGCTACGCAGTCGCAAACAAATTGTCTTATTCAGGTGTGGCAGCTAAGGACAGGGCAAAGACCAAGAAAATAGCCTTCAAGACCACGCAGCTCTGCAAAGTTATTAATGGTAGGTTTTTTTAAATGTTCTGTCTAAAATATTTGGAATCTACATTCCAACCTACCTATCATCACTGACAGTGCCACTGCTGATAGAAAGATTGTTAAAGATTGAATAAATATATCAGGAAGCTTGTTTGAAGGTTAGGACATTGGCCTCACACATTAACAAAACTTGCTTCAAACTAAACCTTATACGTACTTATGCTAGAATGCAAATAAAACTACCTAACAAACCCTATAGAAACCTACAATTCAATGCAGAATATGAATTAGACTACACGTTAAACTTCTTAGACCTCACTATCACAAAACTAAATAACATGCACAAATTCAAAATCTACAGGAAACCAATTCTCACAGACACACTTATTCACAACTCATCCAACCATCCACACCAACACAAACTTGCTGCTTTTAACTCCATGATCTGTAGACTCTTAAATGATCCACTATCACAAGCTGACCGACCACCAAGAAGAAATTAATATGATCAAATACTTAGCTCAACAAAACGGATACAACACAAATATGATAGACAGAATCCTAAATAAAATGAAAACCAAAACAGATTTGTCATATACATATTTCAATAAAAAAACACATATTCAAAATGTACAGGACTTTTGACTTTATGCAACACAAAATAGCACATATTTTTCAAGAATCTGTATTTAACACAGCATTCAGAACAACAATTAGCCTGAGACACCAGCTCCAACAAAAAAACATCTTACCCAACAAACAGCAAAATATGTTTTTCATAACCCATTAAAGTTTGTCATGTAACTAACTACATTAACATTTATTTTGTCTTTCTAATTCAAAATTCAGAGTCAGATTAATATAAGGCAATGCAAAGATCAACCTTACATACATTTTTAATATGCACTATGCCTAATTTTCAGATTCAGTTATCTTAAAATGCATATGTCCATCAATTAATGATCCTGACATGCATATGTCCAGCAATTAATGATCCTGACGTATGAATCAGCTGGCCTTTGTCAGTATCAAAGCTACACAAGGCATCACCCCTCCTTCACTCATACTTGGGTTGAGATACACCTGTTTGGAGTTCCCATTTCAAAGTTAACTTGACCACGTGGATTCATTGATTTCTTCAATTTTAATTGATGGTACTCCCTGACTTGTTGAGGCGTTTAAACAACGTTTCCTAAAGTGATCTATTGTCAGTAGTTTCATGTTACTGAAATGACAAAAACACTATTATTTTACAGTTGCTGTGAAGAAAATTCACTCTTCATCTACTGACCAAGATTTGAAGGTCTACATGTGTCACTGGTTGCAGCAAGCCAACTCAAGGATCCCCAAATGTAAGAATACTTATTTAAGTTATTTTAATTATTTATCCTCCAAATTGTGTCATAGTTCTTTCCTTTCAGAAATACATTTTTTTCATAAGTGTCCATGATAATGAATTAAAGTGTATATGATGTTGAAGATCCATCTTGTTTCCACTAATATATAATAAAAACTTAGAAAACACTTAAGTGGAAATTATGACTCATGTTATGGCATGACAGCTATTTCACTCTGATGTTAAAAGCATCGTCAGATGACCCACAGTACACTCTGAGTATACTGTGAGTCATCTGACAATGCTCTTAACATCAGAGTGAAATGGCTGTTACATCATAATGTGTCATAATTTCCACTTAGTGTTTTTCAAGTTTTTATTATAAAATGTATAGATTACAATACATAGGTTTAGTATATAATAATAATATTGTGTGACCTGGCTGGCTCAGGTCTGGTGTCAGAGTTATCAGGTCGCACCTGAATAAGTTCAGGGCCTCTGACGTGACTTAACGACTGTTTTTTTTAGGCAGCTGGGACCGACAGCTTAATGTGTCCTCCGAAACACGGGAGTGGCCTGAGGTAAATAGTATATTAGTTTTAGTATAATAGGTTTAGTATATTACATAACATGGGTGGTGAGATGGTGTTTACTGTATGAGTATGATAGTTTATGCACAAGATGAAGTTGAGTGGGCAATAATGATCTTAGATCAGCTGATCTAGCTTTTGGTCAAATGTTTTATCAGTGAATTATTAGCAAGTAGCCACCCATAAGTGTACGGTAATAATCATTTGATGATCTTTACCACACAGTGTGCGGTAATAATCATCAAGTGACATCAGCTGACAAAAAAAGATAGTATATTACACTACAAGTGTGGGAAATGGAGTTTACCATACAAGTATGATAAGTTAATGCATGAGATGAAGTCAAGTGCAGTATATTATCATACAAGTATGGTAAACATCTTCTCAGACAAGTTACAAATGATATTTTTTGTCATACTAGTCTGAAATATAAAAATAATAAAATTTGAGCAAGTACAAGAAACATCATTAAACATAACCTCAAAATCCACCACAGTAGTAAAATACTAAAAATTTATCTGAGATCAGCTGTTTTTCCAAATTCTGAATCAGCTGGAATGTGGTAATATCCATTAACACACTGAAAAAGGATGCAGTAATGAAAATCTGCTGTTCTTTCTGTAAACAGTTGTTTACTGGCTCGATTCAATGCTTGGTAAAGTGGTGAATGTGTATGAGTATGACAAAAATATTATTACCATATTGAGAAATGGGTAAACAGCCAGCACATATTTTTGTATTTGTGCTACACATCTAGAGTGAGTTACTTCAGCCATATTATGATTGCCACCTATCACTGATTTAAGTGACAATTTGGTTTAAATTAAGCTGTAGCATTTGGATGATCTCTGTTGATTAAAATATATAATGGCTCTAAATGCCATTACATGTTTGCATTCATGACATTTGCCCTATCAACCTACTTCCTCCATTTTAATTGTGATTCTTTTTTTCAGGGCCTTTGTAGAAGAAAACCCTCAAGCAGCTACTTCAGAATAAACACTGCTGTGTGTGTTGTATACATTAAAATTATTTTATGAAGATTCCTTCTTTGTACATATAATTTATCCCCAACCCCTACTAACTATGAAAACTATATGCATTGTTTTATGAGTGATTTGGTAATCAAACCTGTTAATTTTATCATATAATACCTATATACTTTATTTAAAAAAATTTAAAATACTATAGTTTTGTCCAGGAAATTATAGTGTTTTTTTAAATGTTGCTCTCCAATTTCAATATTGTTGTTATTCAACAGCAGTGTTTCAACTATAGTTATTTTGCAGATTTTTGTTGATAAAGTTCAATCAGCTACCTAAAAGCCTGTTAATAACTTGGGAATGTAAGTTTACTTTAAGCTTACTTTAGACTAGTTGTAATAAGCTTGTTTTTAGCCTGGTATTGTAAGTCAGTTAATAACTTGATAATGCAAGTTTACTTTAAACTTACTTTAGCCTAGCTTAAACAAGCTTGTTATTAGCCTGGTATTGTAAGTTAGTTTTAAGCTTGTAACCTCAAACTTAGAACAAGTTGAGAAAGTGGTAACTTCGAAGCTTAAAACAAGCTATTTTTAAGCTTAAAAGCTTGTTTACCCAAGCTAAAGTTAAGCTTGTAAGCTTGTTCTTTTAGGCTTGAAACAAGGTTGGAACAGGTTTATTGTGCTGTGTGGGATAATACCAAATCTCCAGTTTCACGTCCTGGCCAGTTTGTACTCCACCATCTTGACCTACTGAAGAGGTTACCGTGAAGTTGAGTCTTTTCATATCTCCTTCTTGAAGTAGGTTGAACTGATCAGTCATCCTGTTGAAAAAAAAATAGTTCAGTTAAGCTATTAGAAATTTGGAGGTGTGTTGATTGCTTCAATTATATCAAAATATGTGGTGGTGTTACATTGATAAAAGTTTGTAAAGTTGATTGGAAATTGATATGTGCTGGCAATATTCAATTGACTATAGAATGTGTTTGAAGTGATGATGTTGATTAAGATCAAGTATCTTGAGCATTGAACAATGTGTCCTAATATACTGATACTGCATCATATGTTTTGCTGGATATAGTTGAAAACTCAGAAATACTTGTTCTTAAAAATGGAAAGCCATACAAAATAAACCAGTATCAATACGGCTCCAACAATAATTATATTGAAATTTTGATAGGGTAAAACAGCCACTTCATTCATCAAGTATATCAATGAACAATCTCTGCCCTTGAGAATAATGTTGGAGGATACTTGGAATGAATTAAAATTTCCTATTCAATCCCAATAAGACTATCATTAGTATATATTAGAATTAATTGGTGATCCAATGGAATTGAATTTGGAATGAGTCATTTCGATTCACTGGCATGGAAATAACATCATGATCAATTTAATATATGGTTCATGCCTGGTTTCTTAGTCGTTTAGAAAATCATTCAAAAGCTATTGATTCATTAGAGGCCCTAAGGCTTGTTTCACACATACCCAGCAGTTAGGTAACCATTATTGTTTATCTGGTATGATTACATAGTCCCATATAATGCAATGTTCGTACAGCTGGGCAAACAACACCAGTTACCCGACTGCCGGGTGTGTGTGAAACAAGCCTTAGGGCCGCTAATGAATCAATAGCTACTGAATAATTTACTAAACGACTGAGAAACCAAACTTGAAAAAATATTTTACAAACTAGCTTCAAGTTATAATAATCTTGCTAACTATATTCAGCAATGCCTGAAACGACGTCAAATAGTGGAACCCAATTTTATAATATCCTAAAAATAATTGTGAAATAATCAAAGAAATTGGTCAATTTGGGTTGCAGCAACATAATTTTGAGAAAATGTTGGATTAGTACAGTAGGCCTATCTATAGTCACTGAACATGTCAAATTGCAAGTGGGATGTGTATATATTTGAGTAGTGAGTAAGCGGAGTTTGAGCAAAAGGACAGAGATTAAAGATAATAATTAAATGAGACTGAAAAACATTTTCTCATTGAAAAGAATATGGATTAATTACATGGGCGCCCGCAGAATATTTTCCCAGGGGGGGCAAGGCCACCGGGGGGTCTGGGGGGTATGACACTTTACAGTAAAAAAGGGTTTGTTGAATACTAGGGTTTGGTTATTTATGTAGTCATGTTTTTCGTTAACGTAACCTTATCCCGGCGTTTATGCGGAATTGCCGATATTTATTCATTTTGGACATTCTAAATTTTTCAAAACACTAAAACCTGACAAAAATTTATGCGTACTATCCTGATTCTCAGGGGGGGCAATGGCCCCCCCTGGCCCCTCCCTGCGGGCGCCCTTGATTAATTATCTATAAGGATTGGAATAGTTTGAATCAATTATTGGTAGATCATGGTTCAAATCAGTACGGTAGCTGCTGGCTTGTAAGAAACATTTCTTGAAATCATAAAATTAAATTAGCCCAGTATGCATACAAGTTCTAATAAGAGGTTTATCAATATAGTTACTAGTTACTTGGATGATCATCATGATATAAAAGCTCATTAAAATTCCACTAAGAGGCTACTAGTGTGATAACTAATTTTAATTTGATTATATAATATCACTATCAATTTATAATAATTATAATGTAGGCGACGACCAGTTCTGAACTTATTTTTCAAACAATGAATTATTTCTTTTTTCAGTCAAAAACAATTTAAATTCTCTGCTTTTGATTTTTGAAGAACGTTTCAATTGATGGATAGTTTTAAGATTGACTTTTGAAGCACACTGTCTGGAAAATAATGTCCAAGGGAAAATAGAAGCAATAATAAAAATAAATTCATGAGAAATTTGAAATCAAGCAGCATTGGTAGATTAAAACTAACAAAATGAGAAAATGCATGTTCACTGAGAATGTCCCAATAAAATTTATAAATTCTAATGATCTATAAAATAAATTGGTACCATAGTCAAGGTCAATGTATAATAATGAATAGCGAGAAGTCTACCTAAAAATGAATAACAATTCTTTCTTGGTTTTTATATTAAAAACTGTAGTTATTAAATAGTTTCTTAGCTTGGCTTTG
>OX418220.1:7109881-7203513 GCA_948455865.1 Conomelus anceps
CAAAGTGTCACAGACGCGAGTTCTATTTCGTCCAATAGGAATTTTTGATGAATTAGGCTGTACCGAAGGAAAGAGAAAAACTATTTTTTAACAGAAAAGGTTTTTTGAAAGATTTGTTCAAACCAGCTTTACTTCCAATCCCAATGGACTGCATTATTAAATTGGTCTAATGTCTAATTGGTCTAACACAGTAGATCTTTTTTTTGTAGATTACGTCTTGGAGACTCCAGAGTTTAAGACAAGTCAGATCAACAATTATACTCTTATACACTAGTTACCATAATTACTATATCAATTAGTTGAGGTGAGGCTTAATTTTGATGTGAAAGGAACTCTTTTACACTGTAGAAAGCTTTATCAATTGAAATTTTTCAATTTTTTTAAAAATATTTCTGTATTTTCAAGACTTTAAAAACTGCGGTAGCTTTTTTTCAATTTTTTTCTTCATTTATAACCAAATTACAGCTGACAATATACATTAAGAAATTACAATAAAATATAAAAACTTTAACACATTAACAAAAAGTTTGATGTACAGTTTCCTATCAAAATAACTAGGTTTTTGTTTGAATAAGCTACTAAAGTGACACACCAAGTGATAATCTCCTCGATTTCTTGTATTATAATCATGTACGTCAAGATTTTGGTTAATATCATTCGTTTTTACATATGAAGTAGCTTTATACACATATAAGCAGGGTACAGTTAGGAGACCAAGTCTCTTGAACAACGGCCTACATGAATCTAATCTATTTACTCTTTCTATACAACTAACCGCTTTCTTTTTGGATCTTAAACACCCTTTCATTATACATACAGTAGACAAGAGCAGACCTAAACAGGAGTTGAGTTAAAGTGATAAAATGACAGTGTCAGACTTCCTTTAAAGTGTACACATACGTAGTACTGTTTCTATGAAGGGTGATAACGTGTATCAAATAAAGTGACAAACCTAGCTTCATAAGTGTTCCATTTATTTATTGAGTTTTAACTGTTTTTACACATTCCTTTCCACATCATTGATCAGTTTATGCAATAGTTATTTATTAAATTATTGATCGACCTATTCAAAGTTAATTATTATGATGTTGAAGATCCATCTTGTTTCCACTAATATGTATTATAAACTTAAAAAACACTTTTAAATGGAAATTGACTCACGTTATGGCGTGACGGCCGTTTCGCTCTGTTGTCTAGAGCATCATCAGACGACCCACAGCACACTGAATACAATAAACTCATGCCTTGAATCAGTGTACTGTGGGTCGTCTGATGATGCTCTAGACAACAGAGCGAAACGGCCGTCACGCCATAACGTGAGTCAATTTCCATTTAAAAGTGTTTTTTAAGTTTATAATAGTTAATTATTAGTTTTTGTACAGTGTTATAGTTGATTCATTATTATTTGAACGTTATTTATCTGTTTGTTTCTTATTGATTTTTCTTGTGTGATATATCTGATTAGTGTTATAAGTAATTTGTATTTTTTTTGTAGATTGCGTCTTGGAGACTCCAGATAAGGATTATAAGACAAGTCAGATTAACAATTAATTATACACTAGATACCATAATTACTATATCAATTAGTTTAGGTGAGGCTTAATTTTGATATAAAAGGAACTCTTGTACACTATAAAAAGCTTTATCAACTAAATATTTTTTCAATTGTTTTTTTAATATTTCTATATTTTTAAGACTCTTTAAAAACTGTTGTAGCTTGTTTTACAGTCTCCTACCAATAGAACTTTGAGGTTTTTGTTTGAGTAAGCTACTATTCATACTAAAACTCATACTTAAATAACTTTTTAACAATATAATTTCAATTTTTCTATATTTTCAAGACTATTTAGATAAAGTTCGAGTGCTAATTTCAAATGTTGTCAGCATTATTTTAGTGATAAAACCTTAATTTTCGTTTAATTGTGAGAGAGGACCTGCAAGTCCCAACTTCGCTCAAATAAAGACATTTTATCTATCGATCTTTCTCTAGAGATATTGTAGAATTTTATCTCAATAGAAAAAAACAAAGATTTTTGACAATTCTTCGTAATGGTTTTATTATTACACGAATAAACCATGGAGAAATGCTCAAAACGTAACTGAAAAATAAATAAAAATGAAAGGATAAATAATTTCACCGAAATATTTACTTCCTTTCCAGACAGTGTAATTTTTCAGGTTTAACTTGCCTGTTTGCAGATTCGTATTAGGACCAATTCTTTGTACTAAATCATATATTTTTTGTTAACATTTATAGTGTTAAGTTGTATATAACTTAATATAAAATAGTTATATAATAAAACATGTAAATTAAAATAATACCTAAACATTACTTTGTAATATTGTATAATTATTGTTATCACGTTGTAACAAGGAATGCAACAATAAAAACTTGAAAAACACTTTCAAGTGGAAATTAACTCACGTTATGGCGTAACGGCCGTTCCACTCTGTTGTCAAGAGCATCGTCAGACGACCCACAGTACACTCAGTGTACAGCGTAAAATTATATGTTCCTTGGAGCCCGATATATTACACGGAGATGTTTACCTCCAATTTGGGGAATTATCAAACGAGAATAGAATTCTCGAGTCCCAAGCTTTATGAAAATTGGAAGATTTTTTCAAATTCTATGTAAGTAGTCTTCTTTAAGACATTCGTATTATTCTATGTGAGTAGAATTCTTCAAGACAGTGGGTCGTCTGACGATGCTCTTGACAACAGAGTGGAACGGCCGTCACGCCGTAACGTGAGTTAATTTCCACTTAAAAGTGTTTTTTAAGTTTTTATTACATATTAGTGGAAACAAGATGGATCTTCAACATCATAATGTATCAATGTTTAGGAATAAAAATGATTTGATTTGATTTGTGACAGTCTATGCAAAAATATTCCAGAAATGTTCTAGTTATGTTACTGACATAAACTAAACTTGCAATCATTCGTGGAACTTCGTGTCGTAATTTGACTCAACACAGCCAAACGTAATGGCCGGTTTTACAGGCGGCACGAAACAAAACAGGTACATTGCATTTATTGCATGAAAGCACGGCGACCTTATAATTGCCCTCGCCTTGTTCATATCACATCGCTCCATCGAAATCTAGAAATAAAAAAGACTACAAACCGACAGCACAACTGAAACTGCACTGATTACCATTGACCAACCGTGAAAATAAATATTTATAAATGTTTTCGGCCACTGGGAAAATCGTTCAAAATGTCCGCAACGACGTACTAATTAGAATTCAAATGGAAAAACTCATTGCATTTAATACGGGAGCACGTTTTATGATGTAGACAGTTGGTTCTGACAGTTGTTGTTGGAGTTCCTTGCCGCAATTTCAAGTATCAGTTATTCCGAATGTGTTCAGACGTGCATGCAATTGAAATAATGTTGCGCTGCGAACATGCATAACTCATAATCGAGATCTCGTACTGAGTTTTAATCAAGATTGATTATGATGATAAAACAGTAAGTGCATTGAAATGGGATTTCTTGAACTTGTTCTGTATTCTGAGAAGGAATCAACAGGGGTTCATTTATAAGGGCCTACATGCATAACTTATAATCGCAACTCGCAACCATGTTTCTCATTGAAGATCATAATATGAATAAAAAATAGCATTAATTAATATCGAGGTACTGGACTCTTTGACTCACAACACAGTCTAAATTAAATTTTATGGCCACATCATGAGGCTTCCAGACAATAGAATAATTAAAAGATTTTCAAACTATGTAGCATCATCACTTGGCAATGGAGGAGAATGGATACGAAATGTTAAAAAAGACCTAGTACTGGCCAAAATAACCAACATAGAAATTTACAATAGAAAAAACTTCAGAATAAAACTATATAAATGGGAAGTTATACCAGAGGCCAATAGTTGGACCAAAATGGAGTGAAGAGAGAAAAGCTGAATTCGCACAAAAATGAAAAGCTGGTGGGAAAACAAGAACTAGTCCAAAAATTAACTATCTTTACTCAGCATCTTCCACTCTGGGAGATTTACGTCTAATAATAATGATAATCAGGTCAACCGAGAAAAACAGAAAGTACAGTTATTAAATGGTAAGCCAGAATTATTATGAAACTAAGTTAGTTGTATTGAATTGTTTGGAATAAATTTGATCATTTAAAAATCAATTTCTGATTCTTTCCAAACATGAATATTAATTTAGATGTTCACTTTAATTTTAGCCTACTTATGTATTGTTCTTGTTTGTTCCTTTACAAAAAAAGACTAGTTACGGAGTAGACTGTAAGACAAGTCAGAAGGTGAAAATATCCGCTAGGCCACAGTCTCACCAATAATAAGGCAAGCTTTTTATTTGTCCAATTTTTTCAAAATTTTAAAAGTCCCAGTGTAACTACTGTTTGGTAATAAGTAGTATGAACCAGTAGGCTACAGATTTCCAAGAAAATGTAATATTGTTTTCATTTCTCATCTTGATTCTGTATAATATAGTATTTTTATGTTCCTATAATGATCAGTTTAGTCCACTGTACAAGTTCCTTCCATATTTATCTAGTTCTAGTATTGTATTATGTAGTAGGCTATATTGTTTGGTCTGTTAATAGTATGAACCAGTAGGCTACAGATTTATGAAAATGTTTTTCATTTCCCATTTTGGTTCTATAATATTGTTACGGGTTCTATGTCTAAAATAACGCTGGCAACACTTAAATTTATCACTCGCACTTTATTTACACAAATAATCACAACACTCACTGTTCAGTAATGTCTCACAGAAAAATAAGCAATTAAAAACAGATAACACGATATTGTTCAACTGATAATGAGTTTTCAATAAACTGTACAAAAATCAATCACTAAAAGTTAAAAGGCCGATCTAATATTAATTAATAAAATTTGTTTATCACGACGAATTTTCAAAGACAACTGAACTAATTTACAAATGCGTTCGCCTTAAATAGGTTTTTCAACAATCGAGCAATTTCTACATTTTTCTATCATCTTCTGAATAAATAAATCAAGGAAACTGGAACTTTCTACAATATTCGATAGGAATCCATTAATTTCTAATCAAACAACTAGAACATTCTACTAATTACCAAGTAAACACCATAAAAGTGTCAAAAACAGAATAATTAATTGCTTAAAAGTAAACATTTACATAGCAGATAACGCCAAGAACCACTGTGCCTTCTTACTCTCTATTCACTGCAATTTCATATTCGCTACAATATAATTATGGTCTTTTTATGTTCCTTTGATGGTTATTCTGGTCCTCTGCATGAGTTCTTTTCATATTTATCTCGGTATATTCTATTGCATAGTAGCTTTTCCAATCATATTTGTTGATTCAAACGACAATTTAAATAAAATTTCAACCTAATCTAAAATTTAAGCACTTCATGAGAACGTTTGGTCCACTGTAAGAGTTCTTTCCCTATTTATCTCGGTATATTCTACTGTGTAGTATATTTCCTATCATATTTGTTGATTCAAACGACAACTTAGATAAATCTCTCACCTGAACTGAAATTTAAGCACTTCATGAGAACGTTAATCGTTTTCAACTACCTTTGAAGGCACACGAAGAATTCTTTCGGAATTCCTCAAAAATGAGATGTTTCTGACAGGCTACCAGTGAATGCTACAAGAGAAGATCTTTTTCAACAAGTTTACCACTTGTCATCCTCTTCCAATCTTTTTATTATTTTTCGAATATTTCCCTCTCTCTTTTTATAGTCATTCAAACTGTGGGAGACTGCTTGGCGTCTTCAAAAGGAATGCGGACAAGGATGCAAAGGAAGTAAAAAATGGTTGGAAATATTGGCAGAAGATGGTGATAAAGAGGACATGATGAGCTTAGAAAGAGAAGAGCATGTAAGTGGGCATCTTTTGATTCCAGGAAAAGCCCAAGCGTAGAACAGAATGAAAGAGAGATGTCCGAAGATCAGAAAAAAACACTTCTGAAAGAATGAAGGAGTATTGGAAAAGACGGAAAGAGGCGAGTTAATAAATACAATGTCATGATAATAGTTGATCAACGTATAGTACGTTTAGTACCCTAAAGGCCAACGCACACAACAACAGACGGACGTATACATGCAGACAGACGTTCTGGTCAACGCACATAGCCGCAGACGGATGGGGTATCGTCTTCTGCTAGTCTTCAGTGAGATGGCGTCAAATGATGTTGTGTGGTGTGGCACAAACGTTTCAAAAAAAATCCGAGGTCGGGAAGTTCCTACACGCGAGGGGTTTTAAAATTATTAAATTTTTATTTTATGGAAACGATTAAAAACTGTAAGTTAATGATAATATCCATAAGGTTTTTTGAAATCACAGCCTTCATTGATTAACTAATTGAATAATAATAATTATTATTATTTTATTATTATTGTTATTTTATTATATTGATTGTTTTATTATTATTATTGTTATTTTATTATAATGATTATTTTATTATATGTAGAAGTAATAATTTTAAAAACCCTTATTATCGCCTTATTTATTGCCTAAATTAGTAAGAAATATTTTTAAAATAATAATTTTTCTAGCTACATAATAATCCGGATTTCAACGGTTTGAAATAAATCTATGTTGGCTGATTGTATTTGTTCCTATATACATTATGCATAATATATTAATGCTAGCAATTGCACTGTTAAGGGTTGATTACATTGGGATAGTTACTCGCTAAGCGAGTAGCGAGTAGGACGTTACTGACCGACCGTGCTACAGCAGCTCAGCATACCAAGCCAAATTATATTAAAAAAATTATTTCTAGAATCACCCCCATACTATGGAATTTCTAAGACAATAAATAATATCACAACACAAAATTAAAAGATGAAGTTTACCAACAATTATTCAATAGAATTTCATCAAAACAATATACAATATATCTCATCTGAAGTGTTATGCTGGCAGCCTGCGTGATTAAGTATCGGCTTTGGCCACAATAATATTGTATTTTGGTGTTGGCTACTCTGCCAGCGAGTATAAATGTGACCAAATTCAAAGTAGACAGGCTCTCAACTTTTTATTGTAAATTTAACGACTTGCAGTCAATTTTTATAGGTGGTTAAATAATAATTGTACTCACACTTAGCCGAACGTTTTCGAGTTATGGAAACTCATATTCAAGGCACCCTAGATCGGCAATATTGGTTTGTTGGTTAGATGCTCAATGAATTAAATTTTAATCACACATACTTTTTGACCACATGATACAAAAACCACAATTCTTCTAACCAACATCGCCGATCTAGAATGCCTTGAAGATGAGTTTCCAGAACTCGAAAGCGTTTGGCCAAGTGTGAGTACAATTATTATTTATTCACCTACAAAAACTGATTGCAAGTCATTACATTTCCAATACAAAGTTAATATTAACAACGCAGATCGTTAAGGAACAAAAAATCCAAGAATTTAATTCTAGTACTTAGGCTGGTTATTACTATTTGTTCTATGAAATGATCAATCTTTTTATTGATTTATAATTATTCGCTGTGTAATTAATAACCCTGTGATTTTATATACTGTAATGTTACTATTTCTTGTATTTTTTCATGTCAAGTGGCCATCTTTGTATGACGAGAATAATGTATTATTATATTAAATTAATTATAATTTATTTTTTGAGGATCCATTTCTCATTCCATCCATTTACCCATTTTTCAGACTATTATTAAATTTGTTTTAAACCATATTCAGAAATTTGATTAAATGTGTCTTTCTTCAATTAATTTGTGCTCCAATCATTTCTAGAAAATTATTCACAGTAATTTTATTAATAATTGATTGTCTTTATGGAAGGCTCTCCACAGTCTCAACTCTACTCCGCCTATTGAACAAGGCAGTCACCGACTGCTTGAAGCAGTCCAAAAGCAGTCGAGCCGACTGCAAACCGACTGCTTTTGGACTGCTTCAAGCAGTCGGTTTGCAGTCGGCTCGACTGCAAATCGACTGCACTTTTGCAGTCACTTACGACTGCTTGAAGCAGTCCGTCTATTGCCGGCCTAACAGTATTTTGAATGATTCTTGTTGTATTTTTTTTTTCAATTTCGTTTATTGTTTTGATGATTTTAATATGGACATGAAATAGTTTTTACTTGAGTTTTTTAATTTTACAAAAATTTCTGTCCAACTCGTCATTTTATTCATCAGCTTTTCAATAATATTGATGGATAACTGTCAAGAATTTAATGTACATTATTCCTAATGCAGGGGCGCACCCACACTTTTGGTTTAGGGGCTTACCCGTCCTACAAGGAAAATGGGACGTGGGGGGGGGGGGGGGTAAAATTTGGATTTTTCAGAGCTCTTTCACAAGAATGTTGCTCGATGAAGTTCATTGAGGGGGCGGGAATTCATTACTTTACTTTTTTTAAAGAGTATTAGTTATGGGGGAACAAAATGTGTCCATCATGAGTATTTTTTGTACAGAGTGTTTCAAGAGTTCAAAATGGTTCTGCCAGGCTGCATAAGCAACTTCTCATGAGAATAAAAAAATTAGAATGAATGTAAGTCCGGAACGTTTTGTTACAGAAATAAAGAGGGCGAAAGATTACAGCTATTTTATCATCCATTCAGAGATGACTAAGGTCTTCATATAGGTGGTGTGAATTAAATTGAATAAGTGTAAAATTATCTGTAACGTGCTACAAGATTCACTATTATAAATTTTTATGTTGCTCACATGAGACTTCTGCGTTGGCAATAAAGTGAACGAAAAATGCCAGTCTGAAAACGAATCGAGATTACCAAATCTTTAAATGTGTGCGATATTTTACAAAAATTCACTAAATTATCATGAAATGATGATTATCATGATATCATGATGTTTTTATTGTCGGCCTAGTGGTTAACCAATTCAATTACTAATAAACCAAACATTTTGTTCAATTTCACCTTCAAAACTTATCAAATCATTTTTTGAAATTGAATATGAAAGTACTCAATAGTCAGGAACGGTCCCAAATTTGATAAAGTCGAGTTTTATTGAATCAAAGCATACTGATTTTGTACAGATGCTTTTCACTTGCTATTCTTCTGTTTTTTTTATCCAATTTAAATTATGGTTTTGTAAACTCTGGGTGCTTTATTCGCAATCAATAACGAAGTTCATACCCTTCAATCTCAAAAATGCCTTCTTTTGGCCTTTTCATTATAATAACTTAATAATCGTAGTAGTTAATGTTTTCTGTGATTTTACAGTTCATTCCACAACGAATGGCTTTCAATTGAACACCTAAATGAGGGCATTAGAAGCCTTAAGTTTTCTGAATGTGTGCTAATTTATTGATTTCATATTGAAAATGATAGCTTTACTCTTCTGCTATATTACTTTCTGAATTGAAGGGTTTTCGAAGGAATAAGCTTTTGCAATCGTATTGAAATTTTTTCGCAAATTGTTAGCCGCGAATCGTAACAGGTACCTTTTCAGTCAGATAAGATAAGCTGCAAATTCCTACGGTAAGGGAGACCGAATGGATCGGCCACCCAAAAAAAGGGTTCTCAGCTATAAAATCACTTGCCTCTAATTCGGAACTTACCTAAAACTGTTGGTCCAACTCATAAAACATTATCATTCAACACATTACCCACGCACAGGTCTCAGAACCAGCTGGGCTTCGTTTTCCGAAAAAATTACATTATCACTGTAGCGTTACACAGTCTTAGGAGGTTCTAGAGGCTAGAGGTCCTGTACTTATTTGTTAAATGATTGCCAGATTGATATTAGTGAAACGAATTATTTTTATTGTTATCTTTACCCAGCCGCCTGGTCGAATCTAATTCTGGCAAGCTACAAACTCTATTTCCACCTATGATGGTCACTCATAATATTCCTCTCAATAGTTGAACGATATTTATAATTATTGTTATAAACACTATCCTATTTAAACGAGTTTGAAATGTACAGTCTAGAGTTCATATTATACAGTCAATTCGCTTGAAAATTATCAACATTTTGATAAGGATTTCAGGACCTGAGGGGAAGGCTTGAGCCCCAAAGGCCCCCATTATGAACATTATTCTGCTTGAAAAGTGTGAATACACGACATGTACCAACACCAATCAGCCTTCAGCACATATTCTCTATAGTAAACTTTCTTGAAAATTATTGACAATTTTTCAAGAAGCTCGGGTTCTTGGGGGGGGGGGAGCTTAAGCCCCCTAAGCCCCCCCCCTGGGTGCGCCACTGCCTAATGGTAAGTCCAATTCTTACTCATTGTGTTGTTTACCATTTACCCGCTATGTTAGTTTATTAGTTTTCTTACTTACAATAATTACATGTAGAAATAATAGTAAGAGAAAGTGAACTTTATACTCAGTTTTATTCAATTTTGTTAACTGAAAAATCATTGTTAAACAAAATAATTCGTTTAATGCTAAAGTCATTTTGTTTAATGAGCCTAAAATTGAAAGTTATTTCCCATTTTCTTTGTGTGTTCTAATATTTTCTGGAAAACTGTCAAGTAACACATGTACAATATCTAGTATTAAGAACAAGTCTTTTTATTGCATTGTTTAATATTTTCAACATTAATTATATTTGGCAATAATATTCACGAGAACGATGAACTTTTCACACTTTTCATAGTTTTGCTCTAATGATATGTTTGAAATTGTCATGTTTTTTCTTCATGTTTCCATATTGTTGTTTGCATTGTAAACATACTTTTGAATTGTAAACTATTAAGAATTAAATGTGTAATACTTTTCCAAATATTAAGAACAAGTATTTTGATTGTATTATATTCCGTTCATCATATCATATTTCTGTCAGCTTATTAATTTTCATTCATTAGAAGTCTGCATATTGAAAATATGCAGAAATAGAATGAATAGAGGTTTTTTTGTGTTTATGGAAAGGAAATGTTCTCCTTAATTGAGAACTTGAAAAATATTGTTGTTATTTTTTTCCAGAACTCTAGTAAACTAACCATTTATGAGTTTACAAGCTCTTTTGAATTCCATATTTCACTAGCAATGACATAATAAGCCCTAGATGAAACTTAAGTTTTCACAAAATTCTTACTCAATTTCAGCTCAAAATATTATTTAAAGAAACTGCTTGAGCTGCTGTTTCGGAGCGCCTATTTTTCAAAATTACGATGCAAAAATTTCTCTAGAGGCGTCATTTTAGCCCTCGTAATTTTCAATGTGGGCTATTAACTACACAGAAAAAATGTGGAGACCATTATTCTAAGGGATTATTTGTATTTACAATATTGTAGAATGATTAGAATTTTGGTATGATGTACTCACTTTTTTGAAATAGAAGCAGAGAACTGAACTAAGAGCCAAATGTTTTTTAAGATGAAGGGAAAAGCTCAAATGTATGGATAACTAAAACAAAAATTGGAGGGGAAGCTCTATAATTTTTTCTCTTGAATTTTCTCTTCTTATTATCATAAACAACACTTCAAGAAATCTGAAATACCTAAGTTTACGACCCCCCCCCCCTTTTTACTGCTCTGGTGACTGAACTATAATATGTGAAAACTGCAGTGTTTTTAAAAATAAGCCTAAACTCTCAAGGGCTATGTACACAATCAGATTTTTCATCCAGTAAAATAAAAGAGCTTTAAATCTTGTTCAATATTTGATTTTCAAATACTTTGAAGGAACAAGATTTGAAGGTATTGAAAGCAATTTGACAATACTTCAAAATACTTTTAAAGACTCATTAAAATTCTTGTCAAAGATTGGACAAGATTTTAAAAGATTTTCTGCAATCCCATTGATCGATCTCATCCAATAAAACGCGTCCAGTTTGCTTCGAATTCCATCAAATCTTGTCCAAGATTTGACAAGAATTTATTAAAATCTTGTCAAACATTGAACAAGATTTGGAGCAATTTGATGTGATTTGAAGTAGTTTAAAGCTCTTTATTTTATTGGATGAAATCTTGGTCGTGTACAGTGCATACGCCTTTAGAGAAGAAACAGAAAGACGAAGAGGGAAAAGAAAAAGAAGAGTGAGCGTAAGTGTGACAGTAGGAGTTATAATAATTATTACAAAGGAATGCAAGAGAATGAAATCATTCACTGTTTGTATTCAATCCATTAGCTTCAAAAGTGGAAGAAAATTGGCAACGTCGGTGTCAACGTTGCCGTTCCTTTTTGTCACCATAGTCGTGTGTATAATACCCCATATGGTTGATATTTGAAGTACCCCTTATCGTCACATCCATGCTTGTCCCAAAAAATTTAAATATTGATTTTTTTTGTTATGGGTGTATTTATTTATAATTATTGACTATACATGTGAAATTTGAGAATGATTGGTGAACTAGAACACTAAGACCCCACATAGTGCGGAAAGTGTGTGCTACCCCTTTTGACCACTCGTACAAGTATGTGTGTGTGTGTGTGTGTGAGAGAGACAGAGTGAGAGAGAGAAATAGAGAAAGAGAGAAAAAGAGAGAGTGAGAGAGAACGTGGTGAGAAAGAGTGAGATAGTAAGAGAAAGTAAGGAAAGGGAATAAACTAGAGAGACACAACCATTCAACGTTTGTAAGGAGACAGGTAGTAAGCGCGGCTGTATATCCTTTTCGATATCGGCAAGATGACAGCCGAGGAATGATTGAGTAAAACGAGGTCGATTTGTTGGGGGGGGGGGGGGGGTAGAATGAGCACCAGATGTGGCAGCAAGAAAGAGTGTGAGAGAGAAAGAGAGAATGATCATAAGAGAGGGTGGGATATGGCTGTCAAGGTGGCTAGGCGTTTTTTGGCTGCCTAAAATGACACCTTAATAACACTAACAACAGAACATGTAACAAAGGTGCCGACACACGCATACTCTTATAAAAATACTTTGATCGCCAATATTCGTGAGACTTCTTCTCCTTCTCCTCATTCTCCTCCTCCTCCTCATTCTCCTCCTCCTCCTCCTTCTTCTCTTTATCCTTCTCCTCCTTCACATCTTTCTCATTTTTCTCAATCTCCCCTCCTTCTCCTTCTCCTCATTCTCTTCCTCCTCCTTCTTCTCTTTATCCTTCTCCTCCTTCACCTCTTTCTCATTCTTCTCATTCTCCCCTCCTTCTCCTTCTTCTCCTTCTTATCTTTCTTCTCTTTCTCTTCCTTCTTCTTCTCCTTCTCCTTCTTCTTCTACTCCCCCTTTTCCTCCATCTCTTCCAACTCCTCCTTCTCCTCCTTCAAGTCTTTCTCCCTCTCCTTTTCCTCCTTATCCTCTTCCTCATCCTCCTTCTTCTTCACCTCCTTCTCCCTCACCTCCTCCTCTTCCTCCTTCTTCTATTTCGTTTCCTTCTTCTCCCTCACCCCCTCCTCCTCCTTCTTCTCTTTCGTCTCCTCCTTCTCATTCTCCACCTTCTCCTTCTTCCCCTTCTTCCTCTTCTTCTCCTTCTTCCCCTCCTTCTCCTTCTTCTCCTCGTTCTCCTGCTTCTCCTTCTTCTTCTTCTTCTTCTTCTTCTTCTTCTCCTCCTTCTCCACCTCGGCCTCCTCCTTATCCTCCTCTTCATCCTCCTTCTTCTTCACCACCTTCTCTCTCACCTCCTCCTCCTTCTTCTCTTTCTTCTCCTTCTCCTCCTTCTCCTCCTTCTCCTTCTTCTCCTTCTTCTCCTCCTTCTCCTCCTTCTCCTCCTTCTCCTCCTTCTCCTCCTTCTCCTCCTTCTCCTCCTTCTCCTCCTTCTTATCCTTCTTATCCTTCTTATCCTTCTCCTCCTCCTTCTCCACATTCTCCTCCACCTCCACGTTCTCTACATTCTCCTCCTCATCCTCCACCTCCTCCTCTTTTTCTTCTCATCATCCTTCACCATAAGCCGAAATTTTCTACATAGTTTGTGAGTGCGCGTGCATAGAACTATTGTATATCTGTATAATATTGTAAAGAAGTAGATATTGTATAGTTTTGTGATGTGGTGTGATGACGTTTTATGTGGACCCCCTGCCGGCCATGTTTTTACTGAAGCGGCGACAAAAAATATGGCTTCTCCAGCCGACAAACCTACCAAATAGTGCTGGAAGCTCCACACTCCACAAAATTAAAAATAGAGGATTTCAAAAAAATGTTGGAAAGGTCGGTGTGTTTGTGTTTGATACGAAAATTATGTATAAATTTGTAGTTTGGAATGTTGGATTAATGTAAAAATAATATGAAACTTGGCCATTTTCATTGTGTTGAAATATTTTCTTGAATTTTAAAACGTCAAATATAAAAACAGAGAAAATATCAAGGAATTGAGATTTATGAATCATGAAGAAGAAATAAACGTTATTGTCGATGTGCATTTTTGTCAGTCGGAAAGCATAGCTATGATAATTATGAAAGTCATAGATGTTAAATGGTGCATAGGTCAATCAGCGTAACTAATAATAATTATTTCAAGTAGATTTGTCAGGTCCTTAGATACTTCTTTGCATCGATTTATTAGTACTGTAACATATTTGCAGTCGATATCATCTAAGGGTTTATTGGTTCTTGATTTTGACTCTTATTTTTGCTTGTTGCTCCTTCCACCAGTGGGCGGGTCTTGTTTTGGCCTTCAGCCAATCACAGACCATCAAATTCAATTCGAAAATTGTATTTCATCATGAAATAGAAAACGTTCTCTTCAAAAACATACTTTCTGGAAAATGAACAAGAAATTCACTGTCAAGGTCATTTTGAAGTTCGAAGTAACGTGGCTATATTGCGGTAGGTCAATGATCTGTTTCACCTGATTTCACTCTCTATATTATTAGAACTATAATTTTTTTTTAAGACACTAATTCATTATGTTTTTATCAAAAATTCAACGACTCGCAGTCAATCTTAGTAGAGAAATAATAAATATTTATTCACGTAGGCTAAAACGTTTTCGAATCATCACGATTCAAAAACGTTTCCAGGCTGCTGTTAAAAATGAATCGTAACGATTCCAAAACGTTTCAGCCTACGTGAGTAAAAATTTATTTTATTAAAATTATAAAATTGACTCTATTAAAATTGACTGGAAGTCGTTAAATTTATCATAAAAAAATAATATTAACAACGAAGATTGGTATGGATCAAGAAATTCAAGACAGAATTCAATAAGAAATAGTCTAATAAGTGGAACGTTCTTGTATATTATTATCCTATTCAGTTTAGGTTAGATTAGAGTTCAATCAGCGGGTCCCTTGAATTTTTTTTTGTGGGGACTTTCTACAGGAGCGAATACAGGAGGGAGGGGGGGTATAAAGGTGATATTCCCTCCTGACCAACACCAATGTTTTATTTTAAAAGAAGTTATATATTTTTTTAAATTTGTGATCACCCTGACACACAGCATAAAAGTGGGGTATTGCAATTGAAAAAAATACTTTTTATAACAATTTCTTGAGTGGAGATTCTTTTTAAATATAAATAAATACAGTAAAACCTCGATAACTCGGCCCTCGAAAATCCGGACCCTCCAGTAATCCGGCCCGATTCTGAAAGTTGTATTTTTTTAGATAATAACTGATAAAAAATAATAGATACAATTTTACACACATTTAAATTCTATATTTACAGTCAATGAATACAGTACAAAATAGAATAGTGTTGTACTAAACACAGAATCACAATAATTACAGTACGCACGCACATAACAGAACAATGACATGGTCACAAAACTCATTACTGTACATTTTAAATGGTCTCTCGATGGTCCGGCTTTTACGTAAATCCGGCCTACCGGCCGCCCGTTTAGGCCGAATTATCGAGGTTTTACTGTAATTTATAAATAATAATTTATATTAATAATATAAACTATAATAGTTAATCTATATCTATATAATCGAAATACCACTGACTGACTGACTGACTGACTGACTGACTGACTCACTCACTCACTCACTCACTCACTCATTCATCACAGTTTCTCAGGAACCACTCGACCAAAAACGATAAAATTTGGTACACGTATTCAGTAGGGGGACTAGACGCGTGCTAAGAAAGGGTTTCAAAATTTACCCCAAAATGGGCCCAAAGTTGAAGATTTTAGAAAATTTAGGTGACAACAATTTCTAGAGAACCATAAGGTCAAATCAGATAAAATTTGGTATTCATGTCAAGTATCGGCCTTAGATGTACCTTGGAAAAAAGTTTCAAAATTAGCCCCAAAATGGGCCCAAAATCGACGATTTTTGAAAGGTTTGGTGAAATTTGGTATTCATGCTCAGTTGAGACCCTAGACGTGTACTTAACAGATGTAATCAACCTGGCATAATTACATTTCATCATACCCAGTCATATGTTTCCCACATATTACAAGGCTCCGACTGTATGGTAGCCTACATGCAAAGTGCAAAGTCTTTTGCTGTTCAAAGACAGTGTAAATAACGCTGCTAAGGGGTCTGCCATATGATTAAAAACGGTTGACTTCTATCAGCTGTTCCTTTAAGCTGTTTGGCTGGCAAGTTCAGTAGGTTAGGTCTATTAATGAATAATAATTTGTTTCAAACAAAGCAAACTTATCCCGAGCTACCCGTAAGGGTCTCCCCACCACGAAAAGCCATACGAATTTACTTTACTTTATCCCGAGCTACCAAAATAATTTCAATAGCTAAAAGCCAACGTTTATGAAAAGTAAAAAAGTAGCCGAGCTGCCTGTTAGGCAAGTGTGTTGGGTAAGTGTGACCCCTTCCCACTTCCATTGCGTAGCCTACTACCTCAAACGATCATTCACTTTCACGATCAGATCAGTTTGCAGTTCCGACTGCTAACATCGTTCTCCGAGTATTTGTGAATTTCAACCAACGCTCAAATCTAATAAATATCAGTTCTTATAAGAACTCTCAGCTATCAATATAGGCATTCTCTAACTAACCTGTCAGATTGATTTCATTCTGTCACCTTTCTCTGTACTTTCAGTTTAGACGTCTGCAATTTCCCGTTAAAGTGAGTTATGCAATGACCATTAATAAAGCACAAGGGCAAAGTTTGAGAATGTAGTTTACAAAGAAGTATTAAGGAATTAATAAAATACTATTTGTAACAGTACATGAGCCTGAGAATTTTTGTGAAAATAGGTATTGATCAGAAAATCAACAAAAAATTAGTTGTGAAATTAATGAACCATAGATTAACGATTTTGAAAATTTAGGTGATTATAATTTCTCAAGAACCACAGGCCAAAAAAGTTCAAATTTTCAGCTGGGGTGCTAAACACGTGAAAAATAGGGTTACATGATTCATCTCAAAATTTAGGATTTTTGGAATTCAGTTGATCACAATTTCTCAAGAACCTCAAGGCCACATGGAGTGAAATATGATATAATATATATGTTTGATTAAGACCCTAGATGCATAAGTAATGGTATCAAAATTCTCCCCAAAATCACCTATTTCTGTAAATTTATCTCACGGAGAGAAATCCAAATCTGAACCTGGTTGAAAAATTATTGGTAATTTTTTTTTTACCAGGTTTTTATTAGTTTACTGAAAATACAACAGTTTTAACCAACTTAGCTTCAGTTGGTGGTAGATAAAATGGAAGCATTGAGTTGTCTTACTAATAATATCTTGGTAAAACTGAAAATTGATGGGCATGACGTCACGAATTTCCAGGATCGAGAAGGGAGCTGAAGTTAACTTAATCAAGATTCAATCTATTTCAGTTACAACCTTTATTTTATTGGGTATTATTCTTCTCAATACATTTATGGTTGACACTTCAATGAATAAAACTCAGTCATGGATCGAGTTTTCTCATTTTTAATGATGGACTGAATTTGTATTGAGAATTTTGCTTCTCAAAGTAGAAATAATCCATGAAATTGAAATATGTTTAGTAAGCTGTACCGAAGATTGGAGAAAATTGGTCCACATCAAGGCATTTCATGACGTCACACTACCCTGAAGTGCGTTTGAGTTCTTTACGGAAAATAATAGGGTTTTAAGTGAAAAAATATTCCGTCTTTACAAATAATTTTCAAGTTCAGGACTGAATCTGCGTAATATTTAGTTTTGAACCAAACTAACTTTAGTTCTTCCTGAAATTTAGTGAAATATAGTCCTTCTACTTTAAAATAGGTAATGCGACAAAGGATGAATTGGTCCGTAAACCAGGTTTTTTTTGGTAACAGACCAACCGACCTTTTCTGGAGCATAAATGGGAGGCAGTATGCAACTTCCTTCAGTTCTTGTTCTGTTGCTGCTGGTCTATGGATACGGTGAAGATAGGATCGTTTCGTATTATTTTCTTCAATTTACTTTATTTTCTTTATTGTAGGCGTATTATAATACACAACGGTATTATACATTTTGTATATGATTGTATGTAGCTTTCAAAATGTGGAAGTACACTGAAGACCATCTCAAAACATGGGGTTTTGAAGACCTCATCTCAGCATTCCGAGGTAAGCAAAGATTATTGTATAGATACCTACCTTTTCTATAAATCTAATAATTAGTCATAATTAAAAAATGTGATTCCTAAAGTCAGCACCAACAATTGAATAGATTGAAATCTATTTTAACATTAAAATATGCAGCATCGTTTTGTTAGATTATGTTTTCTTATAAGTCATAATATGACAACCTTTATTAGGTAATAAACGTAGATAATAATAAATTGTTGGTGTCAACTTTTTAATTACTATTGTGATTTTTAATTGACATTACTGTCTTATGCCTTGCTACGCCACTGTGGCCAAACAATATCTAAACTAGTTTCCCTTCAACACGTTCATATTTGTAACTTCGCACTTTAGTTTCATATTAACGGCACTTATAGTTGTCTAGATGTTCGGTGTAAATAATTTTAAATCATGATTATTTAGATCTTTACGAAAATCCTCAATTGGACATTGGATATCCTCAATAGATTTTATGATTCTCTCCTGGAGTGGCTTAGCCAAGATCAGATTTCGGGGGGGGGGGCTCACCAAGGGGGGTCTGGGGTATAGGAGGGTCCGGATGTTTTTTAAATTTAGTGGTGTAAAAAGCTAATCTAGACAATTTTTTAGGCTCCAAAGTTCAAAAGAAATTTTTGAAAAATTACTACCCAAGAACCTAGGTGGCCAGGTTTGAAATGATAAAGTTTGATATACCGATATCTGTGACTATTTTTGGAACTAACCATACTTAACTTATGTACTGAATCTCAAAATTAATACTTATTATTATAAGTTTCATATATTTATGTCATTAGCCTAAAACGCACCCAACCCAAAGTTCACGAAATCGGAATTTTTTTATCATAGCACACTGATTTTACACGCTTGCATAGAACTTGCATTCATTTGTGTGTTTTCATTTATAAAATCTCGATTTTATGAACTTTGGGTGCGTTCAGGCTAGTGGGTTATACTGAATTTTAACTTCAAAACTACATTTTCCACGATTAGTTTATTTAAAAAGGTGATTTATCACTAATTAACAAAGTTAATCCACTTCAAACTTGAAAAATTGCGTTTTATTTAATGTGATAAATAAATAATTATGGTAGTCACAGTTTTCTAACATGATTTATTTGATTTCGTAGCTCATTTTACATCAAAATTATCCAATATAAACTTAAAAACACTTTTAAATGGAAATTAACTCACGTTATGGCGTGACGACCGTTTCGCTCTGTTGTCTAGAGTATCGTCAGACGACCCACAGTACACTGATTTAAGGCATGAGTTTGTGGGTTATCGAGAGAGATAACCCTCAAACTCATGCCTTAAATCAGACAACAGAGCGAAACGGCAGTCACGCCATAACGTGAGTTAATTTCCATTTAAAAGTGTTTTTTAAGTTTATATTACATATTAGTGGAAACAAGATAGATTTTCAACATCACAATATTATCCATTTGAGCACCTAACAAGTTTCTATATGAGTAGATATTGAGGAAAAATTTGAAAAATGCATTAATCTGACTATAACTGTAGCTATATTCTATTACACAAACAGTATTCTGTTCGTTATAATACTACAAAACAGATAGAACTATTCGGCTTTAATAAGTCCTTATCTATTAGTTATTTGAGAATTTTTTATTTCTGAAATTTCGGGGGGGGGGCCTGGGCCCCATGCCTTAAATCAGTGTACTGTGGGTCCCCCCCCCTGGCTACGCCACTGCTCTCCTGTTCTATCTTCATTGTCTTTCATTAAATAAATATCGACTCAATTTTATCATCCACAGATATTGAGGCAAAGCTAGTCAGACCCTCTTTATCAGCGTGAAACTTGTTGAAACGTACACAAAAACTTATTTGATAAATCGAACAAACAGATCAACTTCATCAACACTGCAAAACCTTGCCACAAGCAATCACGATAATCCTTCAGCAAATTTATTAATTTACGGAGATAAGAAAGCACGTCTATTTCTGTTTCGTTCATAGGAACTTCAAGTAAACATGGGATATCATGTAAATGTAAACGTTTGTATATTAAATAACATTTTTATACAATACTGCCGTTTGTTCTCTCTTCATTACAGGTAAAAATTTAACACTTGACGTTTTGGAAGTAGTAACGCCGAATGAACTCGGAGATTTGATACCTGACATTGTTCGGAGGTCTGCATTTTGGAGAAACTTCCAATCCTGGCATGAAGATTGCAAAAAATGGAGAATAGCCGTCATTCGTCTTCCTTAGTTAACTTCAGGGTAAGTGAGCTTTATAACATACAGTAACATTAATGGGAATACAGTTATTTATTTTTTGAATTTTTTTTTAAATATTTATAACAACAATATAGTACATTCTATCGTAGGGCGGTATTCACTGTAAAGATGAGCTATTACACCATCTTATTGATTTGTCAAAGAAATGTTTTATTAAAGAACTTTTATGAAATCTTTTATTTGTAATTATTATGATTTTATCTAAGAAAAATATTATTATTTCTCAATCCTCTACTAAAATAAATTTACAATCATTATACTTGGATATTTATATTTTTTACTTCATTTAATTAATTCATCAAACAGTTTTAATTGCTCCTGGATTTCTTGTTCCATGACGAACTGCGTTTTTAATATTAACTTTTCATGTGAAATTCAACGACTTGCAGTCAAATATTTGTTAAGAATAAGTATAATAACTCACTTAATCTGGCCGAGCGCTTTCGAATCTCAGATCTCAGATTCGAAAGCGCTCGGCCAGATTAAGTGAGTTATTATACTTACAGTATTCTTAACAAATATTTGACTGCAAGTCGTTGAATTTCACATGAAAAGTTAATAGTTTTAATTGTATTAAATTATTTCTTCCTTATTTCACTTGTATTTAAATCCAACAACATTTCGAAAATAATTAATTTGTGTCCCTCATTTATTAATAATAATAAAACTTATTTTAATAACTATAAGTATAATTTATTTTTAAATATATATTTACATTAATAAATGACAACTCTTTTTATATTTGAATTCAACATTAATTAAAAAACTATTCCATTTTAAATCAAATAAAAAAGATCTCTATTTTTTGCTTTATTTACTACAACTATTTTATTAATCATTGATATTTAAATTAAAGTTTTTAAAACTATTTATATTTGTTAAATAGTTTTTACTTATGTTGTGTAAGTGTATTTATCTTGTACGGCAACTCCATGCAGCAGTTTTGGTTGATTAAGCTTTCAACCTGTGCTGGGATAGCTAAAATTATTGATTATTTTTTTTCCTACAACTGATCGTAAAGTAGTTCTTTACGTAGTGAAAACTAATTGTAAAATACCTCTTTACTGCTCCGCAAGCGGTAAAGTACTTTACGCTCGCCAGCTGTTTTCTTTACGCTTCTGTTTTGATTTAGATCCCTTCTCATTGGTGGATCACAGAATCTGTGAAATTCACATAACCTCAACAATGCCGAAAAGTGACTCAGGATATATAAAGAAAAAATGTTTTTATTTTCTAAATTGGTCGAATATACCATTTTACATTAATTAGGTTCAGAAAATAATGTCCTGCAGATGGCAGCCGTTAGCATGAATGCATTGTTGAAGGCAATGTAAAGTTTTGAGCAGCTCTTGAACACATATTCATATGATGTTGAAGATCCATCTTGTTTCCACTAATATGTATTATAAACTTAAAAAACACTTTTAAATGGAAATTGACTCACGTTATGGCGTGACGGCCGTTTCGCTCTGTTGTCTAGAGCATCATCAGACGACCCACAGTACACTAGTGATAGTACACTGAGTGAGTGTACTGTGGATCGTCTGATGATGCTCTAGACAACAGAGCGAAACGGCCGTCACGCCATAACGTGAGTCAATTTCCATTTAAAAGTGTTTTTTAAGTTTATAATACATATTCATATGTTCAATGTTCATATGAACAGAAATATTATATTCTTCTTATTCTCAATTTTAGCTGATTGTTCAAAATGGGACATGACAGGCTTGTTTCACACATAACCGGCTTTGGGTAACTGATGTCATTTACCTGGTATAATTACATTGCATCATATGTTTTTTAAATCGGTTAGGTGTGAAGTGCTCCATATGATACAATCATCAGCCTGGTAAACCACACTGGTTATCCGACTGGCTATTGGTTACTACTGGCTACTGGTTATGTGTGAAACTATCCTATTCAAGTAAGACTGAAATGAAGACATCGATGAATGCTCCATTTTGTTTAATAGCTTCTTAATAGAGCTAATAGCTTCCTGTGAGAGCTTCTTAATATTTTTCAATAGTAAACTCTTCACTCTATTACAGTTCACTGAAATTCTAATGTAAGTGGAATGTTTCTTGGTTGCAGGTGATGAGATAAACATGGCCGAATGTGCTTTGCTGCTAGTTCCCTACCTGATTAAACTGACACCAGTCAAGAAAAGGAAGGGCCTTGCTACTGTATGGCATCCTTCACGGTCATAAACTGCAGAAGGCTTTATCACACACATCAAATCTTCAGGGGAGCTGCTGGAGTCCATGCGTGTACGCAGAGAAAAGCTTGCCAATTTGAAGGTGGATGGTCAACCATACATTGTTCTGTGTGGGACATTGGTAGCTATGATTGTGCCTATGTTGTTGTGGAGAATGACACTTATAACTTTCCATCCTTGATTTCTGCATTCACAATGGCATTTCAGATATTTTTTGCTACAGGTGGGGAGTACCCCCAAGAGTCAGCTGACATTTGGCTTTTTTTCCAAATGAATTGTTTCAATGTAAAAACAGTATGGGACAGACCATCGGGGGGCTTGATTTCATTTGAGCGGTCTATTGGAATTGTTAATCATAATGACTAGACAATTTTATTGTTTTAACTGCAAGTGGCATTCTCTATCTGTAAAGTCTTTAATTTTCCATATAAAAAAAGAATGTAGGATCCAGCCATGGTGGAAGCAGAACTTAAGGTGTGGGCAGGCTGGGTGTTATCGCTCATACACAAACATTGAATCCTTTAGAAAACATTTAAATATAACTCATGCAGACAATACTAGTTTTGCTATTGCATCAACAAGCACTTGTGAAGTTGTGGAGTTAAGAAATAGTTCTAGTATGCAAAGGCTTATCAATGACTCAACTGACTGTACAGGCTCCACCGACCTTATAAATAACACAGCAGCAGCGTTTATTTCAGAACTCTACAGTAATCCTCAAATACCACAAACTGTTGTGCAAAGTGTCATCTCTGGAATGGATGGAATGTTTAATTCACTTGCTGTCATAATGAAAGAGAGATACTGTTATAATTCACTAATCCAATCTGCTCTAACAGATATTTTTTCAATAATGGCACCATTTCGTTCTCACTTCTTTTGTTTGAAGCATTTCCAAGCATTGGGTACATACATACCTCCACTTGAACATATAATTGGGGTTTTTAATGACTTTGTACAGGGGACTCCCTCATCTCATTTAGTTAAAAGAAAATGTACTATACAAGTTATACAAATGCATAAGGTCTTGCAAGCTTTCTTTTCTATTGCAGATGTTTGGTCAGAGGTTGAAAGTTACATTTTCAAATTAAAGGCCTTAGAAAATTCAGATATCCCATTAAGTGACCGGGATGTTGTAAGTGTCATGCAGGGGTCAGCTTGGAAGTCCTTAATAAGTAAGCTTCCTGCAGAGAGTAGTGTGCTGAAATATTTGCCACTTATTATGTTTGTAGATGATTTTGAAGTGAATAATCCTCTGGGGAGTCATAATACAATTCACTCTCTTCATGGGGTTTACATATCTTTGCCTGCGCTAGGTCCTGAGATGTCTTCAAAGTTAAAAAACATATTTCTCCTTGGCTTGTGTCATACTAGTGATAAAAATAGGTTTGGCAATAGGATTTCATATGAGAAAGTAATAGATGAATTGAACTACTTGCAGACTGCAGGCATTAAGATCACCAATGACAGTTTCAGTGGTGAAGTAACAACTAGCATCAAATAAACCATCAGAAACAGGTATTCGCGAACCTTGTGCTTGGTTGAGGTTGCAGAATTTTTCACTCTATGACAATGTTTCTCCTGATTTGATGCATGATGTTTTTGAAGGGTGTGGCCGGTATGTAATGACATTTGTGATCAATGAATTCATTAGTAGACACTTTTTATCTTTTCAGTCACTTGAAAACAAAATAGCTGCTTTTGACTTTGGTGTTGACACAAATGCTAAGCCCAGTAATTGTCTTACAAAAAATGGGTCAAGTGTAAAACTTCGAACTTCAGCAGCAGAAATGTAGGTTTTGATTCGATACTTTGGAGTAATTGTGGGTGATAATATTCCTGATGGGAATGAAATATGGGAACTGTACACAACGCTCAGGGCAATTTCAGACCGACTGCTAAGTCACCGGACAAGCCATTGCCCAGATATGCTTCTAACTTCTGATATTGCTCACCTTCTTGAACTCTACTCCACTCTTTCAGGTCAGGAAATCAAGTATAAATTACATATGTTGACACATTACCCAACTAGTTTGATGAAGTTTGGTCCTTTGCGACATACATGGGGCATGAGGTTTGAAAGCAAACTAAGGGTTTCAAAAATAATAGCTAGAAGTAGTTCCAGCAGAATTAACATTTGCAAAACTATTGCTGTGAAAAACCAATGGTCTTTGAACAATTACTTATTGAAGAAAAACATGAACCTTGGCTTATCATTGGGAAAGAAAGTTACGCTATCTCAGTGCTTACGAGCTGAGTATGAGCTTGATGATTCTTTTCAATGCTCAGTGTCATGGGTTAAGATAGAGGGATCGCTTTGGAAAAAAAGTTACATAGTTGCTTTAGACGTTTCTGAGGAACATTTTCTCCCAGTCTTTGCCAAAGTTGAAAAGATCTTTTTGAAGAATGATGGAACAGTTAGTTTCTATTGCTCTAAGTATGAGACACTAGCATTTTTACCCCACTATCAGGCTTATGAAGTTGTAGTTTTGAATGAAAACAAAGTGATTAATTTCAAGGATATCATATCCACTGAACCTCATCATTTAAGTTGTTGTTTCTCGAAGCTCTTGATCATTTTAAGGCATCCAATAGATTGAAAAGATACAAAATTGTCAGACCACATAATAATTTATCAAATAATGAGAGACTATAGTTCCGGTTGTTACACCGTTATTAATCTCAAACAAACAGTAACAACATATTATTTATAATTATTTAATTCTATTATTATTTAATTAAATTATTTAATTATTTAATAATTATATAATTAATTATTTAATAATTATTTAATTATTATCTAATTATTTAATAAATTATCATGTGGCTCTGACAATCTCTGTATTTTTTCAATCATGGATATCTACCACAATATTACTTTCGCCACTTCTAAGAAAGGCATCTAATATATCGATCTTAAGAAACAGTGGTACTAAGTCAGTGAGTGGTTTTCCTTTTTATAGAAGAATTGATAAGCAAATTATCCCGAAAAGTTTTCCCTAGAGCAAATATGTATTGTAATGTTTTGTATACTTTGCCCTATTTTTTTAAAGTATAAGAAATTTGTTAAAAATTTGTAAAATTATTACAATTCAAAATAAATAGAATATTAACTACAATTTAAGAATATCATAGTTTTCTGTGTTTTGTTCACACTGCAGTTTGTAACTTTTGAAGAAAGTTTGACCAAATTTCATGTTTCCACTAGTCGGTTGTAGGTAAATTATAGAAACTTATTTGATCTTTGTTTGAAACCAAAATTTTGCTCAAAACCAACTCCCATTTAAGAGCATGTTAAGTCTGTCTATTAGCAGCATTATGATGTGAGGCCTGTTGTAATAGAAGGAACTGACTATAGCTAACTGGGGTTGTTGTCAGCTGCTTGAAATTTTCTTTACACAGTTTGCAACTTGAAAATGTACAAAAAGCGCATCATGACCTGTTTGCATCTTTTTGTTTGAAATTAAAAAAAGTCTAAAACAAAATATTTGCAAACAAATGTACCTAATTAGTTATAGAATAAATAGTTTGCAAATTTTTTTGTCACAAACTGCAGTGTGGACGCAACTCAAAAGAGTATTCCTGCAAGAACTATTCTTAGATTTAAGTTGAATTCAAGTTGTTTAAATTTAAGTTGTCACCTTTAAGTTGTTGTTATTAAATTTATTAGTCCTCTGTGAATACTTGTATATATTTGATTGTTTATCAATTTTGTAATGTTTTGCATACTTATCATTGTTTTATATTGCTTTGTATACCTATTTCATAATATTTGCAAATATATACATTATCTTTACTACTATACGTCTCTCATATTTTTTCCATAATCAATTTCACCTAGACATAAGGCGCATTTTCTTATTGTCAGGTTTTTCCCGCCGAGTGTTTAACGTAGCCCATTGTTAGAGTTTCGTATTTCAGAAGACTTTGGTTCATCCTTGGCGAAAAACCTTCCAGTAGGAAATTGCAGCATACTTTAATTTATTTTTTTGTTTCTTGTACAGAGTGCAGTGTAAAAGTCTGAAGAATGGGCTGCTGTGACACATTTTTCCATTTTTTGATAACTTCAGCCGTTTGTCTAATCAGCCAGTTCCAGACTTTTTACACTCTCTGTATTTAACCTGGTCTAATATTTCCCTCTCTTGCAGCTATATCAATGTTTTCATGACGCTGGGCTTGTTCTAGGGTGGATGTTTTCTTTTAAGAAAACTTCCACCTGAATCTGTCTGTACTTACAAACTCAGTCCAGCTCTATGAAAACATTGATATAGGTGCAAAAGAGGGAAATATTGGTCCAAATTAAATTCATGAAACATTAGTAAGAGATAGAGGAATAATTGGTAAAGTAAATTAGAAATTTCAGTACAGAAACCATAGAGCACCGGTACACGAACGAAGAAACATTGGTAAAAAACCTAAGAAATTTCAGCTTATTACTCAGCCAACATTAGTATTGGACTTAATCTTCTTTGGTAAATCAGATTCGTCTGAGAAAAAAAACAGTTTGGGTCTGTCATTTCTTTATTCCATAATGCAGAATCATTGATACTGGACCGAGTCTACTTCAGTCCGCAGACTAGCTCTAAGAAAAAAAGAATTATCTGACTGGATTATTTTCATTTCAAACCAGTTCTTCAATCGATGTAGACCAATATTTCCTTAGTTCTTACTTGAAAATTATGACGTCATCGACGACGTCATCAACTTGCTCTCGTTTCTTTTTCCCAATATTATTTCAGTAAGCAAAATTCCCAATGTTTCTTTAGTATAGGTTGTGGCATGCGATTTTCGCGGCCAACCAATTTTTCTTAGGTAATATTTCTCTCCGTGATAATCACAATGGAAATTAGTTGGACCCCCCGGGGGTCCAGGGGGCGGAGCCCCCTGGCTAGACGGTTAAGATGAGCGAAGCGAGTCTGCCGGCTAGTAATATAATATAATTATATATTATAATAATAATATAAACTATTAATAATAGTTTATGAAATTTTTTTTTGAGGATGAAGCCCACATAGGTCTGAGACCTGTGCGTGGGTAATGAGTTGGATGATGGTGATTGATGAGTTGGACCTACAATTTTAGGTGGGTTCCGAACCACCGGGAAGTGATTTTACAGCAGAGAACAGTGTCTTTTTTGCTGGCCGATCTAATCGGTCACCGTTACAAAAAGGATTACGAGAACGCAGCTTATCTCTCTGATTGAACAGAAACCTGCTACGGCTCGCGGCTATCACTTCCCTATTTGTGTAGCCACATGCTTTGTTTGTCCTTTTTTTTGTGGTATCCTCCTTCAAAACTGTTTTCTCACAAAACATTTCTGGATTCACCCCTGACTCTTCGATCTTACTTTTTAAGTCCATAAAAAATGAATCTCGATATAGGCTTACTGAAGATTTGTTCAGTCATCCATACCAGGGTCCTAAGTGTACTGTAGATTGTAGACGGCCTATCGATTCTGGGATTTATTGATTGATATATTGTTCACCGTTCACATCACAAACTGTGATAAATACCCTTCAAATGAATCACACCACATATTGAGACGTCTCCGAGCGTTTCCTGCATAAATTAAATCCACAGTTATGTGAGCAATAGTGATTGATAATGTGAGGTGTGATGTTTTGGTGATAGAATGTGAAACATGTGAGAGAAAACATGTGTGTCATAATTGAAGTTCATCCATCTTGCTAGATGAAAAATGTGAGGCTTAAAAGGTACAAAGAACTTGATGAGACACCAGACAACATTGTGGGGACTTCGTTGTGGGGTTCTTGAAAAAAAAGCCACATTGTGGGGAACTTGTAACATCGTGGGGACGTTGTTGTGAGGTGTTTATTAGAAAATGTGTATGAGTCGGCGTAGCGGAGTTGGCTTATCGCTGGTCTGATAAGCCAAAGGTCCTGGGTTCGATCCCAGTTAAGTACAAGATATTTTTCTCGAGCCACTCCCGTGTTTCGGAGGACACGTTAAGCCGTCGGTCCCGGTTGCATATAAAAAAAAGGCAGTCGTCAAAAAAACGACGAGGTGGAACTACCCGTAAGGGTCTCCCCACCACGAAAAGCCATACGAATTTACTTTTTATTAGAAAACAAATTTTGCTTTTAAGATTATGTCTTGGAGACTCCAGGAGTATAAGACAAATCAGATCAGCAATCATATACATGTAATACTACTAATAGTATACACTAGTTACCATAATTATTACAATATCAGCCATTAGTTGAAGTGAGGCTTAATTTTGATCTGAAAGGAACTCTTGTACACTATAAAAAGCTTTATCAACTAAATGTAATTTTTTTTTCAATTGTTTTTAAAATATTCCTATAAAATATTTCCAATACTCTTGAAAAACTGCTGTAGCTTGTAGAATTTCCTACCAATTTAATCAGGGTTTTTTTTCGAATATTAATATTACTATTATTATTATTATTCTGTAGATTATACCTTGGAGACTCCAGTTGAGGAGTATAAGACAAGTCAGATCAACTTATACACACACAATCTTATACACTAGTTATCATAGTTACTACTGTATATCAACTAGTTGAGATAAGGCTTAATTTTGATGTGAAAGGAACTCTTGTACACTATAAAAAGCTTCATCAGCTAAATATTCTTCCAATTATTGTTTTTTAAATATTTCAATATTTTGAAGACTCTTTAAAAACTGCGGTAGCTTGTGGTAGAATTTCTTACCAATACAACAAGGTTTTTGTTCAAATAAGCTACTATTGTGACTCACCAAGAGATAATCTCCTCAGCTTCGTATATTATAATCATGTATGTTGAGATTCTGGATTATATATATTTTTCTAAATGTAATGTAGCTCATACACATACAAGCAAGGTACAGTTAGGAGACAAGGCCTCTGAGTTAATCTTATCTACTTACTCTTTCCATACCCCTAACAGCTTTCTTTTTCATCTTATCAAGGTTTTGTTTTGATAAAACAAAGTAAGGAATTGTAACATTGTGAGGACGTCTCTGTGGGGCGTTTGTCGAAAAGTGGGTAACTTGAAACATTATGAGGACGTCTTTGCGGGGTGTTTGCAGGAAAGGAAAGCACAAAGTGGGGAACTTAAGTAAGATGTCGAATAGAGTAATATGTTTTGATTGCAGCTTATGTTAGCTGATGACGGACTCAGGTGATGCCGAAATGCTAATCGATCGATATTGTTGGAGACGTCTGTATTTTATGTACGCGCGCGTGCAAAGAACTTTGAATATTCTGTGATAGGTACAAGGTCAAAGGTCACCAGTCAACAACTCAGGTCAGATGACTCGACAACTTTATGTGATGACTTCATTTGTTGTGCTATTATTCTTTCAGATTTCAGCTCCCACTTGTTCTGTAGCTGACACTAGCATGTGCTTCGCTACGGGATTTAAGAGATAATAAAGTGAGCATAATGAATCATACACAATATATATAATTATATCTTTAGTAGACACAGCAAATACTAAACAGAGCAAGACTATTAGAAAACGATCTATTATAGCCAACATTTTCTGTTTATTATTATAATTATTTTATTTTATTACATATTATAATTTTATTTTATTGTATAATATATTATAATTATTTTATTGTATAATTATTTTTTTTGGAGAATGAAGCCCACATAGGTCTGAGTTCTGTGCGTGGGTAATGAGTTGAATGATGGTGATTGATGAATATTGGACCTATACAGTTTTAGATAGGTTCCGAACCATCGGCAAGTGATTCTACAGCAGATATCAGAGTCTTTTGCTGGCCGATCCAATCGGTGACCCTTATACAAAGAGGGCCTAGGAGTTCGTAGCTTATCTTTTTTTTTCTGTAGATTACGTCTTGGAGACTCCAGTTAAGGAGTATAAGACAAGTCAGATCAACAATACTATACACTAGATACCAGCATAATTACTTCAATTAGTTGAGGTGAGGCTTAATTTGGATGTGGAAGGAACTCTTGTACACTATAAAAAGCTTTATCAACTAAATATTTCTTCAATTGTTTTTTAAATATTTCTATATTTTCAAGACTCTTCAAAAACTGCGGTAGCTTGTTGTAGAATTTCCTACCAATATAACTAGGTTTTTGTTTGAATAAGCTACTATTGTGACTCACCAAGTGATAATCTCCTCGGCTTCTTGTATTATAATCATGTACATCAAGATTTTGGTTAATATCATTCGTTTTTACATATAAAGTAGCTTCATACACATATAAGCAGGGTACAGTTAGGAGACCAATTAGTCTCTTGAACAACGGGCTACATGAATCTAATCTATTTACTCTTTCTATACACCTAACCGCTTTCTTTTGGATCTTAAACACCCTATCAAGATTTTATTTGATGAATTACCCCATACTAAGATAGCATACCTAATATGTGACAGTAAGAGCCGATGGTAAGCTGTAAAAAGTAACTTTTTGTCATTCAATCTAGCGAGCTGTCGCAGGACAAATACCCCAGATGAAATTTTACAGCATATTTTGCTGACAGTACAGGTACCTGCCACATCTCACGGCCAGTGTACAGAGATTTTTCGCAAAATATCTATCCCATTTATATTGCTTTTGTATATCTGAATGTATATTTTTGACAAACGCAGTGGCATACCAGCAAATATTTAAATAGTGGGTGTCAGCAATTGTAAATTTTAAATTATTTGTCCGGTGTTAAAAAATCAATTTGTATAGTAATTTTATTCTGATGATAAATGTATCTGAAGTATTAGTTTTTTATAATAATAATGAATAATAATTATAATAATAAACTTTTATATTACAAATTTCATTGTGGGAAAAATTTATTGTTGAATAAATTATTTATTTTGAAAACATGGAGTAGTCCCTTTTTGTTGAGGCCAATCATATTCATGTTATGAATATGTTATGATGCTGTTATGATGCTAACGTAGCAACCTCATAGCAATAACAATAAAAGTTCGTTATTGAGTTTGGTGAGGTACTGATGACGTTACACTCCATTGATCACTTGCTCTGTATTTTTTCCAAAATATGTTTGCTGCAATTTTTTGCTGGTATGAATAATATTCTTTAAATTTTTTTATTGCTGATGAAGCCCACATGCGTCCGAGACTTGTGCGTGGGTAATGAGGTGAATGATTACACTTAAATGCCTGACGGTGGAGCGGGATTCGAACCCACGACCACTTAAACGACAGCAAGCTGAAGTTGCGACGCCCCAACCAACTGCGCTAAGCGGCCCGCCAAATTATAGACAGATAGATTTTTATTTTTTCTTGACGGAGCAGAGTTTGGATTGAAACACCCGTAGCTGTAAGTAATAATAAATTAGTTTGAAGTGACTGACAATTGAATAAACTGACAAATATACATAAACAGAATTTATTAATTTCGAATTCCTTTAATTGCTATTACTTTATACTGAAGACTTCCGCAATGGCGGATATTGACAACAGCATTGAACAGCTGATAGGAATCGATGAATGCTACTGTACAAAAATATCAGTCACCACCGGGAATCGAACCACGGACCTCTCAATTGCCGGTTGAGCGCCCTTAACCACTAGACCATGGAGACCTTTCTGCACAGGAGCATTCATTTTCACAAGTTAGTTTGAGATACGAGCCGATATGGCCAAGTTGAAAATGAATGCTCCTGTGCAGAATGGTGTCCATGGTCTAGTGGTGAAGGCGCTCAACCGGCGATTGAGAGGTCCGTGGTTCGATTCCCGGTGGTGACTGATATTTTTGTACAGTAGCATTCATCGATTCCCATCAGCTGTTCAATGCTTTATAAACTTACAAGATGGATCTTCAACATCATAATGTTCAATGCTGTTGTCAATATCCGCCATTGCGGAAGTCTTCAGTATAAAGTAATAGCAATTAAAGGAATTCGAAATTAATAAATTCTGTTTAATAATAAATCTGATTAATACAGTGATATAGAATAAAATTTGAAAAAACCCAACAAGAACAGTACAAATGTTGGATGAAATCTACACTTTAAAAGACGAGAAATTTTTCACACTTTCACACTCGTGAGTAGGAATAGTAGCTTCAATTGAAGAAGGTTTAAACAAAAGTCGTGAAATCATAACAAAATAATAAAAAAAAAAATGAATAAAAAAGTTGTCTTCAAATATTTAGCATTTGATATGCAAGGCACGTACTGCTCGCTAAGACCTGAAACTTACCAATGAAAGACTGTGGAATGATAGGACGCATTAAAAATATTAAGACGAAGTAGAAATATAAATCAAACAGGGAGGGAAGATCGCCTGAAAGATGAATTGAACAAACAAATCATTTTCTCTTTTCGAAGCCTTTTTGATAGGTTTTGAGTGATAGAATTTCATACCAAGACAACTTAGTAGTTGATCGTGCTCTATCAATCTGCACGACAAGGCGTTTGTCAGATGGTGTGACGGAAGACAATAGTGAAACAGAAAGAACAAGAGAATCTTTTATCTTTTCTTTTTCTTTCTTCATTTATTTTTCTTCTTCGTCCTTTTCCCCTTTTTCTTCTTCTTCTTCCTCATCCTCTTCCTCTTCCTCTTCCTCCTCTTCCTCCTCTTCCTCTTCCTCCTCCTCTTCCTCCTCTTCATCCTCCTCTTCCTCCTCCTCTTCCTCCTCTTCCTCCTCTTCCTCCTCTTCCTCCTCTTCCTCCTCTTCCTCCTCTTCCTCTTCCTCCTCCTCTTCCTCCTCTTCATCCTCCTCTTCCTCCTCCTCTTCCTCCTCTTCCTCCTCTTCCTCCTCTTCCTCCTCTTCCTCCTCTTCCTCCTCTTCCTCCTCTTCCTCCTCTTCCTCCTCTTCCTCCTCTTCCTCCTCTTCCTCCTCTTTCTCCTCTTCCTCTTCCTCCTCCTCTTCCTCCTCCTCTTCCTCCTCCTCTTCCTCCTCCTCTTCCTCCTCCTCTTCCTCCTCTTCCTCCTCTTCATCCTCCTCTTCATCCTCCTCTTCATCCTCCTCTTCATCCTCCTCTTCATCCTCCTCTTCCTCCTCCTCTTCCTCCTCCTCTTCCTCCTCCTCTTCCTCCTCTTCCTCCTCTTCCTCCTCTTCCTCCTCTTCCTCCTCTTCCTCTTCCTCTTCCTCTTCCTCTTCCTCTTCCTCTTCCTCTTCCTCTTCTTCTTCCTCTTCTTCTTCCTCTTCTTCTTCCTCCTCTTCTTCTTCCTCTTCTTTTTCCTCTTCTTCTTCCTCCTCTTCTTCTTCCTCTTCTTCTTCCTCTTCTTCTTCCTCCTCTTCTTCTTCCTCTTCTTCTTCCTCTTCTTCTTCCTCTTCTTCTTCCTCTTCTTCTTCTTCTTCTTCTTCTTCTTCTTCTTCTTCTTCTTCTTCTACTATCTCTTTCTCCTCCCACCTCTTCCTATTCTCCTTCACTCCTTCTCCTTTTTCTATTCCTCCTCCTCATCCTCCCACTCCTACTAATCTCTCAATCCTTTCATCTCTCCGTTCACCACTTCACTTTCCTTTCACTTCCTCTCTGTCCACCACTTTCCCCTCCACCATCTTCCACCAATCTTCACTTCATTCCACTAACTCCTTCTCTTTTTTCTTCTCCTTCTTCTTCCCCACTTCCTCCATGTTTCTCTTCCTTCTCTTCACAATATTTCTCTACTCATTCCCATTTCTCCCTTCTCTCTTGTCCCACACTCCACTCCACCCAACAGTGATATCTTCATTAGCACTCCCTGGCCAGGCCTATTCACACTGTCCATGCATCATATCGTCTCTCTCGCTGTCCGACCGTTTGTCAAACCTAATCCAACATATTTATGCCTTCCTACAGACCCTTTCACACTGAGCGACTGAGCATACCGACAACTAATTCCAACAGCCTACAATCCCCCTGTTTATTCATAAATATTTTTGATAGTGCCGCCTTTGCTGCACTCCTAAATACGAATTTATCATTTGTTAGCTCGCTTTTATCCCTCCCCCTCCCCCTCACATCACTATTCTCCTCTTCCTCCAATTCTACGAATTTATCATTTGTTATCTCTCTCTTACTCCTACTCCCTTCTCTCATCATTATTCTCCTCTTCCTTCAATTCCAGGAATTTACTATTTGTTATCTCTCTCTTACTCCTTCTTTCTCCCCCCACTTCATCATTCTCCTCTTCTTTCAATTCTAAGAATTTATCATTTGTTGGCTCTCTCTTACTCCTTCTCCCTCCCCTCACCATTATTCTCCTCTTTTTTCAATTTTGTACAGCAGATAAATTTTCCAGACGGCAAGAATTGAACGATCAACAGATTCCCCTAATGTCTCCAAACAAACATATTAATGACTTGTCTACAACATTTCTATAAAGTTAGAAACGTGAACGTTAGTTACAAAAAAATTGTACAAGTGTGAACGTTCGTTAGGTTTTCATTTGGTTATTTGAACATAAATCATACGGTGAACACTTGAGGAAGGAGTCGGCTGTAAAAAGAAGCAGTGTGGAGTAGATTATAATATCATACTTTGAGCTAAGGTATATAAAAGGGTCAAGACTCCCTCGAAGACAAAAAATTGGAATATAAACTTAAAAAAAAAAAATAAAAACACTTTTAAATGGAAATTAACTCACGTTATGGCGTGATGGCCGTTTCACTCTGTTGTCTAGAGCATCGTCAGACGACCCACCGTTATGGCGTGACGGCCGTTTCGCTCTGTTAGAGCATCGTCAGACGACCCACAGTACACAGTACACAGTGTACTGTGGGTCGTCTGACGATGCTCTAGACAACAGAGCGAAACGGCCGTCACGCCATAACGTGAGTTAATTTCCATTTAAAAGTGTTTTTTTTTAAGTTTATATTACATATTAGTGGAAACAAGATGGATCTTCAACATCATAAAAAATTGGAATAAAAAAATTCAGAAAATTATTGTTTTCCTACAGTGACCCGTAAAAGTGCCTATTTTTGCACTACCTGTGGTCTCTAGCACGCAAAATAGTCTATTCCTGCACCAGTGCAGAAAAGTAAATTCCAGTGCGCGAAAATAATCTTCTGCACTCCAGATTTGTAACCTAACAACACAAAATAGTGAGCATGTAATACGCAGGTTCCCTATTCTGCATTCAAAAATAGGTTGGCTACTCTGCTTCAGCTACGAAATACAGTAAACTGTAAATACAGTAAAAGTGTTTTTCAAGTTTATATTACATATTAGTGGAAACAAGATGGATCTTCAACATCATTTTAAATGGAAATTAACTCACGTTATCTTAAATCAGTGTACTGTGGGTCGTCTGACGATGCTCTAGACAACAGAGCGAAACGGCCGTCACGCCATAACGTGAGTTAATTTCCATTTAAAAGTGTTTTTCAAGTTTAAACTGTAGTTGTTGTTGAAATCGATTTGATTCGAAGATAGGTTATGTGAGGAATTGTCAGGTTATGTATGTCCTGTTTTATTCTGTTTAAATTACTTTATACGTTACTGTAGGAAAAATCGAATGTGTAATTCGAGCGCTAAGTATTGTTTCTGCACTCGAGAAACTGTTTCTCTCCGTGCGGAAAAACTCCACTTTGCATTCTTGTTACACAAATAGCTAATTCCTGCACCAGTGTGGAAAAGTAAATTCCAGTGCGCGAAAATAATCTTCCGCACTCTAGATTTGCAACCTAACAACAAAAAATAGTGAGCATGTAATACGCAGGTTCCCCATTCAAAGGTTGGCTACTCTGCTTCAGCTACTCAAAAACAGTCAGCTGTAGCTGTTGTCGCAATAGATTTGATTCGAAGATAGGTTAGGTTAGGAGATTGTGAGGTTAGGCTATATTATGATTCGCAAATAATTAAGTGCGAGTATCATTTTTATACGGCTTTATCGCGGTAGTGTATTGTAATACCGGTATTATTTTTATCTCAAAATAAAAGGTCAGACTTGTGCTTGCCAAATAATTCGTATGACCAGTTTATTGACCGTCAATTATTGCAGAATGGATTCTAGTACCAGTGTTGTATTTTTCTATACTGGAATTACATCAAATCAAGTGAGAGATAGCCTATCATAAAACGAGAAATTATTAGATTGGATCAAAGAGTGGATTACTTTGTTCAGCTCCCCTGACTTTTGATGCCGTCCGCTTGATTTTTGTTTCTTGCTTATCTCATTTTTTATGGAAGGGTCTGCTATTTGGGTCCACTAAATTAAAATACGTCATATTCATATAGCAGGTTGAATGTTGAATTTAATATTTTTGAATGAAACTTCGGTGCATAATATCTCAGGGTTTGCTAGTTGTGAAACTGTGAACGGCATGTTTGTGCTATTCTGCTCGAGTAAACAATAGAGAACTTATATATGAATGAAAAATTATTTGAACACCCTTGTAATCGTTTAGAGTTATTCTCTCAAATGGCTAATTAAATAAAACTCATGGAAAAATACCCCCTGATGGGAATATTCCCGGACCATCTCTTGACTGGGGGTATTCTAGACCCCTGGAGCCCTCCCAAACATCTTGACCACGAGCCGCTACTGAGTATTAATGACACTCATACATGGGTAGTGAGGTGATTGAAAATACAACGCTATAAAAAAGAGTATATTCAACGAAACAATAGTCAAATAAAATATAGTTTACATAGCAATTGCAAAAAAAATCAAACAACTACAACAACAAAAATATCAGTAGTTTCAACGAAGCAAGAGTCAAAAATGAAGCTTGAGAAAGAGATATAAGAAAGAGTATGTCCAACCAAAGAAGAGACAAATAAAACGTAGTCTACATAGCAGTTAAAAAAAAATTTCAACAACCTCAGCCATCGATATATAAAAACTATATATTCTTACATATTGATGACCTCAACCACAGAAATACCAGTATGTTCAACGAAACAAGACTCAAATAATGAACCATAGTCTACAAAGCAATTACAAAAAGGAAAAAATACTACTCCAACTTCAAAAATACCATTGTAAGCGTCGAAATGTTCAATAATTCCTACTGATAGGTCACCACAAATGTATTCAACACACCACAAATTTCAAACGTGTCCTGCTTTGCTATTATCCGCCGCACACTGCAGGGGGGAAGGAGAGGAATCGCTGATAAAGACGCACAAAAAGAAAGCAATAAATAAAGAGAGGAAAAGAAAGCAATAAATAAAGAGAGAAGTTGCAGGTGGTTTAACAGGAATGGTAAGGGGGGTTGAAAGGTGCAGGGTGTTAACTTAATAAACGACTGTTTACACAATTTATGCATGCTGAATGCGTGTTTTCTGAATGTTTATTTCGGTTGGCAGTATTGATTTATGCCTGAAAGGACATATTTTCAAAGTCCAACTTGTATCTTCATTCGGGTTTCCTTTGCTTGCTATTTTTGCAGTATTAGTTCTTCTGGCTCTTGAACACAAATTTCCTGAAAAATACAAGAATTGCTCGGAATAATGTTTGAATTGATAATACAATCTAGAAATAAATTGCTTTCAAGTACAGAATAATAATTTTTCGTCATACTCACCACTTTACCGGGCATTGAATGGAGCCGGTAAACGTCTGTTTACAGAAAGAACAGCTGATTTTCATGACCGCATCCTTTTTTAGTGCGGCATTAAATATTTTGTTACACTTGATAGAAAGTAGCTACTTTCCATAGATTTGACACGTAATAGTATATTTCGCACCTAGGGCCGAAAATGTGTGTTTGCCGGCTCGAGATCGCGGTTTTCAAGATCGAGACGAAGTCGAGAACTTGAAGCGTTTGAGAGCCGGCAAAACATTTTAGCCCGCGGTGCGAACGCTATTTTTCGCCACACCACAAAAAAAAACAAAACAACAATGTTAAGTTAAGTTGGAAATTTTGAAAGCGAAATTTTAAGGCTATGGTACTTGCAAGAATACAAGGAACGGCTATCACCTTTTTATCCAACCTACAGCGCTCTGGGTGGGTATTTTGTCAACTACTACAACTGTACACCAAAAGGTTGGTTGGTTAGGTTTTTTGTTGTTATTCCTGTTCATGATTCAAAACCTGCATAAAGCATCCAAAAACCTAACCAACTAACCTTTCTATATCAACAGTAACCTCTACCAACAGTTGCAGTATTTGACAAAATTCCTAAAAACAAAAAACCTAACCAACTAACCTTTTGGTATACAGTTGAAGTAGTTGACAAAATTCCCACCCAGAGCTCTGTAGGTTGGATAAAAAGTTTGATATCAAAACTACAAAATAATACATATTAAGTTATAAAAAGTGATCATTTATTGACATTTTAAATACTACGTACATTTTAAATTTAAAAAATAAACATTTATTGACAGTTTAAATCTTTTTGTTTTACATAAAAGTTGGAAGGATTCATTTTTACAATCATGACTGCTGTATCCAGACACGATCAGCTGTCATTCAAGGTCATTTTCTTTTCCGCCCTAGGGCGGTAAACGTTTACAGACCTCGCCGGAAACCAAACACTTTCGGCCTCGATATGACGCACGAAAAACAGCTCATTACGTCCTAGTGTGGCGAAAACTATCATATGCTCGACCGGCAAAACGTTACTTTCCAGCCTAGTAACGTAATATACTATTATCTACGACCATGTCATAATGTATACATTACAGTTTCACAATTGATGCCAAAACAGCTGTCTTTTCGAAATGCTTTTTGAGACCCGTTGCATAAAGAGCTCATTATAGTACAGGTTCTACATTATAACATGGGTTCTGGACCAATCAGAAGCATTTTTGATGGAATCAATATCGTAATTCAATATTGTGAAACTATCAGCTGATTTCATCAAACTGCTACACCAGCTACTTTAACCTAACAATCTACTATAACTTCTCATATATGAGATGAGAGGTTAGATATCTCTGACAGTCACAGGTAAAATGAAATTGTTTTAATTAAATGTATACTAGTGGTCGTAGATAAAATAGTGTATGCAACGATTTTATTTGGCCATTAAGGCACTCGTGAGATATTTATAACACTCGCATTCACTCGTGTTATAACTTACATCTAACTCGTGCCTTAATAAGGGTCAAAATAAAATCGTTGCATAAACTACTATTACAGCACACTCAAATTCCAACTGAGGGAGAATTTGATCATACAGAATTAATTGATTCTCTTAACAGATATCGAGTCAACTACGAAACATAAAGTAATTAATAGTAATAAAATACTAATTTCAATTGAAATTACATGTTTTTTCGTGTTTGATATGATATTTTATCAAATAGGCTGAAGAAGATGTTGAATTTCTGGATTGAATTGGCAAAGGCAGACAACTGGACATTATTTTTCAAGCTTTGAAGATAACTAGGTTGCTAAAAAACGATTCCAATGCTAGTTTAAATGATCAAATTTATACCCATCAATTCAATACAATTAACTTAGTGTCATCATAATTCTGGCATACTCTTTAGTAACGGTACTCTCTTGTTTTTCTCGCTTGACCTTGGCTGTATTTCATTTAGCTTCATTTTTTAAATTTTATTTTAATTTGTCTAATTGTTCAAATCTAGCCTACTTGTGTATTGTTCTTGTTTGTTACTTTTTGGTTTTTCATTTTGACACTGTTCATTCCCTGTTGCTCCTCCCACCAGTGGGCATGACTTGTAAGGGCCTTCAGCCAATCATAGATCTTCAACGAAGGTCAGGCTATGAGAGGCACTTTCACCCTGTCATTTGCATCATTCTGTAATACTACAGCTACTCTGTACTTTAGTTTTAGTTTGTTTGAGATTGATAATGGTGTAACAACCTCACTCACAATGATCCCTAAATAATCGAAAATAGTTTCTTCAAACACTCAACAATAAGAATAGAAAAATATGATGAAAAAATAAAAAGTGAATAGAATAAAATATCAATCTTATAAAAATAATATAATTTTATTAATAAATTAATTTTATCAAAAATAAACCAATTTTATAATACGTATTAGTATTTAATTAAATAATGTAATTAACACAAAGTTTGTAATTTATGATATAAATTGAAAAACAGTAGATTTATGAGATAATATTTAAGTACTGGGATACCTTTGCGACTTCAGTTAATACTGTTCTTTAGATTCCTAATAGCTTATCTTATAAGCTTAATATCTTATCTTAAAATAGTTACCATAATATGGCAACTATTATATCAAATTATGGTAACTATTATATCAATATGGTAACTATTATTATTTATATTATATCAAAATATAAATATATTCCTGGATTTCTTGTTCCATGACGAACTGCGTTGTTCTTATTAACTTTTTTGGTTAATTTAATGACTTGCAGTCAATTTTTAATTAAGAATAAGTAATATTTTTCTCACTCTCTAGGCCGAACGTTTTCGAGTTATGGAAAATCATCTTCAAGGCCGATCTAGGATGCCTAGTTTCCATAACTCGAAAACGTTCGGCCTAGAGAGTGAGTAAACTATTACTTATTCTTAATCTTCATAAAAATTGTTAAGTCGTTAGTCCACCAAAAAAGTTCAAATAAATATATCATTCTTCTAAACTAGGGAAAAATAAAGTAGACTGAAACACTAACAAATTGAGAGAAAAAAGAGTTCACATTCTCATTGATTGAAATACAGCTTATCCACTCCTCTAGAAAAGCTGAATTACTTCGAGGATGTTGATGAAATCTTTGAACCTGTTTGAAACCACGGTTTTTCTCTTTTTATCGATTACTTTCATCTTATTCACTCTCTCTCAGCTCCTCCATCCTTTTCCAGCCTCTCCAAGCACGTAAACATTGTAATTAATTCGAAAAACTGTCATCCCAATCGTGTATGAGTATCTTTTAAACGACAACACGCGTTATTTATATCTCAATTCTCAGCATTTGCTTTATGCACGTTGAGGAACCGGTCTCTTCCTCATCATTCCCGCATTTCTTCTCTTTCCTTCTTCTTTTTCTCTTCGTTTATTATATTTTTGCGTCGCCTCATTTGCATTCTCATAACCATCGATCAGAATTTACACCTCGATCAATTTATAAAACTCGATATCGTTCCAGATTCGTGTTTGATACCAGCTGCGTTCCTGATTATTTCTGAAATGTAACAGATGGAAGCAATGTAACGGTTACCAATCAAATTACGGTTATCACTATCAATTTGAGAGGGCAAACCCACTTGAGTCGGTGTCCGGACAGAAGCCACCATAGAAAATTGCCACCATAGACATTTGCCACTATTTTCGTTTTGACCGACCTAGTATACAAAGGTGGTTCAGTCACATCTAGCCAGGTTAGGTTAGGTTTGGTTATGCAGTTATGGCTGCGCTAGCAGTAGGTCGATCAAACTGTCGGTGGGTGGCAAATGTCCTGCTTTTGAAGAAAGTGGCATTTGTCTATTGTGGCTTCTGTCCCAGATTCCTTGAGTCAGGCTGTATCCATCAGATTATTATTTCACAGATTTTAATGATAAATTTCAATTAAATGATAGATTTTATCAGTGGAGCTCCTAACTGCCACTTCGACGGCCACGGATTCGATTCCTAGTATTTTTGTATAATCAATTATTGCTCCTTCACTCAAGCACAAGTATTAGAAAGCTGGATATTACGATTTTTATACACTATATTTAAAATTCAAACAGTGAGGTAGGGCTATTATTATCTGGAAATAACTCTTGAACACTAAAAAAAGCTTTTTCTAATAAATATTTTTTCAATTGTTTTTAAAATATCGTGATATTTTTTACTCTTTAGAAGCTACGGTAGCTTCTTATGAATTTTCCTATCAATTTGATAGGGTTTTTATTCGATTTATTTATTTATTTATTCATCTATTTATTTATTTATTTATTTATTTATTTATTTATTTATTTATTTATTTATTTATTTATTTATTTATTTAGTACAAAGCATAGATGGAAGCTTACAGGCCTACACCCAAAAAACTTCCTTAACACAGTTTACATAAATCAATTAACTGTATAAAGTTAAAGTTAATTAAACTTAAATTCATACATTTTTAAGACAGAAAATGGAAAAGTACTATAAAAGTCAAGTAAAGAATGTAGAATAATAGAAAGAGAGGAAAACTTATCCTGAAATAGTACCTTAATATGGTATAAATTACAGATAAATGTTAAGGTTGCAAATAGAATATACTATTGTGACTCAGTAAATGATAATCTCCTAGGTTTCGTATACAGAAACCTCGATAACCCCGGACTAAATGGGACTGGAACTGATTCGCCATATCGTAAATTCGGACTGTTCACAGAAACTAGAAAAAGTGAGATAAACTCATCTGAAAATTTTTTAATTTGCTTTGAACATGGACAAAGTTGTATAAACATACCTATACTATATACTTCACATTAAGTTACATAAAACATGAATTAGCCACTTTGGTTTTCAAGTCCTTTCTTGTTATAGACATAATAATAATAATATATTCATTTATTCATCACAGCACAGTACAGAAAAAAGCACAGGCGAATTAATATCGTCAACAAAATTTACCTTATATTAAAAATGACTTAATACTACACTACTTAATGGTATACCTTGTTCCTTCTCACAATCCAATGAAAATCACAGATTAAAAAATTATAAAATACGGTATCACACAAAAACATAATTATAATTATTTCAATCACATACCATCCGAAAAGATTTCGTCTACTGAATAATACGCCTTCCTACTCAAATATGTATATAATTCAAATTTACTCACAAACAATACTTTTCAATTGTGTTGGAAGCTGAGAGAAAAATTTTGGGCCCTTATAACTAGGCTTCCTCTCAAAAATACTTAGTCTGTAGCAATACATTGCTATTGTTTGTAAAACCTTTTCTTCAGAATAGGTCCGCGGGTTATTCAAAATAAACTAGGTTCAGGTAACTAGTTTAACTGTATTGAAATCATGTAAATCAAGATTTACTCAACCAATTGTTTATTTTGTAATACTAATATCTCAACTAATGAAAGCTTCCATGTAAATTCAGCCAAACCCTTAACAAAGAAGTAAAATAGCGTTAATTGAAACTTCACGGATTAGGCTACTGGTGGAGCTCTTTCAACGACTGATGTTCTGACTTAGCAGCGTGAAAAAGTCTTTAGAAGAAAGAGATAAACCCCCAAGGAGGCTGGATCCTCTGTTTCTTTTGAAACAAACAGTGATTGACGATAGTGTCCAGTGGAACTTTGCGGGGTGTCTGTGATTACAAAGGGTATCCCATAAAAAATGAGCTCGCCAGCTACCGCGGTGATTCTAAGAACGGTCATGGGAAACTGTGGTCTTCGGTTTTATTTTTCTGAGTAACAATGGAGTTGTCCAGCAAACGGAGCGTTTGTCACTATCTAATGACTCAATCACTAACAGTGAGTGATTGGTTTTTGGGTTAGTTCTGGTTGTTTACTAGAAATAATGTCGGGTTTGGAAAATATTGCAGAGGGGGACGCTTTCAAGTAGCCTACCAAGGAGCTTTGGTTTCGCTCATCCTTTTGAGCGTTCCAGCTTGTTCGAATACTACAGTCAAACTTTTAAGTAAGGGGCTTCCAAATAAGGAAATCCTTTCAAGAATTTGTATGGTGTCCCTTGACTTTGCAAACTAGGCATGATGACTTCTCATTTACGAGAATGGTAAATTCCTCATACAATTTCTCATACTTTCTCTTTTTCACAAACAAATATCTCTCTAGAATGACAATGTGCTCGGATGATCAAATATTTTATTCAAAATTTCAACTGTATTAGGTTACAAATTCCTTAGAAAAGAATCTATAAAAACATTGTGAACCCAATTCAGGCAATTCCAAAATATTTAATAACTGCGAGCCGTGTAAACCAAGACATCCATTTATTACGATAAAGCGCTCTCTTAGATCAATCTTGAAATCCAAGACAAGGTTCACAAAAAAATCGAACAAAACTCCAAATTATATCCACTTTTTTACCATAGAACACTTTTAGAGCTCCATTTTTAAAGTTAACTTCTAAATTGATATTCTTGTATTAGAGAAATGGGTAGCCTAATCGTACTTGAAAGTGCAATTATGTGTTTCGGAGGACACGTTAAGCTGTCGGTCCCGGCTGCCTAAAACCAGTCGTTAAGTGACGTCAGAGGCCCTGAACTTATTCAGGTGCGACCTGATAACTCTGACACCAGACCTGAGCCAGCCAGGTCACACGATATTATTATTATTTTACTAGTTAAAAACTTGGACATAACCTAATATTTGGACATTTCATCTGAAATATTTGTGAGGATAGCAGTCCGTCGTATATTTTCTTGATTGTGCTTCTGTAATGGATGAATTAATAAATAAATATTACATCATTGTATACACAATTTACTAAATATTAACTGATCAATAAATTCTCCTCAATAAAGCTCTAATTCAATTCTATTTAAATATCTGTTCCAAATTCAAACAAATGATCACTTTTCTCTCCCAATTCATGCATAATGCATGAATTCGGTTTACTATTGTAAAAAGTGTCAATGAGAATCAGAAGGTATAATATCTGTGATGTTTTCAATTCCGAAATGCTCGATGAACAATCTATTATCAAAACTGAAACTGTATTTCTATTAATTAATATATGATTTTCACTCACTTATACTCGCTTATGAAGCTTCTCTTCAGAAGTGAAATGCATCCCTTCCGTTTCTCCAGCATAAGTGAGTGAAATCGTTCATTAAATAGAAATACAGTGTCAGTTTTGATTTTTTTTTTTTTTTTTTTTTTTGAGGATGAAGCCCACATAGGTCTGAGACCTGTGCGTGGGTAATGAGTTGGATGATGGTGATTGATGAGTTGGACCTACAGTTTTAGGTGGGTTCCGAACCACCGGGAAGTGATTTTACAGCAGAGAACAGTGTCTTTTTTGCTGGCCAATCTAATCGGTCACCGTTACGAACAGGACTCACGAGAACGCAGCTTATCTATCTGATTGAACAGATACCTGCTACGGCCAGATAGGTATAATATATATTATATAATAATAATATATATTAGATAGGTATAATATATAATAAACTACAGATTAAATAAGGCTTAATATATTAGTTATATTTTGCGATACAAGTTCAATTTCTCTAGGAAATAAGCCTACAAAACGGACCGCTGCGCAAAATAGAAATCGTGTGAGTTCAAACGTCGAATGCGTGTAGAAGCGAGGTAGCAAACACAAACTGACTATTTCCCGCCAAAGACAAAAGGGGGAAGGGATGACTCCATTCATGAAATAAAAATTATTGATTCATAATTACAATTCAGGCATGCGTAAAAAAGAGCAAGCTAGCAAGGACAAGGTTGATTGCTGATCAACCAGTTGAGAATTGAAAAGAGTGACAAAGATGCCAAGATCACAATAAGCTTTCTCCCTTTATTAGTTTATCGCAAAAATACACACCGAGACATGAAACTGGCCTATATGTACCTAATATATAGTTATACCAAACAATGCAAAATAGCTTGAAGACAGCAAAAACGTAACCAATCTTCTCCTAAATTAGGACCTGGTCCTAAGTAAAATAATAAAACCAACCTCATTACTTCATATTACTACGTATTAAAAAGATAATCACCAAAAGCCTGGGATAAAACAACAGTAGGCTACAAATAAAACATCTAAATAAAATAGTACCCAAAATTGTACTGATTTGAGAAAAATCGGTGCAGAAAATTGTCCAAACGATTGTAAACTGAAAAAATATCGACTAATATCACTCGATACAGAACAGAATATAAGAAATGTGTCAAATGATAGTGATATTCGAAGAAGATCAAAGAATTGATTTCCAAAGAGAGCATTAGATTTCCAAAGAGAGCAAGGGAGCATAGATTTCCAAAAATCTATTACAGAGCATTTGAATTGTGGAGAGATTACCACAATTGATTTCAAGATACATCCAATCTCCAGCTACGGCAATAGTAGCAATAGGAATACGATTCATTTGATCGACATATGCGGTTTCAGCGAGATAAGGGTGGGGGAGCCCAAGGCCTGCCAGTAAACTACCAAACTACCCCCCAGTAAGCATTCATCTTTTGCGGTATTCATATATAGTTTGAGTGCTTGTGTAATATGAGAGCTGAATGATACTTAGACAATAAACTAGAAGGGAAAACATACATTGTTGTAGAAGTTTACAGATTGTTTTTCTTTTGTTACATCAACATCGGTGTGGATTTTTGGTTTTTGGGTTGCGATGGTCCGGGATCCGGTTACGTTGCGATGATGATGATATTGATGATGATGATGATGATGATAATAATGATGATGTGAGACCCCATTGAGATATATAAACACACACGCACACGCACATGCACCTAGGAGATTGATTGGGGCTTCTGGATAAACAGCCTGATCTGCTCGATTGAGAACCCAACAAATAACTATCAGCTGACAAAAGATGTGGAAAATAGCCTTCTACCAACTGCTCAGCTCGCTGAGAACCTTTCTGAAGGGATTGCTTTTCATCATGTTGCCAAATTGAGGTAAACCAAAGGATTATGTCGAAATTCCCTGTTGACAGATAAGGGTGTCCGCAAAAAATCACGGATCCACCTACCGTCGAATAAGTATCGGGTTTGGGGTTGGGTAGTGTTGGAATCTTGGGAATTTTACTATAAATACTTGTTTTTGAAAAGATACAAAAGAACAATTTGAATGGGAGGGCAATTTATTGCAGGCTAACTGATTGAGATTGAGTAACTCAATGCTTTTTTTCGAAAATCAAGTAGCTGGCTATCTATGTGAAAAAATTGTGTAATTCTATATTTTTTTGGTGAAATTGCTGATTTTTTAGTTAGAAAATATTTTTTAATATGGCAACGAAAATATTTTTTCCTACAGTGACCCGAAAAAGTGCCTATTTTTGCACCAACTGTAGCACGCAAAATAGTGTATTCCTGCACCAGTGCGGGAAAGTAAATTCCAGTGCGGGAATGTACTTTTCCGCACTCCAAATTTGCAACCTAACAACACAAAATAGTGAGCATGTAATACACAGGTTCCCTATTCTGCATTCAAAAATAGGTTGGCTACTCTGCTTCAGCTGTGAAATAGGTGTTGTAGTTGTTGTTGATGAAATCGATTTGATTCGAAGATAGGTTATGTGAGGAATTGTCAGGTTATGTATGCCCTGTTTTGTTCTGTTTAAATTACTTTATACATTACTGTAGGAAAAATTTAATGTGTAATACGAGTGCAAAGTATTGTTTCTGCACTCGAGAAACTTTTTTCACTCGCCTTCGGCTCGTGAAAAAAACTGTTTCTCTCGATGCAGAAAAACGCTATTTTGCACTCTAGTTACACAAATAGCTATTTCTATGATGTAACATAGGCTGTTAAGATGTGCGTGAAAAATCAAACCCTTTTTATTAAATTCCTGGATTTCTTGTTCCATGACGAACTGCGTTGTTATTAACTTCTTGGTGAAACCTTTTTAATGCTTCAAAACTCGAGAAAACCTTCCACAACCTCACTCTCTCTTTTACCCCACTACCAATCTGAAGTGAATTTTATCTAAAATGCACAGTGTTCACTTTACAATGCACCACGCACATAAGAAAACCCCAATTTGATAAAGTATACAAAACAATGATATTTTAATGCAGCATACAGCTCAAATATCATATATTATCTTTCAAATCTCTGAAACAAGTTATTAGCTTATCAAGCACTTATCAGTGCTTGTTATTATTTTATTTTACTTTTTATTTATATGCTATCATTTGTAACTTGCAGGCAGTCAGTTATCGCAAACGGAATGGATTAGACGTGTTTTCAAAGGCTCCGTAAAAGTTTCAATTTATGAAGGATATCTGTGATAGTTTGTGGCAATAGTTTGCAAGTGTACTTAGGTGACCATAACTGTTCGATTAATCAAGTGAGTTTCTTTGAACAAGTCATTAATAGCGTTAAAATCGAAATTTTCAAATTTAATTTCAAGAAGTTTTCATCAGACAGTTAATAAAAGTTACGGAATCTTGTTATCTGCAATGCCGAAGTCGGCTAGAACAGGTCATCTTTCGTCATCTGACGATAAGAACGTCGATAAAGATGGACAGATTAGTTTCGCCTCCCTATCTATAGACGAAAAATTGGAGTCTATTTTTAATGAGGTCATGACTATGAAACTCGAACAGAAAAGTATTATAAAATCTATTGAGGATATTCAGTGTTCAGTTGAAGACTTTCGTAAAGAATTAAAGCTTCATGATTTTAAATTATCTAACCACACTGAACTTTTAGATAACCTGAATTCTGAGAATGTTAAACTCAAGTGTGATATCAATAAACTTAGGGTTGAACTTAATGACACTCAACAATACCACAGAAGGAACACTATTGAAATTTCTGGTCTGCCGATACATAAGGGTGAAAATATATCCGTTGTTCTAAATAAACTATTTGTTTTTCTAAAATTTGATTTCTCGCTCGATATGATTGATATCATGCATCCCCTTCAAACTAATGCGCGCTCGGACAGCGTCATTGTGATTAAATTCGTACGTCGCTCTGATGTTCATGTTTTACTTGAACTCTGCAGGAAGCACAGGGGTCTCAGAGCTCGCGATTTGGGTTTGAATACTGACAATGCTATTTACGTCAATCCTTCTCTCACTAAAGAAAATAGACTTCTATTTAGAGACGCACGTTTGATGAAAAAATCTCATCAGGTGAAATATGTATGGCTACGTAACAGTAAAATTCTTGTGAGAAAAGGTAGTGATGATGTAGTACGTGTCATAACTAGCCGGGCAGATTTGGACGATTTCAAGAGGGAATGTGAACTTAAATAATTTTCTATTTTGTAAAGTTTATTGGTATTTTTTCTCCTATTTTTTATTTCAACTATAATCTTTCTTTTTGTCCTCTGAATACTCCAAAGTCTAGTTTTTCATGTGATTTCCTAAAAATTGTTCTTTCCTAAATAATTTAAACAATTATAGTGGGCTTCAGCATTATTTTTTTTTTTTTTTTTTTTTTTTTTTTTTTAATTATTTTTTCGCCCTTCAAATGTATTTTATGGTTACATGAATTCTATTGTTTTTTATATTAAGCCGTTTGTTCAGCTGCAGCTTTAAGATTATTTTGTGGTTCTATTTTATTATTCTTATTTCAATATAAGGTTAATTAACTTCATTTTGTATCAAATTTTGTTTTCCAATTGCGTTTCAACTTGTATTATTGATATTGATAGGTGCGTTGCCATTTTTAGGTTGAATTTTTCCTCATGTTTTCCAAGTATACTATTTTTACATGTCATTTTTCTACAATTATTCTATGCTGTCCTTAGCTTGATTTATTATTTTATTGTAAGACTGTAAATAATGGTATAATGAGGAAATAATCAATAATTCTGTCCACCAATATGTGGCGTTTTTTTTTTTTTTTTTTTTTTTTTTTTTTCTTAAATTGATGCAGGCCTATAGCAATTCTTTTTGATTGTGATGTGAAACAAAAAAATTTTTCCTTCGATTACTGTTATTGTTTATCTACGGAGATGAAAATGCATGTCTTGATTTCTTTCTGATGTTAATATACTTTCTTGTGTGTGTGTGTGTGTGTGTGTGTGTGTGTGTGTGTGTGTGTGTGTGTGTGTGTGTGTGTGTGTGTGTGTGTGTGTGTGGTGTGAGTTTTTCAACAGTCTCTGGAAATGTATTCATCTTATATATGTGCTTATTGTACCAATTATTTCATTTATTATATTTGAATGGAGGAGACTAATAACAACTGTGTACTCCTGAAGTCTGTTGATGAAGTTAATGACTCTCATATTTCTGTTAGCTCCAACATCACTGTATTTCATCAAAATATTCAGGGCATAAATGGAAATTTTGACAATTTATTAACTTATTTAAGTTGTTGGAATAATAAGCCTGCAATTATAGTATTGTCCGAAGTTTGGTTGAATTTAAGTGATGAAGTATCACGATTTTATATTGATGGTTACGAGCAAATCTCTAGTATTTCCATGTTTACTCGAGCTACTGGCTTAATTGTTTATTTTTCTACTGAGCTGACTGATTTCACTTGTGAAAGTGCAGATGGTGCTCTGGAGGGTGCGGATTTGATTAATTTACAGTGTAGAATTTCTAATTATAAATTCAATATTTTGTGTCTTTATCGGTGGCATGGCTTTAACTTTGAGCGTTTTCTCTCAAGTTTTGGCTCCACTTTGGAAAGCTTACCGGCATGTGACTCTATAGTGATTGGTGACATGAATATTAATATACTAAATACAAGACATGATATTAAAGTTGACAGCTATCTCGAGGTTTTGAGTTCTCATGGATATGAGCAAATAATTAACATGTTCACTAGAGTTACTGATGCATCTGCTACGTGCATAGATCATATATTCCTCAGATCATCAAACTTTTCTCATTTTATTAAAGGCGCTGTAATTGAGACACTAATAGGTGACCATTGTGCGGTGGCTCTAACTCTTAATAAAAATAATATTCTCAAAAATAATAGTTGTCTTAATCAAGAAAGAACCATTGTGGATTATGAACGCTTACAGGATATGTTGCGCTCCCATGACTGGTGCAATGTCTTGTATAGTAATGACATTGATTACAAATTCAATACATTTTTTGAGACATTGCATACTTATATTGAACACTCAAAATCATCTAGGAGAATTGAGGCGAAGGGGGTTAATTTGAGGAAACTTAAACCTTGGATTACCGATGGGTTGTGCGCAGCTATCCATTCCCGTGACAGACTGATTAAACATGTCAGAAGTAATCCTAACAATATGCGAATGAAAGCAAATTTGAAAGCATTCTCAAAGAAAATTAAATATTGGATTAAAATTGAAAAACGAAAATACTATGCTGCTATCAATGAGCTGCCACCGAGACAAAAGTGGGCAGTTTTGAATAAACTATGTGGCCATTCTAATAAAAAAAACCGGAACAATGAATACAAAATTGAACATGAGAACATTGTTATTACGGATCCGTGTGATGTAGCGAATCATTTTAATAGGTTTTTTGTCAATGTTCCAAAGGAAGTAGCTGCTTCAACCCGAAGTACAGTTGACCAAGAATTGAGAGAGGATGATAATTTCTTTGAAGTGACTCCTTGCCTTAATTCTATTTTCTTTGAGCCAGTAACATACGATGAACTCCTTTTATATATTAAAAATCTGAAACAAGGGAAGGACATGATGGTGTTTCTTCTAAAATTTTAAAATCTATTGCTTTTGTTGTTATTCCTATTCTGGTTGACATTTTTAATTGCAGTCTGTCGAGGGGCAAATTTCCAAAAGCAATGAAACTAGCTAAGGTAATTCCTATTTTTAAAAGTGGTACAAAGTCTAAATTAAACAATTACCGTCCTATCTCCTTAGTGTCAATATTCTCCAAACTGCTGGAAAAGGTTGTTAAAAAAAGAGTTCTAAACTTTTTAAATTCAAATAAATTTTTCTATAGTCGTCAATTTGGTTTTCGTGAGGGGTCTAGTACAGAAATGGCTCTTGAAAGTTTCATGTCTTCAATTTATAAAAATCTTAATGCTAGACCTACTCCTTTTGTGGCGGGTCTGTTTCTAGACATTCGAAAGGCTTTTGATACAGTTAATCACTTGGTGCTGCTTGCAAAACTGTACAGGGCTGGCATTAGAGGTGTTGCACATGAATGGTTTAGATCTTATTTGAGTAATAGAGTACAATATGTTGCCATAGGAAACGCTAAAAGTGAGGTCCTTGAGGTGGACTGTGGGGTTCCACAAGGTTCCGTGCTTGGTCCTGTATTATTCCTTATATTTATTAATGACCTTTTCTCAGGAAAATTCAATGGAATGCCTGTCTCTTTTGCGGATGATACTGCTTTCTCTTATTGCAGTACTGATGAGAGAAACTTGAATATCATGATGCAGGGGGATCTGAATCGATTACTTTCTTGGTTTTATCGCAATAGCCTGTCACTTAATATTTCTAAAACTAAATATATATTATTCACTTTATCTACTACCAGGCAACTACTGTATCCATTAAAATTCCATGATATTTCATGTAACCAAATCAACTGTGATTGTGGAGCTGTGGTACAAACTGATTCCATGAGATATCTAGGTCTAATGGTGGATGAGAAACTCACCTGGGCTCACCATATAAATAATTTAAAAAACTACCTCCGCCATCTTCTTAGAAAGTTCCACTTCCTTAATAAATTCATTCCTGTTGTTGTGCTCAGACAGCTGTATTTTGCTTTAGTGGATTCAAAATTAAGCTATGGTATCAGTTGTTGGGGCTCCACTTACAAAGCCCATCTGAAACCTTTGATTGTACTACAAAAGTCCATAATAAGGTCGATGAGGGGTGTGAGTGGGACCGAACATTCTTTTCCAATTTTTCAACAATTCAACTGTTTGCCATTGCGCTATATATATGTTTTCAAGGTATTGTCCTCTTTCTACATTATATCAGGTAATCGAAGTCAGCAAATGTTTGTGAGTGATAATTTATACAGGACAAGAAGTATAGCTAACAACTTAGTGGGGCTCCCCAAGGCATATAACACCTTCTTCCAAAAATCTTTTGTTTTTTTGAGCCCAAAATTTTTTAATTATGTGCCTGATTCTTTAAAAAGACTTGAAAATAAACATTCCTTCAAAAAACAGATTTTTAAATGGCTTATTCGATGTTTGCCTGAAACTATTGAGAGTTTATTTGCTGTTATCAGTTGAGTAGTTCCTTCAATATTTATAACTCTTTTGCACATGAATTATTAAGGTTTGAAAGTTGCGTGAGTGTGTGTGTGAATGTAGCATTCAAAAGTTTTTTTTTCAACTGTACTCCTACTTGCATACAAATTAATAATAATTTAGCAAGTAGTATTTTTGTTTTGACAGAATATTTGATGCATTTGCATCTGTATACATTTTTGCTAATATTTAGTTTTCTGGATTTTTTCCACTCAGTTGATGTATATAGCTCATTATAATATGTATCGTATTGTCAAAATAAAAAATGATTTGATTTGATTGATAACTTGTGGATGGAGATTTGATAACATCATTATCCCCTAATATCAATTCAGTAAGGTAATATCTCAGAGGATTACATTTACCACAAAAACATCTACATGGGGATTTTCTCTAAGCTATATTATTATTGGTCAATAATTGACCTTTATCTCCTTTTTTGCTTCAATTACTAGTATTTTTTTTCGAAAGATTAAGCCCATATAGGTCCCATATAAGCCCATATGAGACCCGTGTGTGGGTAATAAGCTGGATGGGAAATTTTTACGAGAAGTCCAATTCTACAGTTGTTACAAGTACAGTTCACATTATTTTAAAATGTAGCTTTGCTTCGAAAAATACATCGATTTTCATGCATTGTATTTTTTAATATTGCTTATTATTATACTTTATTTTACATGTACATATGTAATTATATTGAAAATTTTTGCTTCGCTTAAAAAATATACATCTATTCCCTTATATTAATTTATATAATAATATAATTATTATCTTATGATTATTTTTTCCAGCAGAGACTTTTACAACATGTGGTCGCCACAAACAAAATCACAAGTCCCAAGACTTGTAAATAATCAAGACTTGTATAATCAAATTATAACTTTATCTTGTTATCAAAAAATAGCTAGAAAATGCATTACTTATTATTTATGAAAAATAATATTCAATATTAATCAAAATAGATTTATATTTAAACTGGTGTTCAGATTACAGAATAATTTTATTAATTGTCTAGGGACTTAATAAAATAAGTAAGAAATTTTTTTTTACTTGCAAATCTCTTATAATTTTGAATTTGAGGTCATATGCTTGCAATTTCAGTAAAAAAATCTCTTGTCCCACAAACATCAATCATATTATTAACGAGTAACCACATCTTGTAATCTAACATATAATTATATTGACATAACTATAACACTTTTACATCAACACAGTATTTGAAAAAGCCACAGAAAATAAAAGTGCAATTCATGTTCAATTGTTAAAAGTAGGCTTCTAGAGAGTGAGAGAGAGAGAGAGAGAGAGAGAGAGAGAGAGAGAGAGAGAGAGAGAGAGAGAGAGAGAGAGAGAGAGAGAGAGCAAGAGAGAGAGTGAGAGGGAGGGAGAGAGAGAGAGAGAGAGTGAATGAGAATGAGGGAGTGAATGAGAATGAGGGAGTGAGCGCAGCTAGACGGACGATAATAATCAATGAATTAATGTCTAACAAAGTGGCCAACAACCACAACTACACGAACTGTGGAAAGTGGCAGATGTGTGGCCTGCCCGTGGCCCCGTGGGGCCCCTCTGGCCTCTGGCTCACTCACCACCCACTTGAATATTTAATTGGCCTGATGCTTAAGCCCCTTTTTACACCCGCCAAAGAAGACCTGCATGTTGTATTACCCCGGTCAGTTATTATTGATCTTAATCTTCTTTTACTTCATCTTTTGCCGAAAACCAGAATATTTTGGAGCTGAAACCAATGTTTAAACGATGGTCTCAATCCAATCGAGAAATTACCACTCTAGAATTGAAAGAATACTGCATGTTATATTGACCCGGTCTTATGGCTAGTTCTTATTGATCTTGACCTTCTTTTTAATCATATTTTTCAAAAAAAAAAAAACAGAATATTTGAGCTTGCTTTTGAGCTGAAACAATAGGGTTTTCCGAATCATGTAGTGATATCGCAACAATCTAGAATAATAAAAGATATTTTGCGCTAGGTGAAAGTAAATTCTCTTATTTGTATCGCAAATCGGAAAAAAATATTTTGGTTTTTAGAAGAAAATTAATGCTGTGATATCCCGAATCTCCGGAATAAAAATAGTATTTTGGCCTTCAAGTGAAAGAAAATTCTTTTTATTCACAACCCAAATCAAAAATACAAAAAAAATTGTATAAAATAATGTTTATACGCATTATCTGATAGTTTATTTGATAGCTATTTTTTACTTTGAAATGATCCAAATTTTTCCACTAGACTATATTCTTGTAAATTACTGCGAGATACTGTAATTTTGAAACATTGTATGAAATAATATTAATATACTCACTATTTCATAGCTTATTAATTTGATAACAATTTTTTTACTTTGGGCTGCTTCTAATTGAGGCCACTTGACTATATTCTTGCAAAATTACTGAGATCTGTGTGTTACTGTATTTTGTAGTAGTTGGTGAGAGAGCCTAATCTTACTGTATGCTACTCCTGCGGTCACAGATTGATTTTTGTATACTTGTATGTGTTTGTGTTGTACATGTGTAGTTGAACTCCTAAAATAACGGAGTTCCTTCTAAATAAAGGCAAAAAAGTATATAACAAATTTCTATGCTGTCCCTTGAGATTGCAGCCTTGGCAATACGACTTCGTTATATTTTTTATTTCACTGTATATTTATATTTAATGGAGATTAATACCTCTTTAGAAGGATATTTTTAACTGGATAATCGATTCCGTTACACAGAATTGACTTATTTATTTATTTCACAAGAAAGTTCGAAGTTACTGACAATTGAACAAACTGACAAATTTACTTAAACAGAATTTATTAATTTCGAATTCCTTTAGGTGTTATTAGTTTATACTGACAGCATAGAAGACTTCCGCAATGGCGGATATTGACAACAGTATTCAACAGCTGATGGAAATCGATGAATGCTACTGTACAAAAATATCAGTGATTGATATTTTTGTACAGTAGCATTCATCGATTTCCATCAGCTGTTGAATACTGTTGTCAATATCCGCCATTGCGGAAGTTTTCAGTATAAACTAATAGCACCTAAAGGAATTCGAAATTAATAAATTCTATTTATTTATTTATTAAGATAAAAATACAATGTATGCAAAGATGCAACAGACTTTGGGCCATATTTATAAACGTTTTTTCAGTCTCTTGACCCGAGGACAAGAGGCAATGAATCATTGTTCTTATAGATGGTAATGAGTATAACTAGTGAAGATTTTTTGCTAAAAAGAATGACAAAATTCTAAATTATATCATGTTTTTTCGGATTGTGGTAGTGCTTTGTTTGAAATGAAAAAAATAATATTCTTTATCCTCAAAAGACTTGTGATTGTGAATAATTATTGTGCTTCAATTTCAGGTGAAACAGCGACCTAATCAAGATTTTGAACCTTCTTTAAAATTTTGTGAAAAGCAGTTTTGGGCAATAGCCTGTTGTATTCTCATTAACTGTATTTTTGTTAAATGAATGAATGAATGAATGAATAAATAAATAAATATACTGCCCTTGGAGTCCAAAACTCCTCTCTTCTCAAATGTTGACTTCTCTTCATCATCCACATTCATTATTACTATTAAAGTCACATATTTAGGACCTAGAATTTTCAATAAACTACCAATAGACATCAAAGAAATAATTCCAGTTAATACATTTAAAAGGAAAACAAAAATTTGGTTGTTGGATAATGGAATTAATCACAGTGAACAATTAATGTCATAAATTGTTTTTCTGTAGCCTACAAAAAAGTCTGAATAATCTGGACTAATTTATCTAAATTACTAACTAGTAGCATGTAGTCTAAAAATATTATTATTAATTGTTATATTTCTCAATTTAATATTCAATAAATTAGTAACATGTAACTTTGTAAAAGTAACGTAATATTTTTTTGCATGTTCTAATACCTTATAAAGAAATAGACAAAATAGTGGAATCCCGACACATATTTATATAGTGGGAACCACAAAATTCAGAACTGCAATACTTTAGATTAAAGACTTTAATTTATTTTCTGAAATGTTAATTTTTTTAAATTTATTGTGAATAAACTCCTCTGGTAGTGCAGTACTCACAACCAGAGAAATTATTATTATTATTTCAACTGTATGTGTAAAATTAATTAATTGGTTTACCACTGACACTTTTGTCTCGATAGGCTTCAAACTGTCAATAAGCAATCTATCGTTCTATTTTACATTTTCTTTCTTTTTTCTCCTTCTTTGTCTTTCTTCATCACTCCGTTTTTCTATCCTTTTCCCCATCAATTCTAATTGAAAACCGTAAAACCAACCAAACCATCAATCTCTTAATCATTATTCCAGATAAAGCTGGACTTACGTGTTGCTATTAGTAGGCGTTTATTGAGCATTAATGAAAACACATGATGGTAATACAGCAGCAGCCGTAGCAATTAGTGTTGGGCAAGCGTCTTAATTTCTAAGCGGCGGCAAGCCACGTGATAAAAACCTACGTGAGAGTTGTTAGACGTCTATTAGGTGTAATATAAAAGTGTAATTATATTAGGTGTAACAGCCTTGAGCTAGCTGACATAGACCGGGTGAAGTGAGTCATTAATAGGGGTGAATTCAAGCTGGGAGGCCCGCAGAATATTCAAATGTATTTCTTTCGCCCTGATGAACTGAGAAGGAGGAGGAGTAGGAGGAGTAGGAGGAGGAGAAGAAAGAGAAGAAGGATGAGGAGGAGGAGGAGGAGGAGAAGGAGGAGAGGGAGGAGAGGGAGGAGAGGGAGGAGAGGGAGGAGAGGGAGAAGGAGAAGGAGGTGGAGGAGGAGGAGAAGAAAAAGAAGGAGGAGGAGGAGACGAAGGAGAAGGAGGTAAAGGAGGAAAAGGAGAAGAGGGAGGAGAGGGTGGAGAGGGACGAGGTGAAAAAGGAGAACGAGGATAGGGGGGAGTAGGTAGAGGAGGAGGAGAATGAGGAGGAGGAGGAAGAGGAGGAGGTGGTGGAGGAGGAGGTGGTGGAGGAGAGGGAGGAAGAGGAGGATGAGGAGAAGGAGGAGGACTAGGTAGAGGAGTAGGTAGAGGAGTGGAAGGTGGTGGAGGAGGAGGAGGAGAAAAAGGAGAAGGAGAAGCAGAAAAAGAAGAAGGAGGAGGAAAAGGAGAAGGACGAGAAGGAGGAGGAGGACGAAAAGGAGGAGGAGGAGGAGGAACAAGGAGGAGGAAAAAAAGGAGAAAGAAGAAGTAAAAAAGAAGTAGAATAAAAAAAAATAAAAAATGGAGGAGGAAGGAGGAGGAAGGAGGAGTAGGTGAAGGATAAAAAAGTAGAAGAAGGAGGACGAAAAGAAGAAGAATTAGCATAAGAAAAAAAGTTGACAAGAAGAAGCGAAAAGAGGCAAAGAAGAAGAAGGAGAAGAAGAAAAAGAAGAAGGAGAAGAAGAAAGAGGAAGAGAAGAAGAAAAAGAGGGAGAAGAAAAAGAAGAAGGAGGTGAAAAAGAAGAGAAGAAGAAAAGAAGAGGAAGAAGGAGAAGAAGTTGAAGGAAAAGAAGAAGGTGGAGCAGTAGGAGGAGGGGAAGGAGAAAAAGAAGAAAAACATAATGAAAAAGTAGAAGTAGAAGAAGAAGTAAAAGGAGGAGGAGGAGAAAAAGAAGAAGGAGGAGAAGAAGAATAAGAAGGAGGAGGAGGACAAGCTGAAGATGAAGAAGGAGAAGGAGGAGGAGAAGGAGAAGAAGAAAAGAAGAGGGAGGAAAAGATGCTGAAGGAGAAGGAGGAGGAGAAGAAAAGAAGAAGGAGGAGGAGGAGAAGAAAAAGAAGAAGGAGGAGGAGGAGATGCTGAAGGAGAAGGAGGAGGAGAAGAAAAAGAATAAGGAGGAGAAGGAGAAGGAGAAGGAGGAGGAGAAGAAAAAGAAGAAGGAGGAGGAGGAGGAGATGCTGAAGGAGAAGGAGGAGGAGGAGAAGCTGAAGGAGGAGGAGGAGATGCTGAAGGAGAAGGAGGAGGAGAAGAAAAAGAAGGAGGAGGAGATAAAGGAGGAGGAGGAGATGCTGAAGGAGAAGGAGGAGGAGAAGAAAAAGAAGGAAGAGTAGGAGTAGATGCTGAAGGAGAAGGAGGAGGAGGAGAAGCTGAAGGAGAAGGAGGAGGAGAAGAAAGTGAAGAAGGTGGAGGAGGAGAAGTTGAAGGAGAAAGAGGAGGAGAAGAAGAATGAGAAGAAAAAGAATATTAAAGAAAAGAAATAAGAAGGGGAAGGAGAAAGAAAGCGTTGGGTAGGGTCGGTAAAAACAACAGTAGCTACAGTTGGTGTCAGCCTATCAATTTCTGTTAATTCATCTATAATTATGTGTTGAATAAGATAACGTCTTCATCAATGTTTCCTAGTGGAACAAATTAATGTTCACCTGACTCTTTTCATCCCTTTTTCCAGAATATTCTTCTAGTGGGCTGCAAGAGAAGAGGGTTGCAGCTGAAGGGTAAAATTGTAAATTGATTGATATGGGCTGATAAATGATAATTTATGAACTGCATCCAGTTGGTGCTTTGAAGTGGACTGGAATATTACTTCAAGTTAATTGGATTAGAGCATTGCACTTTTATAATAAATAGAACAAACAATTTTATTATCAAACAATGGATACTACTATGACTTGATGTTATTAACTTTATTATTCTTACCCGGTTGTTCAGAACCCAAATAAAATTGATGGTCTCCCATTTTCCTCAAAACATTGCTTCAAAGGCGGCCATAATATTATCATCAACCATTTTTCATTGAGTGAATAATTACAATTATTTTAAAAAATCATCCTTGTATCACAATAGAGTATAAATATTTTACTTAATACAATCAACAGTTTCTTAAGAAATAAGATTTGTTGTGAAACAGTACTTAGTAACTTGCAGTATGGTCGAAGTTATAGGAAAAATCTTTTTAAAGGCTGACGATGCTTCTCTTTAGAAGTGAAATGCATCCCTCCATTATCTCCAGTTAAAGTGAGTGAAAATCATATATTTAATTGAAATACATTGTCAGTTTTGATATTAGATTGTTCATAAAGTATTACGTCATGGATAACATCACAGTATTTTTAAAGAAATCAGTATTTTTAAAGAAATCAGTATTTTTAAAGAAATCAGTATTTTTAAAGAAATCAGTATTTTTAAAGAAATACACTTTTAGAGCAAGCGATTGGAATGCTTCAAATACCCATAAAATAAAGTCTCATTTCATTTGGTATTGAAACTTTCGATAATCGGTTCCTTGCACATTAAGAACGAAATATAATATGCTTTTCATGAATAATTTCAAATTGATATGAATTGAAAATACGAAAAAATTGCATTAACAGCAATAATCTATAACTATTATAACTCCTCTATAACTAATTATATAAAGCAGTGGAAGCGTCGAGATCAAGCCACAAACAGCAAATTAGAAAAGCATTATTAACAAAACGTGAAAGCAATAAAATAAAACAAACAAAAAAATCGACTGCAAGTCGTTAAATTTACCATAAAAAGTTAGCAACGCAGATCGTTATTTACTTTTATTGCTCATGATGCCCACATGAGTACGAGACTTGTGCGTGGGTAATGAAGTGAACGATAACATATAGATGGCAGACGGAAGAGCGGGATTCGAACCCACGACCGCTTGAACGACAGCAAGCTGAAGTTACGACGCCCCAACAAATTGCACTAAGCGGCTCGCTTATGGAACAAAGAATCCAGGAATTAAATTCGGCAAGACAAGCTACCATCATATCCTCAACAGTGTTCAAAGTTAGAGGAAAAAATCTACACCTTCAATTCAACAAAAACTGTTTCAAGCCCAAATTACACCAAACTATGCTAAATTCAAAACAAACAACAAATCAAAACTGGTTCAAATAGCCAAAACTAAAGCAGAAACTTCCTTCAGCAGTATCAAACTTACCCAAAGACATGAACGTTTTTTGTAGATGAAACTCCACGACTCGAAAAAGTTTGCCCTGAAGTGAGTAAACATTAAGGGAAGTGATAGCCGCGAGCCGTAGCAGGTATCTGTTCATTCAGAGATAAGCTGCGTTCTCGTAGGACCTGTTTGTAACGGTGACCGATTAGATTGGCCAGCAAAAAGACACTGCTCTCTGCTGTAAAATCACTTCCCGGTGGTTTGGAACCCACCTAAAACTGGTCTCAGACATATGTGGGCTGCATCCTCCAAAAAAACATATTTTTATTCTGAATTAAAATTGACTATAAGTCATTGAATTTAAAATAAAGTAAATTCGTATGGCTTTTCGTGGTGGGGAAACCCTTACGGGTAGTTCCACTGCTTTTTTTTATATGAAACCGGGACCGACGGCTTAACGTGTCCTCCGAAACACGGGAGTGGCACGAGAAAAATATCTTGTACTCAACTGGGATCAACAGGACCTTTGGCTTATCAGACCAGCGATAAGCCAACTCGGCTTCGCCGATTTAAAATAAAAAGTTGATATTAACAACGCAGATCGTTATGGAACAAAAACTCCAGGAAAAAAGAATTGTCAATCTCTTACTTTCATCTGTTTTCACGCATATAGCTTGTTCTTAACAAATGTTTCATATTTTATTCTTATATTCAAACTTATTTTATAATTTAAAATATTTAAAATCCATAGAAATTCAATGTAAAAATATTTGTTTAAAAGAGTTTAACAGAATGATAAAGCAAGTAAACGACTTAAATTGCGTGCGGATGATAATAAGTCGTTTCCTGCAGAACAGACTTTGATAAATCATCCAATAATTTATCATTTTGTGATTATTCATCGTGTTGCATACTACTTTTCACACCCAGCTCTTCTCCTTCTTCTTTCTTCTGCCCGCACCTTTCTCCATCTCTTTCTACTCTTGATTGGATAAAGTTTTACTTCCTTTTTATTTATTTTGAAACGCTGCGAGTTGCATAGAATCATGCACACAAGAAAGTCGGCGCCTCAGATATGAAAATGTGCATATGCATCATATTAGCACGCCAGACCTATATATCACTGTATCAAAATATACAGGCCATTATCATGCATGCCAGGTGAACAAATCAGCTAATGGGATGCTATAACACGCTCCATGAAGGAAAGGCTATGGCAGATAAGGTATTGAACTCATATCAGCCATAACAAGCGCAAATTGAGCTACGCAGTCCTTCGTGACTTTTTGTGGAGCATAGAAATAAATAATACTCCGCAATTGAATCGATTATTTCAGAAATCCGCAAAAAAAACAAGAAAATGAGTTAGCTTTGGAATTTTATTTGTTGTACATAGATGCATCGTTTGGTGCAGAAAACCGTCAAGATTAACTGCTTTTCAAGCAAGAGGAGGATACTGTGTTTATTGCAGAAATCTGTCAAGGGAGGGCACTTAACGGCTATCTACTATCAACAGTTCAAGATTTGAGAGTAGTTCGCCTCACTTTAATTTTTGAAATGTATTGATTCTGTTTCAAATACATTTTATATTATACTTTCTCTTATTAAGTATTAGTACTTATACTAAAAAAAACCTTTAAAATGTCTGAAAATATTTTTTCAAAAAGTTAACTGTAAAATGTCAATGTTTTACAGGAACCCAAGTGCGAATTTAAAAAAATCTTCATACTGGTAGCCTACATCATAATTATTTTTTTCTCTGTAAGATTGTTTCAAAGTATAAGTATGAATTGAGAAGAAATTATACAGTCTCCTAAAAAAACTACATATTTAATAAATCAGTTGTTTTAGTTTCCTCAAAACTCAAGTTTTGTCACTTGATGGGTTTCTGAAATAATGGATTCAATTAGAGGCGAGGGTGAGGTTTGGTTCAATGAATCGTTACAAGTGAACCATTATTACTGTGTCATTATTACACTTTTCAAATAATTTTTTTGTAACTTTTACATTTTTTGTGATATCATTACATTATTCTCTCACATGAAGAATGTAGTTTTCCGTCACTTTTTAACATGACTTCTTACATCTAATTGTAAATCCATAGCTATTCTTTCTTGATCACAAACAATAATTTTTTTTTTAGGATGAAGCCCACATAGGTCTGAGACCTGTGCGTGGGTAATGAGTTGGATGATGGTGATTGATGAGTTGAACCTATAGTTTTAGGTGGGTTCCGAACCACCCGCAAGTGATTTTACAGCAGAGAACAGTGTCTTTTTTGCTGGCCGATCTAATCGGTCACCGTTACAAACAGGACCTACGAGAACGCAGCTTATCTCTATCTGATTGAACAGATACCTGCTACGGCTCGCGGCTATCACTTCCCTTAGTTGAGGGTCTGACAGACCACATTCTATAACATTTTTTACAATTTTCCTCCTTACTTTTTGAGTGTATAATAAAGAGTACAGGCAACTGATTGAAGCTAAATAAGATTAAATATTTAAATAATGCGCTTATGAATTGAAAAAAGTGCTTTATAAAAATAATAAGTAAGTAATAATATAATGAAAAGTAGGTAATCAAATAGCAGGTATCTGTTCAATCAGAGATAAGCTACGGAACTCCTAGGCGCTCTTTTTGACGGTGACCGATTGGATTGGCCAGCAATAAATACTCTGTTCTCTGCTGTAAAATCACTTCCCGGTGGTTTGGAACCCACCTAAAACTGTAGGTCCAACTCATCAATCACCATCATCCAATTCATTACCCACGCCCAGGCCTCAGACCTATGTGGGCTTCATCCTTCGAAAAAAAGAAGAAAAAATAGACTTGCAGTCAAATAATCATTAAGAATAAATAAAATTTACTTACTCTGTAGGCCGAGCGCTTTCAAATCTTCGACATCTCAAAGATTCGAAAGCGCTCGGCCTTCAGAGTAAGTAAATTTTAATTATTCTTTGACTGCAAGTCGTTGAATTCATATAACAAGTTAATATTAACAACGCAGTTCGTCATGGAACAAGAAATCCAGGAAAAAATAGAAAACATGATATTTTCCTTTTGTGTAAAATGTAAAGTTTGAAGCAAATTAATGTAGTGAAATACCTTTTTTCTCTGAAATACGCCAGATGATTTGGTAGGCATTTCTGCTGAATCTGTTGAAACGGAACCATCAACAACCGTTTATGCTTGTGATGGAATTGAAAGAGAAGCCGGCCTGAGTTAGAAAAGGAAAAAGATGATGTTTATATTGAGGGGTGTGTTGACAAGAGTCGAAAAAGCTTTAATATACCTGTTGGCGTTTGCTGCAATCAGGGGCCTGTCTCATAAAGCCAGTACTTTACGTGGTTATCGGCCTTTTTCAAGTTGTGGAGGATCCTGGGCAAGGACCGGGCCTGTGACGTCTATTTTATCCTGCTGCTTCTTCTGTTCTCTTTTTCTTCTTCTTCTTCTTCTTCACTTTACATATCATCATGTAGGACAGACATGAGCAAACGTTTCAAGGAGGGCCAGATGAAATGAGAAATTATGTAGGCGGACAAAAAAATTGATCAATACTCATTTTTCTATATAAATAAAATTAGAGTTTTGTCTGTACATTTATCAGAATTGTATATTTTTTGGTTATTTTTACGTTTTATACATTAAATAAGCCGAAAATAGTCTTATCTCACTTTCTGTCTGTCTGTCACGGCCCCAAAGGCATTTTACGCGGCCTTCTCCTCAAAAACGAGAGCATCGATCGGGATTTTAGTTATTTATCAGTATTGAAAACCTTTTTGACAATGCCTTTAGCTATAAAAAACTAAATTAACTTTTTTTTTTAACAGAATAATAAACGTTTAAAAACCAAGTATTGTGCCATTTTGGATACATTTCTTCTAAGTTTTATTACCACATAAGAACAAATCACGTAATTTATCAATCAGCTGTTCTCAAATATAATCTGAATGGTGGGCCCTTCGCGGCGTTATTTACGCTGTCTGCAGAGTTGTGTAGTCGGAGCATTGCAGTCTTTTAGGAAACATATGACTGGTGAATCAAAGCTCATCTTATGTTTCATCAATTATTTCTTTGTTGAAAAAAAAAAAATTTCTAATTTAAATTTATCAAAAGAAAAATTAACATTTTAGGATGTGCGGTTTGTGCTAGACTCTTGGGAATTCGCCAGGTAGCACTATTATTACCACATAAGAACAAATCACGTAATTTATCATGATATATCAATCAGCTGTTCTCAAATATTCTCTCTGATAACTGTCACTGAATTGTTTACGTTCTAAGTTGTTTACTAAGCTGCTAACAACTTCATGATCGTTGCTATCAAAAAGACCGAAACATATTTAGTGTTATTTCTAAACATAATCCGTATGAAGGACGGGTAGCTGCTAGTATGAAATAAACTTTTTTCACATTTAAGTCATCAATTTAAATTTTCCAAATAATTTAAAATATAGTTGAAAGACTTGTTAATCTAACAAAGGGAGGAAATGATGCAACTGAGATTATCAACTTTTCATGTAATCCAATTCTTAAAATCATTCTTGTGAACGTGAAAGGGGGACCGGGGAATTTTCCGGGGGAATACCCCCGGAAAATTATTTGAAAATCAGCTTTTGAAAGTAGAAGCCTATTTCAAGACTTTTCAAATAGAAATAAATCCACTCATTTTGACGCACAATAGAATCTTAAATCTCACCTAAAGTGGATGGAATTCATTTAGTACTCAATTTATCTTGAATGTCTCACTTATGATACTTCCGTTGTAAACGGAAAATCAGCAATGAGTTATCAATGAGCTCAACTTATTTTAACTCATTTTAAACACTCAGTAATAACTCTGATACGAGTATATTGTACTTGGAAGCGAAAAAGCAATGAATAAGAAACTGTTATTTTAATTCAGCAAGGAAAAAAATATATTTCACATTATATCAAATATATTCATTTTTCATATTATAATTTATTTTAGATGTATTATTTTAGTCGGAATTTACTCAAAAGCATGTCGCGGGCCGGATTAAACTAGCTCGCGGGGCCGCCTGGCCCGCAGTTTGTCTATCACTGAGGTAGGACATGTATCACATAAAAAGTCCTTTACAAGAACCATTATTTGAAAAGTTAGTCCAAACTTTTTGACGCTCTAATCACACCTTATACCGAATCAAGGGTAACAATGCATTTAACAGCTCTCAATAATTTTATCAAAGAACTTTAGTACTAGAATACAGTAACTTTAAAATTCCAATGTAATATATAATACGGAGTAAAAATATAAAGAAATGTTTCATTTTTAAAATACTTTGTTAAGTATCAAGGATAAACTTCCCTTCGGAATGAAATCGTAGTGCCTATCAATAAAACAAGAAGAAATCAAAGAGACATAAACTCATGATCAGTGGTTGAAGCTATTTTGAATCTTTCTATAACTTGAAGTTGCTTGTGGTTACCACAGAGTGGCGAGACTGTGGTCGACTACCATTGTAAGGCTGAATAGAATAATCCGGGTGGTCTACAGTTGTTCATTGTGACAATTATACAGTCCATTCTTATCTAATTCCTCATCTTTTATTAGTGAATTGCACACACGAAGCTAGTTCAGAATATAATGGGAGAGTGACTGATGTCTGGTTAGAAAAAGAAAGAGAAAAGAAAATGGAGAGTGAAAGAAAATGAATATCGTATCAACAGGAACATAAAACTGGTGGTAACAAAATTTATGTGAGCTTGTTATGAAAGATATAGAAGGCTATTTGCTGTAAATAAGTTAGTGCTGAAGTACAAAACTTTATTTTAGATTGATTTATTTATTTGGAATGAAGTTTTTCATTCGAAATGTTTTATGTAAATTAGCCTTAATCTTTTGGATAGTATAACACAGTCAAAATTTGTAAAAAATAAATGCATAAAGTTTTATTTTATTGGTGGTGAGACCCTTACGGGTAGCTCCACCTCGCCGCTTGAGCCATGTTATTGGAAACATGAAGCTACAATTTTTGGTGGACTCCGAACCACAGGGAAGTGATTTTACAGCAGAGTCCTTTTGCAGGTCAATCCAATCGGTCACCCTTACAAAGAGGGGCCATGACAGCGTGTCTTATCTAATCTGATTGGACAGATACCTGCTACGGCTCTTGGCTGTCACTTCTCTACATTGAGTATTTGAGTATATTTGACAAAATTTCTTTCAACACATAAATATGTGAAATGGGTTTGAAATATTTAAAATAATATCCATATTAATATTTGAATCATCCGTAACTTGAATAATTCATGTTTTCATAATATATTCGTCAAAATTGTTCTATGATAATTGTTGGAAAATTTATATAGATGTCTGGAGATAGTGTAAAAAATCATTTTTTTTGTAGTTTACATCTTGGAAACTCCGGTGAAGAAGTATAAGACAAGTCGGATTAACAATAATTATATACATAAAATATTACCAATCTTATACACTAGTTAGTTACTTTATCAATCACTTGAGGTGAGGCTCAATTTTGTTGTGAAAGGAACTCTTGTATACACAATAAAACGTTTCATTAACTAAATATTTTTTCAATTGTTTTTTAAAAATATTTATATATTTCCAAAGCCCTTCAAAAACTGCGTTATTTTGTTCTAGAGTTTCCTACCAATATAACTAGGCTTTTGTTCGATTAAGCTATTATTCATACAACTACTCACACTTAAAAATAACCTTTTGGACCCAGAAAAATATGTTGGAATTTCACTAAACATTCAAGATTATAAAACCTATCAGTTAGTGAATAAATATACAATCCTCCCAATTACTCATTCATATTTTACAGCTTTAAAAGTAATAAAATATTCAGAAAATGTATTACTTTATCGACAAGAAGCCGACTTCCCAATTATTATTCAACCAACCAGTTAACTTTGTTGTTTAAGCATTTTGGAGCTTATTTGACACTTTCTGTCATCATTTTGATTTACAAACTGTACCAATAGATTGGAGAGCTTGAAAATTCTGCCCCAGCTGTTATAAACTGACTTAAATTTGCATACTCATCAATTTTTCCAGTTAAATTGTTTACTAGCTGGATGACTTCTTTGGAAATTTTAGTGATCTCGAATGGTTCCTATAATAAATATCTCATTGGGACTTGTTTACGATAGCTCTTCTTTATAAATATCTCCCATAAAAATGGCTGATTCCAATTTTTTGACTGTTGGATAACCTGAATAGCAGCCTAGGATGGTCTAAAAAATGGTGGTTCCTGTTCAGTAATACATTGGAAGGACAATGAAAGGTGAACAAGTTTCTAGAAATAACAGATCATAACATGATCAGTTGATCACTGGAAAAAGAGCTTTTATGAGTACATCTTAAAACTTAATACTCTATTACAATGGAATTTTGCATTTGTTTGGCAAGAAATTATCCAAAGCCAGTAATCAATAATCTATTGATAGCATTTGTTTTGACAGTACCAATCTTTGAAAACGCTTATCACTACTGACACTTTAGGGAAGTGATAGCCGCGAGCCGTAGCAGGTATCTGTTCAATCAGAGAGATAAGCTGCGTTCTCGTAGGACCTGTTTGTAACGGTGACCGATTAGATTGGTCAGCAAAAAAGACTCTGTTCTCTGCTGTAAAATCACTTCCCGGTGGTTCGGAACCCACTTAAAACTGTAGGTCCAACTCATCATCAAGAGGTCCAACTCATCATTGATTATTATTTAGATCATTCAATTGCCCCATTTATTCATTCATGGTATAGCCCATAGGTAATAATTAATAAAATTAATATTCTTGATAATAATCATTGAGTTAATTTTATTAAGTTTATTGAAATAATAATAGGTAACATTAAACTTAGTTCAACATCAAATATTAAAAAAATAATACCAATTAAGAAGAAGTGAATAGAAAACGATATACGGGGTGAAGAAAAATTTGAGAATCCACATTCAAATTGGGAGGTTTTATTTTTATCTAAAATTGATTTTTTTGATAATAAAAATGAAATTATTATAATAATAATTAATAAAATAGCTGAAATTAAAATTGCTTTATAAATTTTAATTTTTTCTTTAAATTAAACCTTTTAATTGGAAGTTAAAAATACTTATTATACTAAAGAAAAATTTATTTCATCAATAAAAAATTAGATATAAGAATAATCATACTACATCAACAAAGTGTCAGTATCATGCAGATAATTCTAATCTAAGGTGATTAATAAGGTTAGCTTTACAATTGTAAATTCTTTCTAATGCTGTTAAAATAAATAATGTTCCAATTATGACATGAATTCCGTGGAATCCTGTTGTTATAAAAAATGTTGATCCAAAAGAAGAGTCAGAAATAGTAAATCTAGCATTTTTATATTCTCATCATTGTAAAATTGAAAAGTAAACACCTAGGGTTAATGTAATTAATAAACTTACAATAGTTTGTTTAAATTTTATTCTTAATGTAGCTTGATGGGAGATGTGCGGAGAGCATGGCTAAGTGGAGATTCTCTGAGGATCCATCATGCGTGTGTGGTGAGACGCAGTCCATGTCTCACATAGTGAATGAATGTCCTGAATTTGGCTTTGAGGGGGGACTAGCAGAACTGCACAAGGCAGATGACCAGGCCATCCAGTGGCTGGAAAGAATTGTGACTGAGCTGTCGGTCTGATAGTGTTTTAATTTTCATGTAGACCTATGTGGGCTTCATCCTCCAAAAAAAAAAATTATCTTCTGTAACAACTATAATATTCAGTATTATAATAATCTGTTGATGAAATATACACTTTTTACATGACTAAAATTTTAGAGAAATTGTTATACATTTTTATAAATATTTATAGAAACTATTATAAATTTTTATAGAAAATCAATATAAAAATGAATTTTTATAAAAATTATCATACATTTTTATAGAATTTATTAGAAACTACTATACATTTCATAATTTGGATTTTTCATTTTAAAATTTGTAAAAAAAGCAGTTGTGGGCTATGCCTGTTGTATCTTTACTTGATTGTGTTATGTGTTATAAATAAATGAATAAATAAATTAATAATCTTGTTAGTAACAATCAAATAATAATATCTGCTAGGCTCTAGGACTAATTTCAATGGAAGATTTTAAAAATAAGAACTATCTTATGAATTATTCAGAAACTTATCTTTTTGGGAGTGAATTAATTGATTGAAGTGTATTCTAAGTGCTAAGTTCTTTTAGTTTTTTAAGAACAAATCAAGTTATTTATTATTTCAAGAGAAAATTGTTACTGTACTAATTTGTTCAGTAGGCATTTAATTCACATCAAAATTAAGCCTCACCCCAACTCATTGATATAGTAATTATGGTAACTAGAGTATAAGAGTATAAGATGTATAAGAGTATAATTGTTGATCTGACTTGTCTTATACTCCTTAACTGGAGTCTCCAAGACGTAATCTTGAGTTATAAATTAAAATCCCATGAAATACTTCCATTGTATGAATAATTTGTCGAAATAAATTTGATCGTTTAAATGTAGTATTGCAAAATAAACAATTTTAATAACGTTAATTTTGTATTTTTCTTGGTTGACCTCGACTGCGTTTCAGCGAGTTTCAATTTTCTAATTCTAACACACTTATGCTTTGTCCTTATTTGTTGCTTTCTATGTGTTCACGGTTTTTGGCTCTTGATTTGACACTTATTTATATTTGTTGCTCCTCCCACCAGTGGGCGTGACTAATTGCCTTTAGCCAATCACAGACCTTTAATGAAGGTCAGCCTATTCTCCCTCAGCCAATAGTATCATTCTGTGTTTAGTTCTTCTTTGTTAAGGTACTTATCAGTATAAGCTTGATCTAAGGTTTATATTGATGATCACTCCGACACATAGTTTTATAGTGGGGTATCATATTTTTTTACATTTAGGAATCAAATTATCAATCAGTTTCTTCTATTGAATAATATATTATTGTAATGTTTTGAGCTTATATTAATAAACTCCTCTGGATATGTTTTCCATCATCCAGAGAAATTATTATTATTATCACTTATTAAGCTTCTCTGTACTTTAGTTTTAGTTTGTTTGATATTGATAATGGCGTAACAACCGAAACTAGGATTTTTAATAAATGTGGTTATGACAGCTTCAAGTCTTCATTATGGATATCTTTCACAATATCACCTTCGCCACTACAATGAAAGATATACTTTTCCGATCCCATACATCATAAATTTATACAAAAAAAGAGGATACATAGTAAAAAAATATATAAAATTTTAAAATTCTATAGAACTGAAATTTTTTTGTCTTATTTAATATATATTATGAGATATTTGAGTGATATTAAGAATCTATTGATTTGAAAAACTCCATCAAATCATTAATAATGAGATTGAAATGTCAACTTTATAAGCATTGTATTGGTCAAGTGGAGCCAACCTAGTAGCCATTAATCTACCATTAAATAATAGCAGGGTTTCCGTCCATCGTTCCTCATTGAATATTCATGACGATGAGCAAATGCAGTAAAGACAGTAAACGTGTGAAAAGAAGCATCTGACAGTGGGACATGTTTATAAATATTTCTTCACGACTGAATTTGGCCGATCAGATCGTTTGATCACCAACTTTATGAATTATGAAGCGGGTTTCATAAGAACCCAGCAACTTAGGCTACTGCCAATGTCATAAATTATGCTGTTGATCTGACAGAAGGCTTTTTTTGTCGTATCTGACCAGAATTTGATTATTTTGGAGTACGATATCAAAATGTGAAGAATAGTTTGTTTTGTTGTATTCAGTGGACCAGTGTAAATCGGTTGCCCGATTCAATTGGATCTGGATCTCTAAAATGTGACTAGAACCAGTCTAAAAAAATAGTTTAATTCTCTCTTTTCTTTTACCCCTCCTTTCCTTCTTCTTCTTCTTCATTTTCTTCATTTTTCTTGTTTTTATCCTTCTTCTTCTCTCCTCCTCCTCCTCCTCCTCCTCCTCCTCATTCTTGTTTTTCTTCTTCTTCCTCCTCCTCCTCCTCCTTCTTCTTCTTCTTCTCCCTCTTCTTCTTCTTCTTCTTCTTCTTCTCCTCCCACTTCTTCTTCTTCTTCTCCCTCTTCTTCTTCTCCCTCTTCTTCTTCTCCCTCTTCTTCTTCTTCTCCCTCTTCTTCTTCTTCTTCTCCCTCTTCTTCTTCTTCTTCTCCCTCTTCTTCTTCTTCTTCACCCTCTTCTTCTTCTTCTTCTTCTTCTTCTTCTTCTACTTCTTCTTCTTCTTCTTCTTCTCCCTCTTCTTCTCCCTCTTCTTCTTCTTCTTCTTCTTCACCCTCTTCTTCTTTTTCTTCTTCTCCCTCTTCTTCTTCTTCTTCTTCTTCTCCCTCTTCTTCTTCTTCTTCTTCTTCTCCCTCTTCTTCTCCCTCTTCTTCTTCTTCTTCTTCTTCTTCTTCTTCTTCTTCTTCTTCTTCTTCCGCCCTCTTTATCATCATCTACTTCTTCTTCTGTGTTTTCTTCTCCTATCCATTAAGTTTTCAAGTAGTTCCATTTACTAAGTACCACGTTTCAATACAATAATCAAACAGTAGCTAATCATTGTTCTGAATTTCCAACAGCTTACTAAACAGCTGAATATGTTAGACCACAATTGTCAACGAAGACCTGAATATTTGATAGGGGCCGTGGGAGTAGACCACACCTGAAACCTGAAAAATAGGATCATGATCAAAAGTGAGACGAAGAACTGTTGACTAATATCAGTTCTTCTTTGTGATCACGTGATTAAAAGGGTCTCTAAGTATGGTGGGTCATTACTGAAATGTCCCCAAGAACGTTTGCTTCTTCATAGGAATTATTTATGAACTGGGATTGTCCTTTGCAAACATTCTTGATAGCTGTGTCTGAGTGTTTTGTGACAGTCATTTAATCTATAAATAAAAGTCATACCACTTTTTATTGTAAATTATGTCTTGGAGACTCCAGTTAAGGAGTATAAGACAAGTCAGATCAAAAATTGTACTCTTATACATTAGTTACCTTAATTACTATATCAATTAGTTGGGATGAGGCTTAATTTTGATGTGAAAGGAACTCTTGTACACTATAAAAAGCTTGAACTAAATATTTTTTCAATTGTTTTTTAAATATTTCTATATTTTCAAGACTTTTAAAAACTGCGGTAGCTTGTTGTAGAGTTTCCTACCAATATAACTAGGTTTCTGTTTGAATAAGCTACTATTGTGACTCACCAAGTGATAATCGCCTTGGCTTCTTGTATCATAATCGTGTACGTCAAGATTTTGGTTAATATCACTCTTTTTTACATATAAAGTAGCTTCATACACATATAAGCAGGGTACAGTTAAGAGACCAAGTCTCTTGAACAACGGCCTACATGAATCTAATCTATTTACTCTTTCTATACACCTAACCGCTTTCTTTTGGATCTTAAACACCCTATCAAGGTACAATGGAGTACATTGTACCACTGACAGACTCACTCATTCATCATCGTTTCTCGAAAACCACTTGGCCAAAAAAGTTGAAATTTGTTACATATTTTCAATTTTGGAATAAAGAGAGGTTTTACTAAGAAAGGGTTTTTTGAATTATCCTGACAAATACGCCAGAGTTTGAAGATTTCGCAGTTTTTTTGGGGTTCCTATGTTTTACATGGGCAAAAATTTGAAGTTTTAGTGATTTTTTCCACTTTTGCTCGCCTGCTGTTGTTATATATATTTCCCCAATAGTAATAATTGAAAATTTATTGGCACAAGAAGTGAAGAAGAATATAGGTTCCAAGCTTGAAACCGGAAATTAAAATTTAGAACCGGATAAAATCTACTAAAATGTTCTTTGAAAATGGAGTCTTTGAAATTTAAGATTTTTAAAATAGAATGAAAGTAGGAATTTTTAAAATTTGATAAAGTAGTGTGACCACCTCACTAAGGGTTTTTTTTTTTTTTTTTTGACCACGAGGAAAACGATTTCGAGCCTGTACAAGTTGTAGCTATGAAATAGGGGTCGTCCAGTAATGGATATATTTTGGACGACTCTTTTAAGGCGCGCACAAATGGAATTCCATGTATTTCAAATGTTTATATTCACCACTTGAAGAAAGTCGATTTAAGGCGTAGTGGAACTCTGTTGTCCCCTCGCTACGCTTCCATCAGGTACTTCATGGTTCAGCTGGGCTTAAAGTCGGTTTTTTAGGGTTTTAGAGCGATTTTACAATTTAAAATAAAGACAATAATCGTCTGAGGAGCTCTACTTTAATGCTTTTTGGTCCTGCCTCAGAAATTAACAAAAAACACTTGAAATGACAAAACTTGGCCACACAAAATAATTTGGATATTCAATCTAGACAAATATGACAAGGACTGCCAGAAACGCCAGAATAAAATTTTACACAGAAAAAGTCACGTGACATTCAGAATTGCAGGGGCTGAAACCTCTACAAAAACTCTGCATGTCACGGATTAGAACATTTAAACTAACAAAATAATATGAAATTTATAGCAAATCCATTTTTTATGGATGGGGGAAATAATGAGCGGTTCTTAGCCTTTACACTTTTAGAACATAAAATAATTTTTGATCATAATTCGATTGACAAAACTTGTCCGAAAGCCGGTTCATTTACAGCTGGCAGATTACTGATAAGAACGGTAAACAATGGATCAAATAAAGTTTTGGCTAGTTTGTACTGTTTCGATTGATTATTGAATAAACAATTATTATAAAATAAATTAGGTTCGTAGAAGTTGAGTTATTTTCATATGGCGCCTGGCGAATGGCCTTTGCTTTGCAATTTCCATGGCAACGGTTGATGGTATGGTTGATGGGGGTAGCTCTGTCTTCAGTCTGCAAACAACTGTCTTGAAGAACGTTTCGCTCCGGCCAACAATTATAGTCTATTTGAAAAACATCGGTTTTTGGTAGTCACGGTGTCATATAGCTCTATAGTTGTACAATTGAAAGTTTGCCTAGTCTTATGTTTTTGAAATGGGTGGAGACAGGCAGGCGTGCGTAACCAACACTCCTACAGTAGGAACAATTAGTCTGGGCGCGTGGCTCTGGTTTCACTACTAGCCGTCCTGTTAAAAGTTGACTAGTTGACCTTGAAGACATCTGCAGCATCGCACGGGCCACATGTTTTTAGAAATGAGCGATAAACACTCCCCTCGCCATGGCTGACTACCAAACGGTCGTGCGCCCAGACTAATTGTTTCTACTGTACATTTGTTTACTAAATTTCTCCCCACTGCACTCGCTCGGTTCAAGCGCCACATGAAACTAACTCAGCTTTTTTTCTATTATATTTTATTTATCCGACTTGATTCTTAGATTATTTATTCATATTATTCTTAATTTATTCTGTTTATTTCTTGTTGAAACAACAGTTTGAAGCATGACTAGGCTGCTACGTTTAACTTAAAGTTTCGCTTTTCGCAGAAACTAATTAATTTATTCCCACAACTTATTTAATGAAAAATGCGACCTCACACTATTTACTAGCATAGACGATCCATCAAGACGAACCCTGATCTATAGACGAACATAGACGAACATAGACGAGCATAGACGAACATACACGAACATAGACGAACATAGACGAGCATAGACGAACCCTGATCTATGCTAGCATAGACAAACCATCAAGATGACTCTCTGATCTATGATCATATTTAATGAAAAATACGACCTCACACTATTTACTAGTTACTTGTTACTAGCGTTTACTAGTTACATTTACATGCTACCAGCATATCGGTATGTGTTATTCTGTCCAGACCTACAGACACCGTGTAAGCATCTGTAAACAAGCTAGTTGGACGCCCTCAATCAATTCATGTGTGCTGAGCCATTCAAATGCGCCTTCAGTCGCCTTTCAAATGCAAATGTATACGTTGTTGCCGTTGCTAGTCACTAGTTTATACAGGAAATGGATTGTAGTCAACAGCCAGCCATGCGATCTGGCATTCAGATCATTCTTACTTCTTTCAGGGACGAACTATATCAGAGATAAAAAAGTATTTAGGGGGATTAGATTAGATTATTTACATAACTTTTTTTTGTAACTTTTTTTTTTGAGGATGAAGCCCACATAGGTCTGAGACCTGTGCGTGGGTAATGAGTTGGATGATGGTGATTGATGAGTTGGACCTTCAGTTTTAGGTGGGTTCCGAACCACCGGGAAGTGATTTTACAGCAGAGAACAGTGTCTTTTTTGCTGGCCAATCTAATCGGTCACCGTTACAAACAGGACCTACGAGAACGCAGCTTATCTCTCTGATTGAACAGATACCTGCTACGGCTCGCGGCTATCACTTCCCTAAACATTATTCGTGTATATTAAATGCACAGTCTTAGATTCTAGATTATGATAGTTGTTGAAAATATAAATAATTGTTCTTAGATTCTAGATCAGGGATTCTCAAACTGTGGTACGCGTACCCCTTGGGGATACTCGAAAATTTTCAGGGGGTAAGCGGGGCAGGTTAATGAAAAATTAAACCATTTTTCCCGTTTCGCAATCACGCAGGGTTATTATTTAATAATGAAATCTAATAAATTGAATACTTTGTGGTCGAGTTACTAGGAACCAACAAGTGCAATAGGTTTGTATAACTATTTCGTAGAAGTTCAGAGACAAGGTTAATGTTGGGGACGATTTAAGGTTTTACCTTGAGCCAGCATCCATTGAGGAACTATGCTAAGAAGCAAGCTCATCCTTCCCATTTTTTTTGTAATGGGTTTCAAATGTATTGTGTTTTTGATGTAAAAAGGTTTTTTAATTTTACCGTCAACCCCCCCCCCCCTCCGACCAACATCTCGCGGTAACAAGGGGGTACGCTAAATTTTAATTTTCCATTAAAGGGTGCAGTACTTGACAAAAATTGAGAACCCCTGTTCTAGATTATGATAGTTGAAAACATAAATAACTGTTCTGTGAATTTTACAAATCTAAACTAAAGAATTATTCAACGATATGAATATGAGATGCAAATTTATAACGATAATAGGATTGTAATGTATGTATGTAATGTATGTAATGTATGTAATGTATGTAATGTATGTAATGTATGATAGTAATGAAACGGCGAAGTTTGATCATGTCCATTCTTGGAAAAGGATATTCAAGGATATCCTACTCATCAACACTTGACCGGGATGGTGATTTGTTAAAAATAAGTGAAAGGTATTCCAAGAGTATTGGACTACGAACTTATAAAAACTACACAACTCCCATACGTTTTTTCTAGTGTTGTTGAAAATCTTAGGGAAATGGGTCCCCTTATCTCAGGAGCACCATTTCAGTTTTGGGAGCAAAGGGCAAAAATCGGTCATATATGTTTGAGCAATCGATCGAAATTGCTTGAATTTTGGTTCAATTTGTTCCTTTTCCCAGTATTATTGAGTTGATACGTTATTTCAATAAAGAAATTTTGTTCACTATAATAGTATTAATACGCATCTTTGGTGTATCTTGTGATGGGAGGAAAGTATAAAATCACTTCGCGGTCGTTCGGAGCCCACCTAAAAATCATCAATCACCATCATCCAACTCATTACCCACGCACAGGTATCAGACCTATGTGGGCTTCATCCTCCGGAAAAAGTTGTATTAGCTAGTTTATACTCAAATTTTATTTTAGGTCAATAATAATAATAATAGTTTGATACTCAGTATAATTTGTTTTTGCTGATGATGCCCACGTGAGTCCGAGACTTGCGCGTGGGTAATGAGGTGAATGATTACAAATAAATGCCTGACGGTGGAGCGGGATTCGAACCCACGACCACTTGAACGACAGCAAGTTGAAGTTGCGATGCCCCAACCAACTGCGCGGCCCCCCTATTAGCTATTGAGCTATAGGTGATTTGAAATGGCGAAGGTGATATTGTTGAAGATATCCTTAATGGATAATAAGAAAAAGTTGTCTGTCACAAACTCATTTTTTTTAAATAGTGAGATACCAGTTTCGGTTGTTACACCATTATCAATCTCAAACAAACAAACAAACTTAGTTTTTTGAGATTGATAATATTGTGTAACAACTGAAACTTGTTTCTTTTTATTTTTAATAAATGTGGTTGTGACAACTTCGTCTTATTATTCACTATAGGTTATGCTTTTAGGCTACAGAATTTGACCTTTATTCTCATTGCAATATTGACAATCGTATTCCTGTTCTCTGAACCAAACATATCAGCAGATATATTTCTATTTTGATGTTCATCTTAATTAAACCCAACGAACGAAAGAAACATGTGTGGGTAGGAGCGTCTTCATCAATGAATGCGTGAATGAATGAAACAAAAGAAGTCGTTACAAAACTTAAATTTGTCTCGTGCCCGTTTTAATTAATTTGACACTACTATTGAGAAGGCAACACACTAGAGGGCACTTCAGGCCATGCTGCATGAATATATAGATATACAGCATACTTTACTTTGTAGATAATTAGATGTGTCTATAGATATATGGGACAAATGAAAGCGTGGGCAGACAATTGCAACGCCTTGTGTTCAACTTTAACAAATGGTGATTATATTGGTGATTCACAATGATGGTGATTATGTAGCTGATTCATATTTTTGTCGAGTTCAGAAGTCAAAAAGGCGAACAACAGGATTGCAGCAATGGTTAAACTCTGTGTTGTATAATAATTGTTCACTACCGGGGACGTAGATTAGAAACAAACGGGATACTATTCAAAACGGGGACCTCACAGCAGTGGCGGATCCAGACTGACTTTACTGAGGGGGGGGGTTCCTCCAGGGACGTACGGATGGTGGGTGGACGAACGGGACCCCCCCCCCCAAGGTGGCTATCAAGGACGTTCTATTAGGCAATGTTTGGGCTACAGATCTTGTAGCCAATCAATCTACAATTTATTTAGAAAAAAGTTTAAACCAAATGAGCTACAGAAGAATTATTCAACATACTACATTTTAAATAACAAAAAATATAAAAATTATGTAAGATCCCTTTTTCTTTATTTTCTTGTTTTTTTTATTTTTATTTTGCTATTATTTTTCCTTGTCTTTTATTCTATTTTTTTCTTGCTTATAACTTTCTAGTTTTCTTGTAACTCTGTTTTTTACTGTAATACTTTATTACTTTCTATACCAGGGGTTCTCAAACTGTGGTACGCGTACCCCTTGAGGGTACTCGAAAATTTTCAGGGGGTACGCGGGGCAGGTTAATGAAAAATTAAACCATTTTTTCCCGTTTCGCAATCACGCAAGGTTATTATTTAATAATGAAATCTAATAAATTGAATTCTTTGTGGTCGAGTTACTAGGAACCAACAAGTGCAATAGGTTTGTATAACTATTTTGCAGACGTTCAGAGGCAAGGTTAATGTTGGGGACGATTTAAGGTTTTACCTTGAGCCTATAGCATTGAAGAACTATGTTAAGAAGCAAGCTCATTCTTCCCATTTTTTTTTTTTTTTTTTTTTTTGTAATGGGTTTCAAATATGTTTCCAAATGTATTGTGTTTTTGATGTAAAAAGGTTTTTTAATTTAACCGTCACCCCCCCCCCCACCATCTCCTCGCGGTAACAAGGGGGTACGCTAAATTTTAATTTTCCATTAAGAGGTACAGTCCTTGAAAAAGATTGAGAACCCCTGTTCTATACTGTACAATTTCTTATTTTTATAAGTTAATTCTTTTTTTTAATGTAATTATTGAAAAATTTATGTTTTTGTTGTACCAATAATTATTTTGTATGGGCACCTACTGAAAAACCTGCCGATTTAGTGGGACCCGTGATGTATTTTATTGAATAAAAAAAAAAAAATTGATTGAAATCACTGCAGTAGAAGCTTTGCAAGCATGTAATACACAAAAATGTATCAATTTGTAAACAAACTCCTGGAAATTTCGGCCACTCTGTCAATAACATCGTGTACCATACTGTTGAGAGGTAGTTTTTTAATTTTATACATTTGAAATAATACTTTGGAGCTATCAGAAACTAGATAGCTGCTTGGCATTGTTTTGTGTGCAAAAGGACATACCGGTTAATAGTAGAAATGTTTTAAATGAACTTGCAGCGTTCGACTTGTAGACTAGGCTTCACGGTAGTAGTGTTGTCAATTCTAGATGACTCCCTACTACTAGCTGCGAGCATTGACTCAGATTTGGCAACACCGCATTTCAGAGCCGCCTAATATGGAAGCGAGAACTATAGCGCTAAGATGAGGTCCGGACTATCGTAAAGGGAAGTAACGGAAGAGATCTCAAACAAGTTATGAAAAGATGAAAATAATAATTTCTTTTATACGGGGGGCTCAAGGGTAAACCCCTAAATTGTTTTAAAGATTCGTTTAACTGATTGTTTAACTGATCCGTGCTTGCCTCACAACCGAGATCATCAGTGAGTAAATACAATGAATACAGATACTATCTGTATTCATTGTATCTTTATTATATCTGTATAATCTGTTAATCTGTATAATATCTGCTGTATATATTATATCTGTATTCATTGGTAAATATGAAAAATGAGGAAATGTCAAAAAACGGGACACTACAACCGGGACACTACGGGTCATCAGTGAGTAAATGTGATACAAATGAGGAACTGTCTAAAACGGGGACCTCACAACCGGGGTCAGCTGTGAGTATATATGATTACAAATGAGGAACTATATAAAACGGGGACCTCACAACCGGGGTCAACTGTGAGTAAATATGATTACAAATGAGGAACTGTCTAATACGGGGACCTCACAACCGGGGTCATCAGTGAGTAAATATGATTACAAATGAGGAACTGTCAAAAACGGGGACCTCACAACCGGGGTCATCAGTGAGTAAATATGATTACAAATGAGGAACTGTCTAAAACGGGGACCTCACAACCGGGGTCAGCTGTGAGTAAATATAATTATAAATGAGGAACTGTCTAAAACGGGGACCTCACAACCGGGGTCAACTGTGAGTATATATGATTACAAATGAGGAACTATATAAAACGGGGACCTCACAACCGGGGTCATCAGTGAGTAAATATGATTACAAATGAGGAACTGTCTAAAACGGGGACCTCACAACCGGGGTCAGCTGTGAGTATATATGATTACAAATGAGGAACTATATAAAACGGGGACCTCACAACCGGGGTCATCAGTGAGTAAATATGATTACAAATGAGGAACTGTCAAAAACGGGGACCTCACAACCGGGGTCATCAGTGAGTAAATATGATTACAAATGAGGAACTATATAAAACGGGGACCTCACAACCGGGGTCAACTGTGAGTAAATATGATTACAAATGAGGAACTGTCAAAAACGGGGACCTCACAACCGGGGTCATCAGTGAGTAAATATGATTACAAATGAGGAACTGTCTAAAACGGGGACCTCACAACCGGGGTCAGCTGTGAGTAAATATAATTATAAATGAGGAACTGTCTAAAACGGGGACCTCACAACCGGGGTCAACTGTGAGTATATATGATTACAAATGAGGAACTATATAAAACGGGGACCTCACAACCGGGGTCATCAGTGAGTAAATATGATTACAAATGAGGAACTGTCTAAAACGGGGACCTCACAACCGGGGTCATCAGTGAGTAAATATGATTACAAATGAGGAACTGTCTAAAACGGGGACCTCACAACCGGGGTCAACTGTGAGTATATATGATTACAAATGAGGAACTATATAAAACGGGGACCTCACAACCGGGGTCATCAGTGAGTAAATATGATTACAAATGAGGAACTGTCAAAAACGGGGACCTCACAACCGGGGTCATCAGTGAGTAAATATGATTACAAATGAGGAACTATATAAAACGGGGACCTCACAACCGGGGTCAACTGTGAGTAAATATGATTACAAATGAGGAACTGTCAAAAACGGGGACCTCACAACCGGGGTCATCAGTGAGTAAATATGATTACAAATGAGGAACTGTCTAAAACGGGGACCTCACAACCGGGGTCAGCTGTGAGTAAATATAATTATAAATGAGGAACTGTCTAAAACGGGGACCTCACAACCGGGGTCAACTGTGAGTAAATATGATTACAAATGAGGAACTGTCAAAAACGGGGACCTCACAACCGGGGTCATCAGTGAGTAAATATGATTACAAATGTGGAACTGTCTAAAACGGGGACCTCACAACCGGGGTCAGCTGTGAGTAAATATAATTATAAATGAGGAACTGTCTAAAACGGGGACCTCACAACCGGGGTCATCAGTGAGTAAATATGATTACAAATGAGGAACTGTCAAAAACGGGGACCTCACAACCGGGGTCATCAGTGAGTAAATATGATTACAAATGAGGAACTGTCAAAAACGGGGACCTCACAACCGGGGTCAGCTGTGAGTAAATATAATTATAAATGAGGAACTGTCTAATACGGGGACCTCACAACCGGGGTCATCAGTGAGTAAATATGATTACAAATGAGGAACTGTCTAAAACGGGGACCTCACAACCGGGGTCAGTTGTGAGTAAATATAATTATAAATGAGGAACTGTCTAAAACGGGGACCTCACAACCGGGGTCATCAGTGAGTAAATATGATTACAAATGAGGAACTGTCTAAAACGGGGACCTCACAACCGGGGTCAGCTGTGAGTAAATATAATTATAAATGAGGAACTGTCTAAAACGGGGACCTCACAACCGGGGTCATCAGTGAGTAAATATGATTACAAATGAGGAACTGTCTAAAACGGGGACCTCACAACCGGGGTCATCAGTGAGTAAATATGATTAGAAACAGGGAACTGTCCAAAACGGGGTCTTGATCCATTGTCTTAATCAATGAATGACTTGGCTTGGCAGTCGTCACGTCTTGAACTGGTCTTCACCGGTATCAATTGAAGCCACAACTTGTGCTGTACCAGTCAACTCTATTATCTGCTTCCTCGTAACGTCTGTCGTCAATCAACATTTGAATCACCTCACATTGTTTGTGCAAGATGTTTGGTAATGAGGAAGCAACAAACGTCGTAATAACATTATGAGCCGTATTTATCTACGTTCCTCCATATTTATCTACGTTCCTCCTACGTTCCGACCGTATTTATCTACGTTCCTTCAGTCTCGCTTGACTCGAGTGACTCTTGAAATGTAATGATAAAGCCTCATTTGATAAAGCTTTTTATAGTGTAGAAGAGTTCCTTTCACATCAAAATTAAGCCTCACCTCAACTAATTGAAGTAATTGTGGTATCTAGTGTATAATATTGTTGATCTGACGTGTCTTATACTCCTTAACTGGAGTCTCCAAGACGTAATCTACAAAAAAAAAAAAAAAAATAAAAATAATATATTCAAATAACCATTTGGAGAGACACTGAGAAATCGTTCATGAATACGTACATACGTGTTCGATTGTTTTGTTCTCAATTCAAAATTCCAGAACATTCTATCGATTTTACTTGTAGAGAAAACTAATAAAAGTAATAAATTTTTATTGTAAATTTAACGACTTGCAGTTAATTTTAATTGCGAATAAATGATATTACTATTCAATATTTAAATTTAAAATTTAACTAATATAAATTTAACTAAAATAAACTAATAAGATGTATTAACTTTTTTTTGTAAATTTAACGACTTGCAGTCAATTTTAATTGCGAATAAAGTATATTTCTACTCACTATTAAAAATTAAAATTTAACTAAAATAAACTAATAGAAGTATTAACTTTTTTTTGTAAATTTAACGACTTGCAGTCAATTTTAATTGCGAATAAATGATATTTCTACTCACTATCAAAATTTAAAATTAAACTAGAATAAACTAATAGGAGTATTAACTTTTTTTTGTAAATTCAACGACTTGCAGTCAATTTTAATTGCAAATAAATGATATTTCTACTCACTATTAAAATTTAATTAATATAAATTTAACTCAAATAAACTAATAAGAAGTATTAATTTTTTTTGTAAATTTAACGACTTGCAGTCAATTTTAATTGCGAATAAATGATATTTCTAATCACTATTAAAATTTAAAATTTAACGAAAAATTTTTTAACTAAAATAAACTAATAGAAGTATTAACTTTTTTTTAAATTTAACGACTTGCAGTCAATTTTAATTGCGAATAAATGATATTTCTACACACTATTCACAATTGAAATTTACTGCAAGTCGTTAAATTTACAATAAAACGTTCCTATATTAACAACGTAGATCGCTATGGAACAAGAAATCCAAACTAAGAAAAGGATGAAAAGACAGCCATGTTTAATGCAGTTAAGATTCTGTATCATGAAATCAGGTTAAAACTTCGTACAAGAGATCTAAGTTATTCGATGATGAGAGATCGTCTTGCCAAGATTGCACTGTGAAAGGTGCAATCAAATTTCGTTACGTCAAGGACTTCGTTATTGGGAGTTCGTTATAAAGTAGTTTGACTGTAACCCAATGTTAGCAGGATAAGAACCTGGCAAGCTGTTTGAAACATAAAAAAGGGGTTCAGTTCAATTAAATCTTGGAAATGATAAATTCACAAATTCACAGACTAGCATAAAGTTTTGCGTAGCCAGCTCTTCACATCGAAACATCATTTACCCACGCAAAAGTCTCCAGACTCATGAGGACATCATCCAAAATAAAAAAAAATTAAAAAATACTTTTGTTTGAAGAGTCACTTACAGTCCAGTGACAACTGTGGTTCCAGTAGAAATCGGGTTGAGGCTTTTTATGCAACGTGTTTTTTCTAATGTTTCATCCTATTCTACTTAAAACTTGATAATGAGACCTGAATACTACAAGACTCTGTAGGTTTAGATAACTCTGTGGACTCTGTGAATAACTGGATTATTTTTTAATTCTATATCTTTATGCACACTCAAATTTTTGTTGGCATTTGTCGTTTTTTTCAGCTCTTCTAGAAGCATGTTCCAGTTCTCTTGAAACACCCTGTATAAGCTCATATAATGGCTATTCTAATCTTTTGTTATATCAGAGATTAATAAATATAGAAGATCACTATTTAATAGTGATTGATCAATAGATATATATCAATAGAGATTGATCAATAGATAGCCTTTATATCAATAGAGATTGATCAATAGATACATATCAATAGAGATTGATCAATATGGAAATTAGGATCAATAAAGAGGAGGAGGAGGAAGAGAAGAAGAGGTGGTGGAGGAGGAGGAGGAGGAGGTGGATGAGGAGGAGGAGGAGGAGGAGGAGGAGAAAGAGGAGGAGGAGAGGAGGAGGAGGAGGAGGAGAAGGAGGAGGATAAGAGGAGGAGGAGGAGGAGGAAGAGGAGGAAGAGAGGAGGAGGAGGAGGAGGAGGAGGAGGAGGAGGAGGAGGAGGAGGAATAGAGTAGGAGGAAGAGGAGGAGGAGAAGGAGGAGGAGGAGGAGGAGAAGGAGGAGGAGGAGAGGAGGAGAAGGAGGAGGAAGAGGAGGAGGAGGAGGAGGAGGCTGCAAAAGTGTAAATCAGCCTCTGAAAGAACGTCAAAATGTAGTCTAAATTAATGCCAAAGCTATTCTATGACAATCAACTACTACTACTCTAATAATTCATGAGAAATGTTTGCTCAAGGTTGGTTTGAGCCTGTCATAATTTGAAATGAGAACAAACCAGAGTCTGGCATCAAATATTCACAGCACACGTTATTGAACAGGGCCGCTGTCCATTTAAATAAGAAAGAAACACGCAATACAGTAGTGAGGGAAGGAGGGAGGGAGGGAGGGAGGGAACTAAGTTGAAAGACAGCTCAGTGTTTGTGACCAAATAAGAAGCATTAAGCCATGGCAGCTGAGTAGAAGAATTGAATAGAAATGGTTGTAATTTGTTTGCTATCGGAGGATGCAGTGCTATTGGTTGGAGGAAGCAAAGAAAGGGGTGATTGAAGGTGAGAAAGTTAAGGGGGATGATGGAGGAGGTCAAAGATGAGGAATAGGAGGAGGAGGAGGAGGAGGAGGAGGAGAAGGAGGAAAAGAAGAAAAGGAGACAAAGAAGAAGTAGGGGGTAAGGATGCAGTGAGAAACGAGTCAAAATGTTAAAGAAGGAGAAGGAGGAGGAGAAGAAGTAAGACGACAAAGAAGAAGTAGAGGATAAGGTAGTCGATAAGAAAGGGAACAAAGATGATGAGAGAGGTAAAGGTGAAGACGAAGAAAGAAAGAGGAGGAGAAGCAGCAGGAGAAGAAAGGGGAGGAAGAAGTAAGAGGGGAAGAAGTAAGGGAAGAAGAATAGAAGACAAAGCAGCAATAAGAGGGGGGGAAAATAAGGAATAGAAGGAGGAGGAGGAGGAGGAGGAAGAGGAGGAGGAGGAGGATGAGGAGGAGAAGGAGGAGGAGGAGGAGGAGAGTGAGGAGGAGGAGGAGGAGGAGGGTGAGGAGGAGGAGGAGGAGGAGTGTAGGAGGAGTAGGAGGAGGCGGAGGAAGAGGAGGAAGAGGAGGAGGAGAAGAAGGAGGAGGAGGAGGAGGAGGAGGAGGAGGAGAAAAAGATGACGATGAGGAAGAAGATAGGAGGAAGGATAGGAGTAGGAGGAAGTAATGGAGTGGTCTATGAGAAAGGAAGGAAAAAAGAGAAAATAGGAGAATAATGAACAAAAATCAAATTAAAAATAACGGTGATTTTGGTGAATAAAAAGAAGAATAGAAAACAAACAAATACATAAAATACAGAGGAGGAGGAGGGGGAGGTAGAGGAGGAGGAGGAGGAGGAGGAGAAGGAGGAGAAGGAGGAGAAGGAGGAGAAGGAGGAGAAGGAGGAGAAGGAGGAGAAGGAGGAGAAGGAGGAGAAGGAGGAGAAGGAGGAGAAGGAGGAGAAGGAGGAGTATAAGAAGAAGGCGTAGAATAAGAAGAGAAAAAAGCATGATGAAGAGAAAGAGAGAGAAGAGAAGAAAAAGAGAAAAAATAAAGAAGAAGGGAAGAAAAAGCGATTAGATTAATCAAAAGAATGACAAGAGAAGTTGAAAAAGAAGAGAATGTGGGAGAAGGTCAAGAAAAAGGAGAAAAATAGCAAGAGAGGTATGAAATTAGCATGTAGTAGAAGGAGAAGAAGAAAGAGTATAATAATAATTGCAAGAAATATGAAAACATAGAAAAAAATAGAGAAAAACCATACAAAATCTATAAGAAAATATAATAAAAACAAGAGAATAAAAAAGAGGAAGAGCGACAAGAAGAAGAGAAGAAGAATGACAAGTAAAGTGAGGAAAATAATGACACGAAGTAGAAAGATGAGAAGAAGGAGTCAAATAACAAGACGAAGAAGTAAGAGAAACATAGAAAGAAAAAGGGTAAGAGAAAATCATAAACAACGGGAAAGAAAAGACAAAGAAGAAGAAAAGAAACCCACAATCAATGAGAACGTGAAGAAGTGGAGAAATAAACATGAAGAAGAGAGTTTAAGGGGGAAGAGGAGGAGGAAAAAGGCGAGGGAAATAGTGGGCTTGGAAGCCGGAGGAGGAGGCAGAAGAAATTGACGTGGATGAAAAAGTGGAGAAGAAGAATAAAATAAATAAATATAATCTGAAGAAATGTTGCCTGACTGATTTTTTATTCTACACCGCATCACCTTTTCTTTTCTATGTTTATTCGGATTCGTTCCAGATACCTTTGACTTATCCGCCATTCGGTGAATTAATGCTTTCCGTATTGATCGTTTTATTGCGCCCCCCTCCCAACCTATCAACCAGGACGCCATTTTTTATGTAAACATGTAACTTCTTTGTCAGATTTGTTGAGGAAATAGCTTGGTATCAACCCACCCACGATGTGTTGGTCTACTGTTCGTTAATGGAACGTCTATTTTTGACATCTTTCAACGTTTGTTCAAACATTTCTTTTACAATAAACCATTCATCAAATAAACCGATATCAAATAAATGGTGTTTCCAAGGACAATCCAATATTCTTAGCCGCCATCATACATTCCATGTATTTTTAAATGCTCAAAGTAAACTCAAAAATTAATGTTTTTCTATATATTTTTCAATTAAAGTACATTTTTTCTAGCTAAACTCTAGTCTGTAGTTGGAAGAGTGTAGGCTAGACTGCATTCAGTTCTAGACAAGTAATTTACTAGAATCTACAGTCTAGCACAATTCTACACTCGGACCTAGATTGCTTTACGAGATTGTTCTACATCCGTGCCAGATTTATTTACACTACATGGTTTTCATCTCTGTGTCCAAAATTACAGATCACATTTAAAACAGATTTTTGCAGTGTGCTAAGAAATTTAAAAAAATTATATTAATCCTACAATCTACAAGCAAAAACTTCTATAAGATTTTGTATGAGTTACAAATTAAACTAATATATTAATATACTAATTAAACTACTGTACTAATACTAATTAAACTACTGTACTAATACTAATTGGACTACTGTACTAATACTAATTAAACTACTGTACTAATACTACTAATACTAATTAAACTTTTTTTTTCTTACCCTGTGAACAAATTGTGCAATCCATGATTGGAAGAAGAATTTAGTAAAAGCTAGCATAAGCATAAAGCTTGTGCGCTAGCAGTGAGTTAATATTTTTTTTTCTTTTTTACACTTATACTAATCTACCGAACTTATGATGGATGACCTAATACCGAACTTATGATGACCTAAATTATTATAAAATAAGAAACTCATTTGTTTCCCTCTAATCAGGAATACTTGCAATATCAGATTTTAGTGACCAATCATTTTTATTATCATAATTTTTAACATCATTATTATTGTTATCTCTATTGTTATTATTATTATGTCAATAGCAGATTTCAGTGCCCAATTTCCTTTCTTTTTTCTTTTATTATTATTCTTTTTATTTTTGTTATTGTTATTTTAGCAACCAAAATAAGGAAAAACGCAAAAAAAAATGATAAAGACATGCACAATAAACAATTTTACATAAATTATATAGCAAGGATTCTATAGATGATATGAATCTTTGTTACTTCACAGCAACTTCAAGATAAAACTACTGTACTAATACTACTAATACTGATTAAACTACTGTACTAATACTACTAATATCAATTAAACTACTGTACTAGTACTACTAATACTAATTAAACTACTGTACTAATACTAATTAAACTACTGTACTAATACTAATTAAACTACTGTACTAATAAAATATACTATTTGTTCATGCAGTGCTTAATTTCTAAAATTTTAGGTGTGGGAACGCTCAATTATTCTTTTAAACCACCCTCTCTATTTTCTAATGAGAGTTAAACATTCCTTCACCTCCCACCAGCTCCACCGCGTTAACATCTCAGTACATACTCTAAATTTCGTAAAAACTTGTTTCGATTTGCCCCAACCATTTTGTATTAAACTTACAATAACCAAAACCAATATACTTTTTTTAATGAATGGTAAAGTAAAAACAAATAAAGTCATCTTTACATTTTTATTTATATACAGTAACAGTATAGTAGTAATAATACATATCAATGCGTGAACAGACTGATGTTTTTGAATACATATTTTCTGAAAAACAAGTAAGTCCATATCTGAATAAATAGTAAGATGAGACACCTTTGGAATCAGATTGGCGCAAACTGTGCGTTCCCTGGCGTTACGGCACTTTTTGGAGGTAAGGGAACGCCGTTCCTTTAGGTGTTAAACTTACAATAACCAAAACCAATATACTTCTTTAAGTTAAGGGAAAGCCCTTACCTTGCGTTCCCACTGAAATTAACCCCTGAGTTTATGCATTTTTAGACAATTTGATCTTGGTAATCACTGATGTAAGTTTTCTCAATACTCTCTATGTTACGCCTAAAATTTACAACTCTTTAAATTCGACATTTGGGCCCGAAATTAACGATTTTTGAAAGTTTAACAAACGAAACTTTTTGCAAAACTAGCTTCGATATTTTTCTAGTGTTTCAATTCGAGTACATGTAGGATACTTCTTTGTTTCTATTATACTCCTAGTAGGCTATGCTCCAAAATAAATACTATATATTGAAAATATGAAAGCTTACTAGTAAGAATGAAGCTCCAATATTTTGCTTGAGCCATGAATCACTTGATATCCTGTTGTGATGATGCTATTAGTGGTCAACATTAATCTTTTCAATTGGATTACAAAAGCCTCGCTCTGCTCTGCTATCAGCTCCTATTCCGTTATTGTTATGGAGGCCTTTTCACTGATGGCGATGGCCAGCCAGCAGAGTCACCAAAACATCAATAAAAATATTGCATGGTGGTTGGGAGCTGACTCCCCAACATTTTATCCCAAACAGCTTGAGTTGTTCATGCTAGTCAATAGAAAGCGATTACTAAACAATCTGCCCTCATACGGTAGACTGGTAGACACGAATTCATGAAGGCTGCTAATGTTAGGGTACTGGAATCCTGCATTGTCACGCAACGTTATATTCAGTTATTTAGTGGGACAAAATTAAAATGAATAATATATAATAATAATATCGTTTGTCCTGGCTGGCTCGGGTTTGGTGTCGAGGTTGCACCTGTATAAGTTCTGTTTCTACAATAAATTGTTACAGGTTCTATCACTAGAATGATGCTAACAACACTTTAACTTTATTTACACGAATTACTTACAACACGCACTAATCACATGCAAAACAAATAAGAAACAAACAGATCGATAACGTTCAGATAATAATAAATTTTCTGTACCATTGTACAAAAACTAATTCCTGACTATCAATAGGCTGATCAATAGTTTAATGAACAACTATCCAATAAACTGTTCAATGAAGTAAAATGTAATGTCTGAAAACAGTTAAACACTTAATACATAAATGGAACACTTATGAAGCACAGTCTGATATGGTATTTGATAATCCCAATAATAGCACTGAGAGTCTATTCTGCCACAAAGAAGGAAATCTACTGTCAAATGATAATTTATCTCATAAACTGATCACGAGCACTACTTGATATGCATTGCCACAATGTCTACAGTCACTAAATTGGTACTGAATATGAACGCTATGAAGAGCAAATGACAACTAACTCCTGTTTACGTGGACTACTTATAAAGTGTTTGAAAGTATTCCAGAAGATTCTGGAAGTCGGTAGCACAATCTGGAACATTCTCTATTGTGTGCGAATGTGCTCAAAACACACTTGCCAAACAGGATTGAGACAGATATATTGGGAGAAAGAAGAGAACAAGCGTCAATTTACAATCTCTTTGAAGCACGTGCTGTCAATGAATGGAAGCGATGTTCACAAAAACAAGCAGTATCAACTATTGTTTTTCTTGCATTAACACAACGGATAATAATAATAAGCGTATGGCTTTTAATGGTGGGGAGATCCTTACGGGAAGTTCATGTGCACAACGGATGTGGAGAGGCAACAGACTGAAAAACTTCAGCAAAGTAAATTTGAGACAATTTCATTTGAAATTGTTCAGATATAAGGGTGCTTAGATTGCAGACTTTCACCAACTTCTCCCTTTACAATTTTTGAATATGCTGTGTTGTCTAAGACATTGAGGCTACGTCACACTAAAAATGTATATTTACTAAAAAAACTGCACTCAAAAAAAAAATAATATATGTTGAGCAACAGGCCCCAGATTATATTGAAGCTGTATAAAATTATAATGCTATTTAATGATAAATTATTAATAATTATTCTTGTGTTAAAACTTGCTACACAGAACTGGCTTTTTTGAGTCAAATCTAAATTTAGCTGCATTTAAATACTGGATTAAATGATTAAGAATTGTTTTTTCAACAGTTGTAAAAACAAAAAATATTCGTTGATTTGGGTGTGACGAGTAAACAGCTTTGAATTTATTTCATAGAAGCTAAAATGTTTTAATCAAAAATTTTTATTTTAAACTCTTTCTAATTTATTGTTTTTTAGTGTTCGATTTCGAGTGAACTTTAAAATTAATAGCCTTGAAGCGAAGATAATCATACAATTTTTTTGAAGTGAAGACGTTTAGTGCATATAAATTTTCAGGGTAAATTGAGCTGTTTGGACAATACAGCATCAGTGACGCACCAGAGGGGGGTGCTTTGGGAGCTCAAGCACCCCCCCCCCCCCTTCTGAAGCCAATTTCTATATCAAAGATTCAAATAAATTACTTACTTGAAAAAGCTTGAAGTTTTAAAGAAAATAGAAAGTTAAGTGGTTTTAACTTTTAATTAAAAATTGAAAATATATTCTCCAATCTGAACTATTAATTTGTACTTTGAACATTGTTCGGAAAGGGGAACAGACTCCCCTTGTTTGAGGGGAAACACCCTGACAAGTTCGACAATTATCACTTCCAGTACCCCCCCTGGGTCATTTCTGGGTGCGCCGCTGTTCAGCATAGTCGAAATTTTGTGTAGAGATTAGTTTTGGGGCTATATCTAGTGCATCTTCACTTCATTGCTATGCTGTCAATTCATGAATGAATAAATAAATCTAGCTGGATCTGAAATCCGAATTAAATTTTGAATTATCAAGGATCATTGCTGCTCCAACAGTTGTATAATAAAAATAATAATAATTGTATTAGCCGACTCTCAATCCAGTTGTTACCAGCATACAGCTTCGAAATCAGACCAAACAAGAGAGGGTTGATATTTTGTGAAAGATCGAATTTTAGATAGATCGATACGATCATGATGGTAAACTATACCGAGGCAGCATACGCGTGTTGTTTGAGAGTGCACCCCGCATATTTTCTGTCTTTGTCTGTATGGGGGTTGATGTTGTAATTGAGTATCACGTACCTATTCAGTAGACAATCATCACACACAAACATCCTCCAATAGTATGTAGATCATACAGTGATCTGTTCTATTGATATTGGAATAATTGATCATCCTTCAATAGTCATAGATCTTTTCTATTGATGTTGGAATAATTTATCATCCTCCAATACATCAGTTAACTGTTCTATTGATGCTACAATTGATGTTTTTTTTTTTTGTTTTTTTTTTTAGTATGAAGCCCACATAGGTCTGAGACCTGTGCGTGGGTAATGATTTGGATGATGGTGATTTATGAGTTGGACCTACAGTTTTAGGTGGGTTTCGAACCACGCGGAAGTGATTTCCAGCAGAGAACAGTGTCTTTTTTGCTGGCCCAATCTAATCGGTCACCGTTTCAAACAGGACCTACGAGAAGACAGCTTATCTATCTGATTGAACAGATACCTGCTACGGCTCGCGGTTATCACTTCCCTTTTGTAGTATGATAGCTTTTTAAAATACTGGACTGGAGAAAGAATAAAAGTTCTAGACGTAGACATTGCTCTTTTTATTTGACCTACGGCTGCGCTATAAAGTGAACATAATAGGTTAAGAAGTTATGTCGATACAACTTACTTTTATTCCATAGATTTTCAAACTAGTTGCTTAATGAACCTATTGTTACGGGTTACGGGTTCTATCTCTAAAATAACGCTGGCAACACTTAAATTTATCACTCGCACTTTATTTACACAAATAATCCACAACACGCACTGATCAGTAA
>OX418220.1:7203713-7233834 GCA_948455865.1 Conomelus anceps
GAAGAGGGAGGATGAAGAAGAAGGAAGAGGAAATGATAAGGAGTCAGGAGTAAAAGACAACAGGAAAGGAAGAAGAAAGGAAAGATAGAAGACAGTGGAAGACGAGAGAGGAAAAAGAAAAGGGAGAAGAAGGAAAAGAAAGGAAGAAGAAGCGAGTAGAAAAAAAAGAGTAGAAGAAGAAGAAGTAGTAATAAAAGCAAGAAGTAGGAGAAAAAGAAGAAAAGGTAAGAAGAAGAGAGAGAACGAAGGACGATGAGGAGGAAGAGAAGGAAAAAAGGAGAAGAGAGATGACGAAGAAGGAGGAGAAGAAAAAGGGAAATCATGAGGAAAAAGATAGATGATGATAAAGAAGAAGAGAGGATGAAGAAGGTTGGAAGAAGAAGAAAGAGTAGAAAAAGAAGGAATATCAGGAAGGAGAAAAGAGAGAGTAAGAAGAAAAATAAGAAAAGTAATGAAGAAGAAAAAGAAGAAGTAGAAGAAGAGAGGATGAAGAAGAATAAAGGGAAGAAAGAAAGCCGCGAATGAAATAAAACGGTGTGCTACACCGTGATGTAGCTCTTCTTTTAATGTATTGTATTATATTGAGTGAAATTGGCATAGTTTTAGGCGTCTCTTCCATATCTGGCAACTGATTCTTTAACCCATCTTTTCAATAGATTTCGACAGGGCTGTCGGCATCACATAGGGCTTGCTTCCTGGTGTAGAGACGTGTCGTGTAAAGTCAGAAGAAAACGTGCTGAAAATGAAAAAATGGACTTTTGTCTGAAATATCATTATTTGATTATGCTCATGAGCTCATGTTACACAACGTTACAAGTAAATAGTTTTTGTGGTTATTTGTTATACATGTAATTGAAACTGAAAGAATGCTGAGTTTTCATATTCTTATAATACACGCTTAAAATAACAAGACTAATAAAGTGATAAAAACATAAAAATGAGATGTCACTACATAAGTTAATAGTCCCAACATACATTTGACCCATTCAAACATGGCAGCTTCTGTTGTGAACCATAATTTCGTTTTCAACCATATTTTAGACATCGAGTAGATTCATTTCTTCAAGAATGTCTTTCGTGTATTGATGATGGTGATATTGTGTCAGATAATTAAAATTTAAAATTAAATGGATGAATGAATGTTTAAATAAATGAATTGAAGTTGTCACAATGACATTTACAGCGAACAAAGGATCTGAAATTTAAAAATTTTCCGATTGTGATAGACTAGTATAGTAGTTAGTAGTAGACTAGTATAGTAGACTATAGTAGTTTTGTGAACAGTAGACCTCACACCCAAGAATAATAAGCCTGCTTGCACAGAGCAACATACTCGATGTACTCAATGGTAATCACCATCGCAATATTGAACACATTCATCAGACCTAACCCTTGATTCAATTCGCGTAGTCTATTTCATGTCTGTTTTTCACAAAAGGTCACTCTGTATCACATCGACAAGGCTGTATTTTCTATTTATGAGACAGCTGATTGCTCAAATTTGATTTCAGATGTCTGATGAATGAGTTTATAAAAGAATATTAATTTAATTTGTATATCATTTACTTAGTTATCACTGGTTATATCACTTTATTGGAATATTAGAAATAAAACAAACAAAATATGAATGATAACTTGAATCATAGGAATAAGGGTAAAATATTTAGTTGATAAAGCTTTTTATAGTGTACAAGAGTTCCTTTCACATCAAAATTAAGCCTCACCTCAACTAATTAACATACTAATCATGGTAACTAGTGTATAATTGTTGATCTGACTTGTCTTATACTCCTTAACTGGAGTCTCCAAGACGTAATAAAAAAAAAAAAAAAAAGGGGGGTATCTATGAATCTAATTTCTATTAAATATGACGGAGAAGCTCATTTTAAAAATCATATCTTCTCATAGAAGAAGGCTTGAGTGCTTTTATTTATTTATTGTGACAAATTTATAACGAATGTTAAGGCACAACAGATTCAAGTCCAAAACTGCTCCCTTCACAAATTTTGAATATGCTACATTGTTCCTTTTAATTATATAAATGCAACAAAATTTACTAAAACTGATGCCAATTTTCAAAGAAATCGGTTCACTTTCAGCCATAAATGTGTTACATACAGACCAACAAACAGACAAATGCAAAACGGTCGACCAGAAATATAGACCTCACTTCACTCGGTCAATTAATTCAATAATTCCAATTTTGCTCGGTCAATGAATCCAATAATTCAAAGATTTTGTGCGAAAGTAGTTGTAGTCTATTAGCTTGATTAAAAATAAAAGCTGAACCCTTTTTCAAAAATTATAAGTTTTCAATGATACCACACCAATCAAGCATCCAATCTCTTTACACTTCGTTTGATAGATGAAATTTGAAAGATGAAATTTTGTGTTTGTTAACTACATCCAAGCAGTGGAAACATAATAATATAAAAGCTGACTGGTTTTACGCAGTGAAACCTGTATTCTGAATCTGAATGACGATTATGATGAAGATGATGATGATGAAATCAAGTGGCAGAAAGTTAATAGAGTAATAAAGCACGGTAGGAGCACCCATCCGCCGATCAAAAATACTAGAAAAGTCCTAAGTGAGCTAATCAGGCAGCACAGCTGAGCAAACTTCATATTATCGTGCTTACTATTTCTAGTAGCTGACAGATGGATTTCTTTCTTATTATCTTTTCTTCTTTTTCTCTTCTGTTTCTTCTTCTTTTTTTGTCCTCCTTCTGATTCTTCATCTTATTCTTATTCTCCACCTACTTCAACTTCATTCCATTATTTTCCTGTCCTTTCTTCATTTTGTTCTTCCTCTCCTTTTTCCACTTTTACTTCCACTACTTCTTCTTTTTCTTCCTCTTCTTCTTCTTTTTCTTCCTCTTCTTCTTTTTCTTCCTCTTCTTCTGTTCTTTTCCTTTTTTCTCTCCTTCTTATATGTTTCTTCCTTTCTTCTCTCCTTCTTCTGTTTCTTTTTCTTTCTCGTATCCCTCTTCTACTTCTGCTTTTTCTTCTCCCTCTTCTTCTATTTCTTCTAATCTGGAAAAATAGCCGCCTAAACTGAAAAAAGTCTTTTTGAATTTTGAGAAATATAACTTGAGAAGATTAGTAAGAAGAAAAAGAAGGCGGGAAAGAAAAGGGAAAAATGAAAAATAAGGAGAGGATGAAGAAGATTATTTGAACAAGATGAGGAGAGAGGAAAATCAGAAAATCGAAGAAGATGTAGAAGTATTGAAGAAATTTTGGGAGGTAATAAAAAAAAGAAGGAGAAGGTGCAGGAGAAGGAAATAGTGTAAAGATGAAGAAGAAAAAGGAGAGAAAGAAGGAGGAGGAGATATTGTAATGAAGAAGAAAACGAAAAGGGAAGAGAGTTTTGATTAGGTAGATTAATTTTCTTCATTCATTTAAATTTACAAATTTAGGAGATGAGTGATTTTAAAAACAAAATAATCAACATAGATACTGTTATGGGTTCTATCACTAAGATAATGCTGGCAACACTTGAAAATAACACTCGAACTTTATTAACACAAATCATTTACAACACGCACTAATCAATTATATCACACAAGAAACCCCAATAAAAAACACACTTCAATAAAGTTTAATTAATAATTAATTCACTGTACAAAATCTAATTACGAACTAATTACGAATCTAATTATCGTCAATAGGGCGATCAATAGTTTAATAACAATAGGTGTCCAATAATCTAATCAATGAGTTAAAAAAAATGACTTAACTGAACACTTACGAAGCACAATGATCTGTCACAATGTCTTTTATCACACTATAGTAGTCACAATAATTGGTACAGACCTTTTCACGGTGCGTGGCTTCTCGATGGAGCATGCGCGCTGAGCGCTTTCTCCCACTACTGTACCTGCTGCCTCGCAGTACAGTCAAGTTCAAATATTCCTTAAGTCCGCTAATGCTAAAAAGTCCAGCAGTGAGTGTATTTGACGCGTCTGTACTTTACGGCTGTAGGGGAAGCGTGGTGGGAAAGACTATCTGTCTCTCTCGCACTGCCTCCCCTGCCACCAGCGAGACGCCATGCACCGTGAAACGGTCTGTACTGTGTATTCTGTCACAAAGAGGAATGTCTACTCTTAAATAGAATTTACTACATTAACCACCAGCATATCACATTCATCATATTACGCATATCACTTGATATGCGTAATGACAATTTATAACAATATTTTCAATTGTATACTGTCGCCACAAACTGTCACTCGATACCAACGTAAAGGAAGTCTGAACAAGAACTGACTGACATCTGTTATTCACACCCACTTTCATAAGATTTTTGTTCATTCTAGAAACTTCCACAAATATATGGGTCATTCTACAATTCACTCAAACATTCTAGAAACGTATTTGACATATGAGAGTGAGGAAGTCGAAGAGGTTGACACAATGAGTAGTGTAGAATAATGTTTTCTTATTTCTTGCGTTTCCTAATAATACTATAGTAAACTTAGATGATGCTATTTTTATAGAGCTGAAGGAAGTGATAGCCGCGAGGCGTAGCAGGTACCTGTTCAATCAGAGAGATAAGCTGCGTTCTCGTAGGTCCTGTTTGTAACGGTGACCGATGAGATTGGCCGGCAAAAAAGACACTGTTCTCTGCTGTAAAATCACTTCCCGGTGGTTCTGAGCCCACCTAAAACTGTAGGTCCAACTCATCAATCACCATCATCCAACTCATTACCCACGCACAGGTCTCACCCCTATGTTGGCTTCATATTCAGAAAAAAAATAGAAAAAAAAAGTTGGAAGAAGAATGGTGGGCAAGAAGGAAAAGAGGAGAAAAAGAAGAAAAAGGAGGAAAAGAGGAGAAAAAGAAGAACAAGAAGAAAAAATCAATGAAGAAGAAATCGCCGACGCATCCAGGTGTTGAAGATGGAGCCGACCAAGACATTACTAATAATAATAATTAATTTGTCAGTCGGTTGCCAGCTCCAGTCATCCAATGGAATATGGACGATCGGTGTGTTGGCAAAATGATTGGTAATTAAGGAATAGAAGATGATTCGGTTGAATAGAATAGAAAGATGCTGAACTGCAGCCCCAGGTGTGCTTGTGGATTGGGTAGATGCGAGGCACTGAAGCAACTCCCAGATCTATCAGTAGAGGTGTTAAGATTCCAGCTTTAGAGTTCTCGGTGGGTCAACCAGAGAAGAGTTCACTGAAATGTAATAATACCTATTCAGCAAAATGATTGGTAATTAAGAAATAGAAGATAAATAATTAGAATGGAATGATATATTTAATAATATTGGTTGAATTTTTGATGTTTTATTTATTGTGACAAATTTACAACGAGTGTGAAGGTGCAACAGACTCAAGTCCAAAACTGCTCCTTTCACAAATTTTGAATATATGTTACATTGTCCAAAACATTGAGGTTAATACAAACTAAAAATTTAAGATATGCTGAAAACCTTCACTTGAAAAGTAATAAAATGAATCTTCTCACTTGACCACTATTAATTTAAAAGTTCACTTGAAACGAAACACTAAAAATAGTTAATAATATTAAATAATAATAATAATAATAATAATAATGATAATAATAATTTTTTTTTTAAAGCTTTATTGAATGTAAATAACAGTACATGCAATTAATAAATAATATACAACAATTTAACAAAATTCAATATATAAATAGTTATTATGATAATAATTCTAGTGGTGGCAACCCCAGAAGCTAAGTTTAGCTTGTATTGGGATGATTTGCTAAGTTTTAAATTTAATCAGGTTTTTATTATGGATTTTATGTGATGAATAACCAATATCCTATTCCTCTGTGATGAATATGTTATCCTTGCTCAGTAATATAATAAGTTTTGATAAAGTAATATAATGATAATAATAATAGTAATAATAATAATAATAATAATCATAATAATTTTTTTTCTTTTATTAAGGCGTTTTGCCATTTTGACATGTACATGAGCATGAACTATTGGCTAAAACCACCTCCAAACCTAGAGACCGCCTGGAACTGTTTATCACATTACTTCAGAACGGCCTCTCATTCCTTTAGCTTATTCAAGCTACCCTTAACTTAATCAGTAAAATGATTGGTAATTAAGAAATAGAAGATATGATATATTGAAGAATAAAATAGAATGATATATAATGATATATTCAATAATATCGGTTGTATTGATAATGTTGATGAAGAGGAAACTTTATCCTTAATGAAATAATGTCCTTAATGTTACCATTAAATCACATCTTATATTAGAGAAAACAACAAATCATTTTTGGTAGTAGGCCCACACCACTCTTAATCATACTTGAAGTGGGATTTTCAACAGCTACTTTGCTTGTATTCGAAAAGGAGTGATTCTATTGGCTCAAAAAATAGAAGCCTCTGATTGGCTGTGTACTGGGACCGGTTACACCCACAATGGGAGGAGCTAACCAATAAAGTGAACAAAATTAGCAAACAAGCATTAAACAATACATTTAATAAAACCAATTGAATGGAAAGAAAACACTAGGATTAACTGATATACATATTTCTTACGGAATAGAGTAATATAGCAACTGGATTTGAAAATAAATGAATCTATTTGTTTATTTAACTTGAAACGCCATTATTAGCTTGAAAGTGAACATGACCTATCATTGGAATGCTATATTTAATTAAGACCGGCAGAAGTTTCAAACTTAGAATAAATTAACATAATTAGAGATTGGATAACCCAAAAAAAGACTTAAATTTTGCAGAGCATCTCATCACTAATGGACACAAGTTCAAGGTCGAAGAAAATGATGAATTTCTGCATTTGATTGGCAAAGGCCAACATTTTAGATTGGTAAAAAACTATTCCAATAGACTACTAGTTTAAACGATCAAATTCATATCAACCAATTCAATACAACTAACTTAATTTCATCATAATTCTGGCCTACATTTTAATAACAGTTCGTGTTTTCCACGGTTGACCTTGACTGCATTTTAGTGAGCTTCAATTTTTGAATTTTATTTTTTTTTTTTTAATTCTAGCCTATTTGTTTATTGTTCTTGTTTGTTGCTTTCTATGTGTTTACGGTTTTTGGTTCTTGATTTTGACACTTATTTTTTCGTGTTGCTCCTCCCACCGGTGGGCGTGACTTGTTATGGCCTTCAGCCAATCACAGACCTTCAATGAAGGTCAACCTATCAGGGGCACTTTCTCCCTCAGCCAGTAGTATATTTATTCTGTGGTTAGTATATAAATTAAGCTACTCTGCACTTTAGTTTTAGTTTGATAATTTTGTAACAACCTTAACTAGTATCTCATGGTTTTTGATAAATGTGGTTGTGACAACTTCAAGTCTTATTATTCATTAGAATAAAGTAAGCTGTATTGTCATCGTTTCTTAACATATTATGTTCACTTTAAAATCGTGGCAAAGCCGTAGATGAAATAAATTATTGGTTCATCTAAAATGTCAACTTGAGTTTGCCACCAATGTTTCAAAACTCGTGTGGATACAACACGCGGGGTTATAACTCAACATTTTATCGAAAATCAGAATTTGACTATCGGCCAGTGAAATTTCTTGTAAAAAATTGACTAGATATCAGTTATCGAGATTACAAATTCACTGTTATATCCCTCGTAAATGAAATTAACCTGATCTTATAACAGTTTGGTTAATGATCGGGGATCAAATTTTGATCGGCGTTTGTTTAGCCGGTCAAAAGAAGATGTTTATCAGAGAAAGAACAGAGGAGAGAGTATGTGAGTAAGGTAGAGAGAGAATGTGAGAGATTTATTTATTGTCTGTACTAGGTACTGACAGACACATTGCACATTGAACGGGAATACAAAATTATAATAAATTATAATTGAAGAAAATAAAAATAGTTATAAATTAAAAGGAAAATAAATTGTAAAACATTTACACTGTAAAAGATCTAAAAAGCACTTAATGAAATAAATTAAATGGATAGACAAAGTACCTATTAGTTCCGTATAAAAAAGAGTTAGAATAAGTGAATAAGATTAAGAGAGATGTGAATAAGTGACAGATAACAACACCATGATTTAATTGATGAAGATGAGTTAGAGGGGGGGGGGGGAGAAAAGAAGAGAAGGCAGAACAAGATTTTCCTAGAGAGAGAGAGAAAGAGAGTGTGTGTGTGTGTGTGTGAGAACAGTGAAAGGCGATTAGAAGAGAGGTGTTGAAGAATCCCAATGGAGCCAAACAATTAATATTGTTTTCTTTTGTGTTGCTTGTTAAAGCTGCCAATAATCAGAATCGCCTGGAGCAATCTCATCCAATGAGGCTAGGTTCAGTTGAGAATCTGGATATCAGGTACACTCATAAAAATAAACTATGATTGTGGAAGAGAAAGATAATAGCTATGAAAATAAGTAGCATACAGTTGAAAGTTCTCCCGTTTCTGTTTTTATTTATCGTACCCGGAGCGAGAGATTATTGCTGAAACAGAATGTTTTCGATCAACTTACTTTCATCAAACTAATTCAGATAGTAATGGAAATACTCATTATTAAACTCAATTACACCACAATAAGACTACTATGGATGAATAATATTATTGTAATCAGATAATGACAATATTCAACACAAATTATAATTTTTGAACAGAAATCCAATTTCCTATTTAGGATTAGATCTTGGGACTTCAAGACTTGACATTCTTTTCACAAACTTAATAATGAGATACTGTAACTTGATTAAAAACACATAATTGGTAGCTCATCTACAGAAATTTGTGAGTATACAACCACAACAATAGTATTCTAATAACTTGGATGTTGAAAAATGTGAAATCGTCCAAGCGGAAATTCTAATTTGCGAAAGAGCGACGCCAAAAGTCTGTCATTCCACAGAAAATGGATGATCCGAGCGATAATTTATTAAAATATGCAACTAGATCCAAGCAAGAGAATGGGCAAGTGTCAACATGCGAATTAAACTAGATCTATCTTGCCGCCTCAGATAGAGAATCAGGTTAACAGCTTGTCCTATAGCCTTGTGGGGCAGATTCGAAGGCAGCTACTTCCTGTTGGAAGGAAGATGAATTGGAAGGATTATTTATTTGGCAAGGATGAGCTGCAAAGCTGCAAGGATGTCCACTCAAGGACAAGCTGCAAAGGGAAAATATTATAATTATATTATACGGGTAAAACTATAACGAGATTCAAGGGACCGTCTATGTTTTACGAACATGTCTGCCGAACATTGTTGGCAAATACATAAAACGGGCAAACATTAAACATATGGGTCACCGAACATGTTCGTGAGTTCAATTGAAATGTTCGGTCTGTGAGCGAACAGTGACGACCAACAACAGGTTCCCGCCACTAACCCCACCACACCGATCATAATGTTCGAGAAGGCGTCCACACCAAACCAACTCCAAAAAATGTTGAGTGACATCAGCTGATTCCAGCGAACACTGTTCGCCGAGCATGTTCGGTTGGTGGAGACGCGGCTTTAGAGAGTTTTCGTTTTTAGGAGTGTGTCAAGAAGTAACACAGAACTAACAAGAAGTTACACATCTAACTATCTAAAAGGCTTTTATTATGCAGAGTCATTTCCAGTAGCGTAGCGAAAAAGTTTTAATAAGGGAGTTATCGGAGATTTGGGGGCCCCCGGGGGTCTCGGGCAAGGGTGATCCAGGGGTCCTTCCCCGGGAAAATGTCAATAAATAGTCCCTCTAAAATCGTATTCCAAGAGATTCTAGACTCATGTCTAGAAAATCTTAACTCCATCCATTTCAGTACACATTATGGGAACATTTTTGAATTTTTGATGTTGGGAGCTTGATTTAAGGCTCAAAAACAGTAAGTTTATATGTGTATTTATTAAAATGGAGTTTATAAATTGGGTAAAGTAAAAGTTAAAATTCAATAAATCTTTGTTTTTATGAATCGTTTACTTAAGAACTTGAAATCACTTTTCGTATATATTGTTCGTTCATTAATTAGTTGTGAACAAATTTTAATGTATAAAATATGAAAAAATACTACTTTTATAGTGCCAACTAATTCAAGTTATAGTGGTTTCAAATCATTACTAAAATCAGAGCCACCAAGAAATATTTTAGTGGTTTTTAGAGTGGCTTGAGGCTCCCTTACACCTACACCTTAAATACCAATTTTCAATAATTAATGACTCTTTTCCCAACTACCATTGATTAAGTCTTCTAGCTATGCCTAATTTGCTACTGTACTCTAAGGAATCTGTGTAACTGATTTGACTTGTTGTTTTTTTTTTGCAATTTAAAGACAAAACTCGAGTGTAGGCCAACTAAAAACCATTCCATGGAAAAGCTGTGGAAGCTACGGAGAAGAGCAGTTAGTGACAGTAGAGAGAGCAATAAACTTCTCTTTTTTTGTGCAATCTCTTGAATTCGCATTGAACTAAAACCCCTACCCACGATGTGACTACGCCAAAGGCCACTTCAAAATCACAATTCATGCTAAATTTCATTAGCTGAGCGTCAAGCTCAACAATATCAAAGTAGACCATCAGCTGATTTTTTAATCAAATTTTACCGGCTGTTGTATATTTATCCTTAATAATTATTGTGGCTTGCGACCGCGACTGAAGTCGCTCTGTATAATAAGGCCCTTAATAAGATTCCCAAATTTCCCATAAACTTCTAAAATATAATATAGAATTTATCTGTAATGTTTTCTATGACGAAATACTTGATTTCAATGAAATCAATGAACAATCTAATATCAAAACTTATACTGTATTTCAATAAAAGTGAGTGAAAATCATATATTTAATTTGAATACAGTGTTAGTTTTGATATTACAAGATAGAATTGGACCTCGTAGAGAGAATTTTTTATTAATTTCATAAAATATTTGGTGCTACTTCAAAAGATTATTTGTATATTTAAAATTCTCTCAGTTTGAAGTAAATACTTTATTTTAAACATTTATTACGTGAGTAGGCTATTTAATTTTCGAGTATCATTTCATTGAAGTCGGTTTCTTTTTGGTTTTAAAATTTGTTTTATAACAGATAGCACAGCTGTGTTCAAGATGGAAGCAAAAATGTTGCTGTCTCAAAATCTAAACGTACAACCTCTAAAATCTGTAGCAAGTTCTCTTTCATTCTTCACATTCTATTTATTCCATCGATCGTTTACCTATTTTCTCTATGTTAGTCATTGACATTGGCGTAATCATCAGGAATTCTTTTTCTACGTTTTCTTCTTCTTCATCATAGTTCCTTCACTCAATCTTTTCTCCTCTACTCATTTTTCATTGTATTATTTTTTTCATCACAACATTAATAAATTACTAATATTAGTTACTAACATAGTTACAATCTTACAATGGAATAACATTAATCACTAACATAGTTACTAGTCTTTCTTTAATGATATTTAATTTTATTTTAACTGTTACTTTACTTTATTATAACTAGTATTAAGTTTTATTTCGAATAGATATGTGTCTTTTTAGTTTCATTTGTTAATTGTTACCTGTGAGGAGGCGTATTTGCGTATTTACCTGTCGCTTCCATTTGTACTACAAAATAAATAAATAATAATGCATTACACTCTATACTCATTAGAGGAAGCTCAAAAATATTTTGTCAAATATTTTTTTCTCCACCACAACATTACTTTAACTATAACTTATATAAATTAATTTAACTATAACTTTTTTTTATAATAACTAATCTTACTCTATTGGTATTTAATTTAATTTTAACTGTTACTTTACTTTATTATAACTAGTATTAAGTTTTATTTCAAACACATTTGTATATTTTTAGTTTCATTTGTTAATTGTTACTTGTGAGGAGGCGTATTTGCGTATTTTCCTGTCGCTCCCATTAGTACTGCAAAATAAATAAATAAATGATGCATTACACTCTATACTCATTAGAGAAAGCTCAAAAATATCTTATGTAAAATATTTTTTTTCTCCACCGCAACATTACATTAATTAGCAACTAATCTTGCTCTATTGGTATTAAATTTAACTTCAACTGTTATTTTATTTATTACAACTTCAGTTTAATTTCAAATAGATTTGTGTCTTTTTAGTTTCATTTGTTAATTGTTACTTGTGAGAAGGCGTATTTGGGTGTTTACCTGTCACTTCCATTAGTACTACAAAATAAATAAATAAATAAATAATGCATTACACTCTATACTCATTAGAGAAAGCACAAATATCTTATGACAAATATTTATGATGATAATAAGAGAAAACTATTAAATATTCAACTGAAGCGTGCCAGATAGTGCAGTTCTCACGTTACATATTCAATTGGACCATACCAATCAAGGCTGGGTTTTCCCAGTTAATTTGGTCGGTTTTCATACCGTTAAATGGAACGTCAATGTTATGATAGCCAAAGACACACAAATAGAAACATAACACTCCTATATGAATATTATTATTATTATTATTATTATTACGATGTGTCGAACAAGTACAGAGAGCATTGTTTAGAAATTCGGTGACAATATTATTAAGTCCAATGAACTACAGTTTAATAATTATCGCTATCCTATTCCTTAGGAGTAGATATGTCTATTCTGGACATGGGGAATCCCTGAAGATTTAATATAGGTGAGAACATATTTTCTTAGGTTTCTTTTGCCTATTGTGTATTAAATGCTCCTCAAATAGGTCTAATATGTAGCCAAGGGGAGCCCTACATCCGGACAAGCTATAACATTCATAATATGCGTGAAACGCACATGGCTAGAACCGCTCAAAATGCGGATTAGAGAGGTTATCTGACAAATTATTCAAGACTTTTTTTTTTTTTTTTTTTTGAGGATGAAGCCCACATAGGTCTGAGACCTGTGCGTGGGTAATGAGTTGGATGATGGTGATTGATGAGTTGGTGGGTTACTTGGTAATTGATGAGTTACTTATTTCAATGTTAATAGTATTTTATCTATTAGTGAATAATATAATACAGTAACTATGGTAACTAGTGTAGATTTTCGACTTAAGGGTGGTGATTGGTGATGCGGTGAGCGTGGTGTTCAAGTGATCGTGATGTTCAGTCACGACCGCTCAAGACTGCGCTTGGATGGGCGACCGTGCTTCAATGACTCGATGTTACAAGCTATATTATCACTTACCCGGTGGAGTTGGCGTAGCCGAGTTGGCTTATCGCTGGTCTGATAAGCCAAAGGTCCTGGGTTCGATCCCAATTGAGTACAAGATATTTTTCTCGAGCCACTCCCGTGTTTCGGAGGACACGTTAAGCCGTCGGTCCCGGTTGCATATAAAAAAAGCAGTCGTTAAAAAAACGGCGAGGTGGAACTACCCGTAAGGGTCTCCCCACCATTAAAAGCCATATACGCTTATTATTATTATTATTTTCGACTCAGAAATTAATTTCAAAATCCGAAATTATATTAATCTTTTTAGGACTGTGATGGTGTTTTGTTAAAAAAATTAATTATTTTTCTGAAAAAGACTCGTGAATTATTGTGCTTTAGTGAAATGTTTAGTGAAACAGACCTATGATTTCGATTCTAATTTGAAATTTTGTGAAAAGGAGTTTTGGGCAATAGCCTGGTGTATTCACATTTGTTGTATGTTAGTTAAATGAATGAATGAATGAATGAATGAATGAATAATAATAATAATAATAATATTTCAATTAGGTAGCTCTCATTTTTCTTTTTTATTCCAACTCTTATTCTAACCCTGTCGGCTGCCCGGCGTACCCGGCCTGCCGGCTGAGACAGTGCAGTAAGCCTACGCTATTACGGTGAAAATTGAAAACATACCGTGACGTAATTTTACCTATAGCTAGATATGATATACTACTTACTATACAATATTATACTATATTTTTTTATTCTCGAAGTTATAGCTTCCAAAAATCAAACTGATATAATTAAGGTCTCTATATTTATTTATTGATTTATTCACATATTTTCAGTTGAATAGTAGGATAAAAACTTGAAATATGATTTTTATAATATATTTTTTATGACTATTAAAATATTATATTATTAATAATATTATAATATAATATTATTCGACTAATATTATATTATTAGACTATTAAATATTCTATTAAAATATTTCTAAAACAATCTAAACTGTCTATCTTTATGAACATACTTATAAGGTTATAAGTGTTTGACTGTTTGGCCGGATTTCAGACTAATATTTAAAAAAACTTATTTATTCATTTATTTATGTAGATAAAAAAATAACAATGAATGTCAGGATGGATCAAACTTAGTCCAAAACTTATCTCTTCATAAATTTTGGCCTTATTGTCCAAAACATTGAGGATTAATTCAAATCAAAGCCTCAAATTATTTGAACGAACTTAAAACTATTCCACGAACATTTCTTCTCAATAATTACGGTCTTTTCCATGCTAATAATCATTTTCAACTTACTCAATGTTTATTTAATATTCCTTCTATTGAAGCAGGTACTAAAGTTACTTTAAAAACTAAACTAACTTACTAAAGTACTTTAGTTATTCATTATATTAGAATAACAGTTGAAATCTTTTTCCAATTTTCGTATTTCACCTGGGAACGAAATCATGATACGACACGCTCACTGATTCTCACAACGTAATAAATAACTTCTACTAGGAGAGCAGATTTTTAGGCCAAAAAAGGAAAAAAGCTAATAACTCACCTTTAAAAAATAAAATCACCCATTCCATGTGAACCACCGAAAAATGTTCAAGCAGGATACTCGAAAGACAAAACCGACTCCAGAAAAGCCAGAGGTCGCTACCATCCTTAGTTGGCCCAGAAAAGAAGGGAGCCTCTAGTTATTGTTCTATCTCACAAGCAGGGATAGAATTTTTCTATTTAATACCTTTTTGTCCGGTTTTATTGCCCTCTGCAAAAAATCTTGGACCTTGCACCTCAGATGACGAAAAGCCTCTTCCTTTTTATTCTGCTCTAGACACCTTTTCAAGAGACAGACTAATATTCCATTAAGACAACTTTCAACATTTTGAAACTTTTATGACAACTTCTTTTGTTTCTACGCATGAGACTGGCAGACTCATCTCGTTCCCACGCTTGGCACTAATTTTCACGTGTTTAAACATAATTTTTTAGTAAAATATTATGATTTTTAATAGTTTAATGCTTGAAAAATCGAAAACTACAGTTGTGAACTTGAAAATACGAAGTGCGTTTTGGGGGATGCTGTCGATACTGGATTTTGACATAACATGTATATCATTCCTTGCAGAAATTTTGTTAGTGTTTTGTTGATTTTTTGACAAGTTTGATTTTTAGTGTATAGCATAGGTATGTTTCTGTTTTATTGTAGTTATGTTTGCAAATATTTTTTTCTTTCTGTACTTTGGAATAATTTTGCTTTTCTCTAAATTTAAGTTTGAACAATTGTTCTTTTTCTACAGAGAAATAAATTATTATTATTATAATAATAATAATAATTATTATTATTATCATTATTATTATTATATCAGTCTAACTCTTTTCAATCTTGATACCCGAGATTACTCCCTCTATTTTCGATGAACGTTTAAGATACCGTTTTTTTTTTATTATTAGTTTTAGACCCTAGATCTCAAAATCACATTTGTGTGTTTTTACGGGTGAAACTGAAATAAATAATAATTAGTAAATTCAATAAAAATGTACTAATCTTCTTTTTTTTTATTTATTTATTGCCACAACTTTACAAACAAAAAAAATTCAAGTTTCATTAACTTAATGTTAATAAATTAATACATGAAATAAAATAATTTCTTAAATAAATGTAAATAAATAATGTTTTTTTTTTGCACCAACCAGCAGAAGGAAAAAAACCTTGTTCACTGGTGGGAGTAATTCAGTTCAGTCCAAATGATTTATTTTCAAAATACAGTCCTTCGCAGATTCAAACAATTCAGTATTATTAATAAAATTATTCCAGATCATTAATTTCGAAAAAGTAATGTCTCTTCAACCATGACCTTTGTTTATGAAAGTACGCTAATGAAATTGTAGTATAGAATTATTACATTGATAATGAAAAATAAATCAATCTCAGGGTAAATTACCCAATGGGATTAAATCGAACGTGAACATGTCAAGCTTATGAACAAAGTGGAAGTAAGATTGAAGTATTAGAATGATAATTTTAGTTCGATTGAGACATTCTAACGAAATGGTGCACTTCACCCCCCATCCATCCTTCCTTACTCAATTCCACCTCTCCTCCTCTATTCCCCCTCTGTCCCTCCAATTCCTCTAAGTTCTCTATTCCGCTACGTTCCACCATTTCCCCTTCGTTCCTCCAATCCTCTAAACCAGATTCGGCTAGCTGTGCTTGCATCAAAGGAGAGGCATCGATTAAGAATGTCAGATCGGCTTTTGACATGCTTGAAAAGCTTAGGTGGAAATATCTGTATGTGATATGATAGATCGGATACCGACGTACACAAACAAAAACACACCGTTAGAAAGAGAAGGATGTAGAAAGAGACGGTGTGTGGGAGAAGAGAGTGATGAAAAGAGAGAGAATGAGGAGGGAGGCTGATTAAGAGAGGGATGGAATGATAACAATTTCATGTAAATATAGTAAGAGAGGTGGTGTGTGGAAGAGGAGAGTGGTGAAGAGAGAGAGAGGGAATGAGGAAAGAGGCTGATTAAGAGAGAGATGGAATGATAATATGCCCTCATGTAATCCCTGATGTCTGTCTGATATACTCAGGGGATTATGTAGTCCCTTCCTCCGTCATCACAGGCAACTTATATGAGTGTCTGCGGTATCGAATCACTGCTCCAAAAGAGACCCATTAGTGGGCGAAAAAAGAAAAAATGAGGCGGTGGAAAAGGAGGAGGAGGAAGTGGCGGAGAAGGAGAAGGAAGGAAGAGGAGGTGGAGGAGGAGTAAGAGGAGAAGGAGGAGGAGGAAGAGGAGAAAAAGGAGGAGGTTAAGGAGAAAGTAGGAGAAGATGAAAGAGTGACCAAGAAGACGTAAGGGATAGAGGAACTATGAGAAAGGAGTGAAAATATTAAAGAAGAAGGAGGAGAAGAAGAAAAGAAGACGAAGAAGAAGTAGGGGATGGGGTAGGTGATAAGAAAGGGTACCAAAATTATAAAGAAGGTAGAGGTGAAGGAAAGGAAGACGAAGGAGAAGAAAAGAATGAAAAAAAGAGAGACAAAAGAGGAGGACGATGAGGAGGAGGAGGAGGAGGAGGAGGAGGAGCAGAAGAAGGAGGTGGAGGAAGAGGAGGAGGAGAACGAAAAGGAGAAGAAGAAGAAGAGAAGTGAGGGATGGGGAAGCAATGAGAAAGGAGTCAAAATGATAAAGAAGGAGAAGTAGGTAGAGGAGAAAAAGAAAAGAAGACAAATAGGTAAGGGATGGCGACGAGAAAGAAAACCAAAAATATGAAGAAGGTGAAGGTGAAGGAGGAGAGGACGAAAGAGAAGAAGAGAATGAAAAAAGAGATGCAGAAGAGGAGGATGATGAGGAGGAGGAGGAGGAGGAAGTGGTAGAGGAGGTTGAAGAGAAGGAAGTGGATTCAAAGAAGGAGAAGTACAGGAGGAGGAGGTTGAAGAGAAGGAGGTTTAGTAGGAGGAGGAGGAGAAGTAGAAGGAGAAGGAGGAGAAGGAAGAGGAGGAGAAGGCGGAGTAGGAGGAGGAGAAGGTGTTGGAGGAGGAGGAGCGTAGGAGGAGGAGTAGGAAGAGGAAAGGTAGGAGGAGTTGGAGTAGAAGGAGGAAGAGGGGGAGAAGAAGGAGGAGAAGTAGGAGAAGAAGTAGAAGAAAAAGAAAGAGTAGAAGAAGATGAAGAAGAATTGAGAATATAGGGGGAGAGGAAGGAGGTGTAGGCGAAGTAGCAGGAAGAGGGGAAAGAGGAAGGTAGGAGTAGGTGAAGGAGAAGTAGGAGGAGGAGTAGAAAAAGGAGGATGAGGAAAAGGAGCAGGAGGGGAGTAGGAAGAGGAGTAAGAGAAAAAGGAGGAGGTGTAGGAGGAGGAGGAGGAGAAAAAGAAGGAGAAAAATAATAATCAGAAAAAGGATAAGAAGAAGCAAAAGTACAGTAATAAGAAGAAGGAAAGAAGAAGAAAAATGTGGAGGATGAAGAAGAAAAAGGTGGAGGAAGAAGAAGAATGAAAAGATGTAGAAGAACAACAGCAAAACAACAAGAAGAGGGAGAAGAAGAAATAGTGCAAGATGATAAAGGAGAAACAAAAACACTTTGAGCAACAATAAGTGAAATAATCATACTTAGGTGATTCAGGAGAATGAAAGCAAGTGAAGTGGGAAAGAGGACGATAGAAGAAGACAATAAATAAAACAAAACCAAAAAATAATAAAAAAGTTAAATCAAGCCATTAGTGACTCTAATTCAGTATTCAGGTTTGCGGCTGGGGATGTCTTGATTTCAGACTCGCCGTGCCACAAGAGACGTCTTAAAGCGGTGAGCAATGTTGACGTTTGCGCTCTGAGCCGTAAGATATTATCGTACCGATGAACATCGCATTAAATAATGCCACATTGCGCCGGGAATCGAACTTCTTTGATGTGACCGCCGTTCTCACGCGCCGCTCCCAGCAATCGATTCGATGACAGTGATCTGCTTTTAAGACGCAAAAAACTTCTAATAACTTTTTTTTATTAAAGATGATGATAGAATTATAATATCGAGGTTGCGATAGGATAGACATGAGCATTGATCGTAGATAGAAGAGTTATTCAAGTATCAAGAGCGTTAAGAGTAACTTATCACGCGAGTGATAATTAAGGTTATGAAAAACTTACCTGGCAGTAATTAGCTGGCAAGCTTTGTTGTTGCCAGCCGTATGGTAATTGTTATAGTTTTGTACGGTAATTTGGTGTCTTGTGTAATGTAGGATTTAGGAAGTGCTTGTGTGGAATAATTTCAAGAAAATCTCATAACAAAAAATTATTTATCTACGACCATGTCATAATGTATACATTACAGTTTCACAATTGATGCCAAAACAGCTGTCTTTACAAAATACTTTTTGAAACTCGTTGTATAAAGAGCTCATTATAGTACAGGTTCTACATCATAACACGGGTTCTGGACCAATCAGAAGCATTTTTGATGGAATCAATATCGTAATTCAATATTGTGAAACTATCAGCTGATTTGATCAAATTGCTAACTAAGCTGCTAACCTAACAATCTACTATAACTTTTCGTATTTGAGATGAGAGGTTAGGTATCTCTGACAGTCAAAGGTAAAATGAAATTGTTTTAATTAAATGTATACTAGTGGTCGTAGATAAAATAGTGTATGCAACGATTTTATTTGGGTATTAAAGCACTCGTGAGATATTCATAACACTCGCATTCGCTCGTGTTATAACTTACATCTAACTCGTGCTTTAATAAGAGTCAAAATAAAATCGTTGCATAAACTACTATTTTGAAACAATTAAGACTTTTTTAATTGGATTTAGAGGTTTGCGTAACTATGATGATAATATAGATGATACACCGATATGTCTTAAGCCAAAGCAACAGACTAGCTCTGTATCAATATATTGCAGCTGCTAACTATCCAGCGTCATGCGAACGTACTTATTGTGCGAATTGAGCTTCACCAGTAATATTCTTTTATTCTGCAGGAGGGTAGAGCTGCAAAGTTGCTAAAAGGGTAGTTTACTTCTAAAAACACTAAAAATTCACATCATCAGTGCAACAAAAATTGTTTTTGTGAATTTCTCTTTTCATGCAGATAAACTTTATGGTATAGACATTGTATGGTATATCATTCATCTTTCCATTTTTGTAATTTTGTGATCACTACCATCGGTTATCTTCCAGGAAAGAACCCCAAAATGGGGCTATGGACTTTGTGAACCCCAAAATTACCTCCAAACTGGATTCTCAGGCAAGATCTGGTGAAATGCTAGTTAGCAATAAAAGTCTGTTCGTTCCCTACAACTTTATTGTTCTTATTCCTGGGCAAAACACAACTAGGACTAAAAAAATACAGCAGTGGAGAATTTTAGAGTAAATTCACCAATATATCTTCCACTTCCTTTATGATTTATTGTTGCAATAATATAATTGTACTGCGACACTCTGGCATGACAAACTACATTTAGCAACAACAAATTTCTGTATTTTCATTGGTTTCGGATGAATTTCCAACTTCCACCAATGAATAATTCATCTTGGGTAACAAAACAGAAATATTCACTCACGAATTTGTCATTTTAGCATATTATTGTTGTGGTAGAAACAGTAAAATAAAACAAAAGTCGTAATTTATGAGTTAATTTATGGAAATCCTTTGGGCTACGATCATTTTTTGAATTATTGCTTTCTAGCGGGAAAATATTGAACAATGGCTGCCGATACAAAGATGGGGAATATTGTTGAGAGAGCGCGAGAGAGAGTGAAAGGGTAGGTAAATGAGGGGTTTTGAGAGAATGAGTGGCAGAAGAGAGAGAGAGAGAGAGAGAGCTAGAGAGAAAGAGAGAAGGAAATAGTGTGTGAGAGAGAGAGTGAGGGAGCAAGTGAGTGAGTTAGAGGGAATGTAAGGGATAGTGTGAAAGAGTGGGATTGATAGTTTGAAAAAGAGTAAGAGATAGTGTGAGAGAGAAAGAGCTTTAGAGGAGAGGAAGAGAGTGAAAAAGTGAGGGGGAATTGGAATAGTCAGCTGGTCGATCAAGTTATATTTTTAGCAATAAAATTAATCCTCTGTAGTAATAAAATTCCATTCCTTCAGACCTCTCATCAGACATGGCATGCAAGGATATTCTTCTATAGGTATATTTTATTCCATTAATATGCTTAAGAAAAGAAAGTGAAAATATTCTGGTTACATTATACCTTGGTTATAACCCAAAATTAGTATTTTTAATTGAAAATTTGTAAAGAAAGCAGTATAGTGGGCTGTGCCTGTTGTATCTTTACTTGATTGTGTTTTCTAATGAATAAAAAAATAAATAAAATTATTAGTGTATTATTTATATTCGTGATTATTCATCAATAAATAATCGTAACATGCGTAACAATTGAACAGCAATTTTGAGACAAATCCCCACAATTCTTTAGCTTGCTTCTGGCAATGCTGGTGCGTATAGCGCAGTACTAAAAAAAGTACTGTGGTAGGAAACCCCAGCTTTAGGCTACCTATTTTCAAGATTTTTTGTAGATTACGTCTTGAAGACTCTAGTTAAGACAAGTCAGATCAACAATTATACAATCTTAAGTTCCATAAGTTCTATATCAATTAGTAGAGGTGAGGCTTGATTTTGATGTGAAAGTAAATCTTGTACCCTATAAAAAGCTTTATCAAGAAAACATTTTTCCAATTGGTTTTTATATATTTCTATATTTTGAAGACACTTTCAAGAAGATTGTTTTAGAGTTTCCTTCCAATATAACTATGTTTTTGTTTGAATAAGCTACTATTGTGACTCAACAAGTAATATTCTCCTCGGCTTCTTGTATTACAATCTTGTACGTCAAAATTTTGGTTAATATCACTCTTTTTTACATATAAAGTAGTGATGTTGAAGATCCATCTTGTTTCTACTAATATGTAATATAAACTTAAAAAAACGTCTGACGATGCTCTAGACAACAGAGCGAAACGGCCGTCACGCCATAACGTGAGTTAACTTCCATTTAAAAGTCTTTTTTTAAGTTTATATTATATAAAGTAGCTTCATACACATAATAATAATAATAAGCGTATGGTTTTTAATGGTGGGGAGACCCTTACGGGTAATTCCACCTCGCCGTTTGTGCAATGTTACGGGGAACATGGTGGACCTACTATTTTAGGTGGGTTCCGAACCACCGGGTAAGTGATACACATATAAGTAGGGTACAGTTAGGAGACCAAGTCTCTTGAACAACGGCCTACACGAATCTAATCTATTTACTCTTTTCATACACCTAACTGCTTTCTTTTGGATCACTTATCAAGGTTTTGTTTAAATGAATTACCCCATACTAAGATACTTGGACGTCAGTGGCATCTTTTCACACCCAAATATTTTTCAAATAGAACAGACCACAAACATTTGTAGTGAGAGTAGCTTTATCGGTTTATAATAACAGTTGGAAATCAATAATAATAATAATAATAATAATAATAATAATAATTAGAGGGAAATATTTGTTTTGGTTAACTGTGCACTGAAATAAGACTGGGAATTCCCAGATTTTAGCTGCGATAAATAAATCTGTTATGCGGTAACTCTGAAGGAAACAATCTTGATTGTTAATACCGTTACTTGCATCCTATATTATCAACAGCCTACTTTTGTCATTAGCATGGCTCACTTAATATATTCGCCTCAAGTAGAGTATTATTTCAAGATATCTGACTTTCGCATCAAACATTAGGCCTACAAGAAAACGAATGATACGGACAATAATGGTAGAATTACCATTGAACATGTGATTGAATTGACTTGACTTCTACATTTTCGGCTCTAAAATCTCAAAATAAATTCAAAATTATATTCACTTTCTTTGGACTATTTTTTTTTTTCGGAGTATGAAGCCCACATAGGTCTGAGACCTGTGTACAGGTAATGAATTGGATGATGATGATTGAGGAGTTGGACCTGCAGTTTTAAGTGGGTTCCGAACCAACGGGAAGTTTCTATTCTAGAGATCCAAACAAATCTAAAAACTTCCTGAGATGTTTTCCATATCGAAATATTTTTTGAACCATCTAATATAAAAACTGACACTTTATTTCTATTTATAATTTTTTTTTTTTTTGGAGGATGATGCGCACATAGGTCTGAAACCTGTGCGTGGGTAATGAATTAGATGATGGTGATTAATGAGTTGGACCTACAGTTTTAGGTGGGTTCCGAACCACCGGGAAGTGATTTTACAGCAGAGAACAGTGTCTTTTTTGCTGGCCAATCTAATCGGTCACCGTTACAAACAGGACCTTTGAGAACGCAGCTTATCTCTATCTGATTGAACAGATACCTGCTACGGCTCGCGGCTATCACTTCCCTATGATTAATATAATTAATATGATTATTAATATAATTTCTATTCAATATGTGATTTTCACTCACTTAAACTGAAAATACTGGTGGGATGCATTTCACTCCCTTACATTATACTGGAGGTACTGGAGGGATGCATTTCACTTCTGAAGAGAAGCTTCATTAGAAAGGCTGATAAAGCTTCTCTTTAGAAGTGACATGCATCCCATCAGTATCTTCAGTATAAGTGAGTGAAAATCACATATTAAATAGAAGTGCAGTGTCAGTTTTGATATTAGATTAAAAAACTTCTAATACAATTTTTTCATCTTATCATTTTCCCTACCTTTCTCATTTTCCTGATCTCCTTCATTTTCTGGACCTTCTTTTCCTACCCTTCTTCTTCTTACTCGTTTCCTACATCCCCTTCATCCATTCACACTGACCTAGTATTTATTCAGAATCAGAAAATTCACATATATTTCCTGCCTCTTATATCCAATCCATGTATATTTATTTATTTGTTAATTTGGTTATTTATTTATTTGTTTATTTATTTATTTATTGTAACAAAACTACAATGAATGTGAAGGAGCAACAGACTCAAGTCCAAAACTGCTCTCTTCACAAATGATGAATATGTTACATTGTCCAAAACATTGAGTTTAACCCAGACTGAAAATTTAGATTTGCAAAAAAACTTCACTCGAAAAATAACAGAATGATTCTGTTTTACTTATATTCATCCAGACCTTCATCCCAACTTCCTTTATCTATCTCTCATCGCATCTATTCCTCGCCAATTCTATTCTTTCCATACATATTTATACTGTCCTTCTTCCCACCTTCTTTCATATCCATTTTTATATTCATATTCCTATATATTCATCCATCTATCGTCACTCCTACCGATATTCTCTCCACACAGAAAAGTATTATATTATAATAATAACAAAAAAATAATCAATTCAGTATAGATCACCAGTTTTCGAGGTGCTCATCATCGATCATGGCTGGGTTGACATGTAGGACGCGTTTAAACAGTGTTTAGCTTTTCGATCACAGCACCAGGACAGCAGCGCTGACACTATGTTGCCCCCATCACACTCACAACAACAACATCAACATCAACATAGGCCTCCTCACTCGGCATGACGTCTGATTTTTTCATTTTTAATGTTGTGAACATGTTTTCACTGATCCCATCCATCTTGCTGGCGACGTGAAAGAATTGCATGCTGATTGTAAAGTGGGCCTGTGCTACTTAAACTGCCTTCTAGATCAGTATTTTATACGTCGCGTTACAACTGCCTTCTGTATCAGTCTTTTATCCGTTGCGTTTTGTGTAGTAGATTTAGAGATGATAGAATATGTTTAGAATTATGTACAAAGTGTGTTCTACAGAGTGATTGAATATGTTTTGGATTTTGAATTTAGAGGTCTCAAAAGATGCAAGATGTACACAATGCAGATGATAATACACAATGCGAATTGCAAATCTATGGAAATAATAATGTCCTTGGTATTAGAGATGCAAAATATCATTGACAACATTGACTGAACGAATAGTAGGTTCATCATGTTTCCCATAAAATGGTTAAAAAGGCAAGGTGGAACAATTGATTGTACCCATTTTCAAAATTGTAAAAATTGAAGTATTGCCGCTCGTTATGGGCCCCATTCAATGTTTTTTATATTTCTATATTCTATTTTTCAATTTACTTTCCAATTTATGTCATTCAAATCAAGGTAATTAGAAGACAATGAAATTTCTTCAAAACATGAATATATAATCTTCCACAGTACTTAAAAAAAGTGAATTTGAAGACGAATGAAATAATTTGAATACCCGAAGTACTATCCTTGATGTGATTGTAGTACATGCCCTAACATTATCGTGTGTTCTAAATCAAATAATTGCATTATCGTAACTAAAATGTCCTAGATTAACAGTTAAATAACCCTTAAACCATAGGAGACGTCCAAATTTCTTGAAAAGCATATATATATTTTGAGAAAAGATAAACAGTATTTTAATAGTTAAATTAACCATTAAGCCGCGTCTCCACCAACCGAACATGTCTGCCGAACATTGCTGGCGAATACAAAAAGCGGACAAACATTAAACATATGGGTCACCGAACATGTTCGTGAGTTCAATTGAAATGTTCGGTCTGTGAGCGAACCAGCTTAGTCTTATGGGTTCGTTGGAGCGAACAGTGTCGACCAACAACAGGTTCTCGCCACCACACCGATCACAATGTTCGAGAAGGCGTCCACACCAAACCAACACCAAACAATGTTCGGTGACATCAGATAATTCCAGCGAACACTGTTCGCCGAGCATGTTCGGTTGGTGGAGACGCGGCTTTAGAGTCGTCCAAGTTTCTTGAAAAGCATATATATTTTGAGAAAAATATTTATGAAGCTAAGCAATTTAACATGTAAAACATAAGCTAAAACGTGAGAAGAGACCCGGATGACGTCACTATCTGTAGCTTGCTACTGTGCATCATGCTGTTGAACACTACCTTGTCTTCTAATTACCTTGATTCAAAACATCCGTCCGCTATCAATGTCCTATTACATTTCCAGAATTAAAAATATTTATAAAATATTCCGTTTCTAGAGTTTTCCTTGTTCTAAAAACAAAACTCATTAATCTATTTTTACAGGAACAACTGTTGACAAGTCGATGAGAAATGTCAATTTTAGAGATATTGGATCTAAAAACTGCTTCCAGCTCGTTAATAACATTATTTAGGTTGTATCAGGAATGGGGTAGTCTGTAAATATTTCTATTGGAAAAACCTAATAAGCTTGTTTGGATATCTAGGCTTGTTTTGATATACTCAGTTTGGTCGCTTCACTAATGACACAAGTTTATATCTACGTACAAGAATTGTTTGATTTGTTGTGTAAACTTTGTACTGAAAATAGCCAACCTTCGAGATTGTAGTCAAGATTTCAAATGTCAGACTCCCACCAGAGTTGAAGCCACTCGGCTATAATTATTGGTCATAATAATAATTCTATTACAGTGTAATGACTGATGGGAATCAGTCAAGCTACTCAAGCTATCAAAAAACTATATTTATTGCTCCAAGAAGAAATTTTTCAGTATTTTGCTCAATAATTACTATACTTGAACCACCTCGAGAATGGCATCGGTTGACATGAGAATACAATAAGGAAGTTAACATTGTAAAACCTATATGGGTGGTGTTGACACTTGGAGAAAATTTAAATTTACATTTACAAAATAAAATTTAAATTGGTCAATTTGGTTCAACATAGAAGATTTGTGAGTGATATTGTGTTGGAAAAAAATTGATACAGAGAATACAAGAAACTTGGTAAAAATGAATAAATTTTCAATAGGTACACAAATATTGCTATTGTACATTGTACAATGCCATTCTCGTGACGATCCTAGTAAGTTATAGTGATTCTGTGAACAGTAGACCTCACGCCAAAGAATAATGGTGCTTGCACAGAGGAGCATACTCCATGTACTCAATGATAATCACAAAATTAAACACAATCATCAGACCTGACCCTTGATTTAATTCGTTTTGTCTATTTCATGTCTGTCTTTCACAAAAGGTCACTCTGTATCAGAGCGTTAACAAGGCTGTGTTTCCTATTTGTGAGACAACTGATTGCTCAAATTAGATTTCAGATTTCTGATGAATGAGTTTATAAATAGTAGTTTATGCAACGATTTTATTTTGACCCTTATTAAGGGCACGAGTTAGATGTAAGTTATAACTCGAGCGAATGCGAGTATATCTCACGAGTGCTTTAATGGCCAAATAAAATCGTTGCATACACTATTTTATCTACGACCACTAGTATACATTTAATTAAAACAATTTCATTTTACCTGTGACTGTCAGAGATACCTTACCTCTCATCTCAAATACGAGAAGTTATAGTAGATTGTTAGGTTAAAGCAGCTGGTGTAGCAGTTTGATCAAATCAGCTGATAGTTTCACAATATTGAACTACGATATTGATTCCATCAAAAATGCTTCTGATTGGTCCAGAACCCGTGTTATAATGTAGAACCTGTACTATAATGAGCTCATTATGCAACGGGTTTCAAAACGCATTTCGAAAAGACAGCTTTTTTGGCATCAATTGTGAAACTGTAATGTATACATTATGACATGGTCGTAGATAAACAATATTAATTAAATTTGTATATCATTTACTTAGTAATCACTTGTTATTATACTCAATTGAAGGAGGGGGGAGGGGAGGGGTGGAGAAGGAGAGGAGGAAGAAGATAAAGAAGACTAAAGAAGAATTATGTCGAGCAGGAGGGAAAGAAGTGAAACAAGAAGAGAAGAGGAAAAAATAAAACAAGAGGAGAAAACAAGAAGAAAAGAAAAGAGGAAAGAAAAGAGGAGAAAAAAAAAGGAAAAAGAAAAAAAGATAGAAAATTGAACAATGCAGCAGGAGAAAAAGAAAAAGAAAACAAGAGGAGAAAACAAGAAGAAAAGAGAAGAGGAAAGAAAAGAGGAGAAAAACAAGAAAGGAAAAACAAAAAAGGATAAAGATAGAAAATTGAACAATGCAGCAGGAGAAAAAGAGAAGGAAAAGATACGAAAAAGACAAAAAAGGAGATGTTGAAAAAGACAAAGGAGGAGTAAGAGGCCGAAAAGGTGGAGGAGGAGGAGGTGGTGGAGGAGGAGGAGGAAGAGGAGGAGGTGGTGGAGGAGGAGGAAGGATGAAGAGGGGTTGGAGGAGGAGGACAAGGAAGAGGAGGAGGTGGTGGAGGAGGAGAAAGGATGAAGAGGGAGTGGAGGAAGATGAGGAGGTGGTGGAGGAGGAGAAAGGAGGAAGAGGCGGTGGAGGAAGAGGAGGAGGTGGTGGTGGAGAAGAAAGGAGGAAGAGGCGGTGGAGGAGGAGGAAGAGGAGGAGGTGGTGGAGGAGGAGAAAGGATAAAGAGGGGGTGGAGGAGGAGGAGGAGGAGGAGGAGGAGGAGGAAGAGGAGGAGGTGGTGGAGGAAGGTGAGGAGGAGTTGGGGAGGAAGGGTAGGAGGAGGAAGAAGGAGAATGAGATGGAAGAGAAAAAGAAGATGAAAAATAAAAAGAACAGAACAGAATGATGGATATGATTTGGACAGTATCAGAGAGTGGTGAACAAGAAAGCAAAATGTCTCATCGATCCAAAGTTCAACATTTTCATTCATGTTTTTTCGATTTTTGAAAGGCATTCATGATCTTCATCTCTAGTTTATTATAACATAGAGAATCTGTTTCGTGGAAACGATGCTTTCAATCATAGTTCAACTACTCTTCTAGAATCTTTTGTAAACCAAAAATATTTTGGCAATGTACCTTTACTTCAAGAAAGTTTCAAACAATATCAATAGCCTATTCAAAACTACTAGAGGTACATTTTCAACAATCCTATATTTTTTTTCACTACTGGTTCAGATAGCTAAAAGTTCCATAATATCCTTTATAATCAATAATAAATAAGACGAAATTGTCACAACCACATTTATCAAAAAATATTGAGAAACTAGTTTCGGTTGTTATACCATTATCAATCTCAATCAAACTAAAACTAAAGTACAGAGAAGTTTAAGCTAGGAGTATATATTAAGCTTCTCTGTACTTTAGTATAGTTTGATTGAGATTGATAATGGTATAACAACCGAAACTAGTTACTCAATATTTTTTAATAAATGTGGTTGTGACAATTTCGTCTTATTATTCATTATGGATATATTCTACAATATCACCTTCGCCACTACAAAGAAAGATATTCTTTATATCTTATTATTTGTAAAAATTTAATGGAAATAAATTCACTTTACTTACTTACTTTTTAAAGTCTTACTTTCCACGAGAAATAAAATATAACCCCGCAAATACTATACCTCTTTATCTAGATTGTTCATAAATTGACAGGAATCTAGGATAGACAGTTTAGGCTACGTAGCACTGAAAAGTAACGACCCGTTAATTCTCCAATTGGTAGGGAATAGAGCGCGAAACTGTGTAGCGAAGTCATGGCCATAAAACAACAAAAAAACTAAGCTTACTATACCTTTCTATACTTAATACACTTTCTAAAAAAAACCTTCTATCAGGGCTTTTTTTCTAGGAAATGAGGTTCAGGGGACTCTAAAATTTTCACTTAAACAAGTTCAGTCAATACTCTATAGGGTAGGCCTACTTATTTGTCCATTTTCCCTATGTAGGCCTAATATGAATAAGATTAGTAATGAATAGCCAATTTTGGTACAAATATCTATTTATCTACTTAACATTTCAAATTTACAAATATAAATTTAAAAACACATTAAACTATAATTGATAAAATATTTATATATGCCTAGCAGAAAGGTTCCGGAGCGTTCCGGTTGAAAAAAAGCCCTGCCTTCTATACTTAATACGTATAGAAAGGTTAGTTGGCTAGGTTTTATGTTGTCTTATGCAGACTACCAGTTTCGCGCATGCGCTCTATTCCCTATCAATTGGAGAATCAACGGGTCGTTTAAAATGTATGGGTGAAACTAGTCCACAAGAACCTTGTATATTGTGTATAATGCATTAAACATTAGTACAAATGTTGTCATTGTAAAGTCATTTGTAATGACTTTTGGTTGACATATTGGTTGCAAGTAAGTATCAGTCAATGTTCATCACAACTATTGGATTTCTACAAACAAGATTAATTTCGGATGGTCCAAGTTTAGGTCAAGGTTAAGTCTAAGTGGACTAATTGTTGTCCAGACTTCGCCCTTATAACGTGAATGCCTCTACTTAGTATCTCATTGTTGAATATCCTGACTTCCTTTCATATTATACAATCTAATATGTTGTCAACAAGATAATTTTTAATCAGTCCATAATGGAAATTTTTTAATCAATATTATTTCGATAGTAAGAATTTCGACATTCAGAACAGAAATTAATCAAATATAACTCAGTAATTAAAGTTTTAAAAGTGTCAGTCTTCATCACTTTTGACATCTATCTTAAGCTTTGAACTTATTTGTGAAGTTTTTTCGTTACATCTTTGAAGAACTCTATCAAATATTTTATTTATTTATTGTAACAAATTTTACAACGAATGTGAAGGCGCAACAGACTCAAGTCCAAAACTGCTCCCTTCACAAATTTTGAATATGTTCATTATCCAAAACATTGAGGTTAACACAGACTAAAAATTTAAGATTTGCTAAAAACCC